>CM044011.1:54217288-54707288 GCA_024085815.1 Flaveria linearis | reverse complement strand
TTGGTTATGCTCATTGTGAAGTTAATACTGAAGACTTAGTTTTTAACCAGGTACTTTAGTGCTTTCGAATCAACTACTTGTTGATATCATGAAAATTAAAACCGACATCGACCGAAGCGTGTTAAAAATGAAAAAAATAAACTTAAAGCGGATACGGTCAACAAATGACACATGGTAAGACGGTGGATACCTAACGAACTTGCTAATTGTGATGTTGTAAATCTGCGAGTATAACAGTTTTTCTAACTTAACGTTTACTTAAATATATTTACAATTTAAAATCTCTCGTGATAAGTGTTTTGGTGTTCGTACTTCGTTGGAGCCGCTTAGGACAAAATAAAAGGGTAAATAAACAATAAAAGTAGATATCGAAGACAAGATTGCATGCATCACGAGAAGAATCTTTGTCACAGGTTTCTTTTTTTCTTTTTAAACTATTTCATTTGTTTTTGCATACTTGGTGAGATGAATCTTGCTTTTATTCGATTTTGTGTTATTATTAAATTTGCTACGTGATCTTCCAAAATCCATAGCCTCTCTAACTATGACTAGCTCAGTCAAACCTTAATAGAAAACAATATTCAATCATTTGTAAGATGATAAAAAAATCAGAATAAAAACATAACCGTAATTAAAGTTTGAATTATTGATTATTGGAATTGATATACGGACCTAAATTAATTCGGCATTATATTTTTGTAAAATTATCGTAACGAACTAACACACAAAATATTATACTTGATAACCAAACTAAGACGAATAATTTACGTGTAATATCAATATACATTAAACAAACTCAATCCGATATTATTAACTAAATGATTACAATACCAAATACGTATCTATTGTTTAAGTTTGATCCGTCTGAGATGAGCTCCACACAACTCTCTGCTCTCAACCTCGGTGTATTTTGACAAATAAAACACATAATAAAATAAAAAGTAAAGACAACTATTTATACACGATCGACTTCTTGAGAATATAACTTCCAAAAGTTTTCGCATAAACTTAAAGTTTCACATGCATTTGAAACCTTACGTCATTTTAGATGTTTTCTGTTTCTTGATTTTATTTTTCACTTGATATTATAATCCATACAAGCTAGGGTCTTATAATTTTCCCCTCATTTGTAACGTCCTAATGTATAGCTTAATAACGGATATCATTGTCAAGTTTCGATTCATGAACGAACCGAATCAAATGTTGTAAATATAAAATCTTGAACTTGATCAAACAACACAAAATCCCCTATTTAAGTACCAAACTTTATATTATCTAACATCAAATATATACAGAAACACTTATCCTTAAACCTCCAAATACTAACTTGATCAAACAACACAAAATCCCCTATTTAAGTACCAAACTTTATATCATCTAACATCTCCAAATATATACAGAAACACTTATCCTTAAACCTCCAAATACTAACAACTTTTCACATCTAGATCATTTTCTCACATTTTGCAAAGTTTTCGGAAAATTGAGATAGCCAGTCAGTTTTCGCATGGATGATTAAGTTTTCGCATGAAAAAATTTTTGCATGGAAAAGTTTTTGAAAAATCTGATTACTTCTATGAAATTTTCACAAGGAAAAGTTTCATAAAATACTGTTACTTCTGCAAAGTTTCGCAATGAAAAGTTTTCGCAAAAAATGGTTGCTTTTGCGAAGTTTTCGCAAAATGCAGTTATTCCCATGAAAACTTCAACCAAATTGAGTTTATGAGTTTGAATCACTGTTACAGTCTCAAATCTTGGTTTTCCACAATCTAATAGAAACTGATATAAAATTAACCAAAGCCTTCATGTCATCAATCTTCAAGTTTAACGTCATAAAAACAGATGACCGCGGAATGAAAATCCGTGTATCAAGGTCAACGCCTTGTTCTAATACCAAATGTAATGTCCTCATAACGACTGAATAAACAAAATATTACACTTGATAACCAAATTAAGACGGATGTGTGTGTGTGTGATATCAACAAACACTAAACAAACTTAATCAGATATTATTAACCAAAAATGATTATTGTATCATATGAGTATACGTCATTTAAGCTTGATCCAATAGAGGTGAGCTCCTCGTAAGCGGCTTATCACATAACCCTTGGCACTCACACACTCAGAGTACTTTTACAAATGAAACAAACATAATAAAATACAAAGCAAAAACAATTATTTATACACGATGGACTTCATAAGAAAACCTTCAAAAGTTTAACATGCCCTAAATGTTTTCACATGAACTAAAAGTTCTCGTAAGAACTTACAGTTTTTGCATGCATTTGAAAACTTACGTCCTTTTAGATGCTTTCTCTTTCTTGGATTTTGCTTTTTTACTTGATATTGTAGTCCGTACAAACTAGGGCCTGACAATATTTAGATAGAATCATTTGAGCTGTATTTTTTTAGGTGAGATGAACTTAAATATGATGACAACTCAAGCACATACATTGATTTAAAAAATATATAAGGAGAATAAACTTAAGCTTGAGTAAAGTGAGATTGTAAAACTTGATAAAATTACACAAAACTTCCTTTATGGTTTTATCAAATTTTACTAGACAACCTTAATACTTAAAAGTAATAGTCGTTATCCTTTATGTTTGTTTTGTTTGGGATTTAGCTAACCTGTTAAATATTGTACTTAGGTCTTAAGACACGTGATTCACGTGATGGGCGATTTGTTAATTAAAACCCTCTCTTAAGTTTCTTAAACTGAATGAAAACAATTAGAAGAATATGTTCTATTAGAAGGTATCTATGTACTAGAAATTTCTATGGTTGAAGACTTTGATTTTACAACCTCGTCTCGTGGAAGAAACCAAATGGTGCCGTCCTCTGCCGTGATGACAATCAGACATTCACAACACCTTCCTCAGTGCTAGGGTTCCTGCATGAATATATTCAAGAGGATTAATGAAAATAACATTTGTAAGAAAACATTTATGTTGAAATTGAGGAAGAAAGATAAACAAAGGATTTTTCAATTGTATACTTAGCATATTTACCATGCATCAGAAGATATCAATTTTAGATGTAACGAGTTGAAACTGTAAATGAACAGTGTGACATAATCAGATGAACGTCGAAGTGTCGGACTTTAGAAGTCCATACGATCATTGCTTCTAGTAACCATTAAAACCATAGCGATGGATTTTGGAAGGTTAAATTCTATCTAGATTTGTTACTGAAATCCAAAAAATATTATCACTGGTTAGGGTGTGTTTGGAAGCGAAGTTATCTCCTCTACGGACTTTCTAGCGCCAGAAACTCGAGCTTCATCGCAGCGATGTTGAAATTCCTCTTGTATTTGATTAGGTGTTGTTGAAGACCTCTATTGATTCATCACATCAATTTGAGAGGGAGATGAGGTTAAATTACCAGATTTTCCATCACGTGAATCACACGAGATACAACTCAACGACATTATTTAATGGGTTTAGCTAAAAATGACTTAATTTGAAACAAAAACAAACAAAAATGATAGCGACTATTACAGTTGAACATCAACGATGCCCGGTGAAATTTATTTTTATGTTTTATGATAAAATAAGAGTTATTAGATCTTAATAATCCTAAAATTATCGCTCGGGATTTATCTTTACTCAAGAAATATTTACAAATACTCTTAACTTTAAGCTTATTTTACTCCGAAGACCCCTTACTAACCGAGAGTTACCTTGTTAGTTTTGATGACGTAGACTACTTATGTCATCAATACACTAAGTAGAAAGTTCTAATCTATCTTTAGTTCTGTCAACCTAAAGCTTTTACATCTTGAAACCATCAATTCCCACCTCTGATCCGAACCACTTGTTTAATTAGAAGGAAAATTTAGGTGATGAAGGAGGTTAGATATCGAAAAATGGAGCTAATGGAGGTTGAGCGGCGACGGAGTTGAAAATAAGCTCAAAGTTGGCCACATTTTCGTCAAAAAGTTTAACACAGTTAACTTTTAGTTACTATGAGATCTTTGTAAGTCATATTTCCTGAGTTGGGATTAACCTGTCTAGCAAATAAAACGTGCGATTATTAAAATCCAATAACTAATAAAATACAGGGAAGTAGTTAACAAATTTTACCTTTTTTAACTATTTACGATTAATTATTGGTTGTGGTTGTATTATTTTTTGAAAGTTGTTTATCAACATCGTGAGTAATCATACAAAAAATGTAATAAATGAGGTCACGTGTCGTGATTTTAAGATAAAAGAAATAATTTCAGAATGTTATAAAACTAGCCTAATAGAGAAATAATATGAGAAATAGATGTAGGGATTGGGATGTTTATATATGTAAGGATCAAGACAATAAGAAGATCGATCTCGTAACGAGTACGCGGAATATAGACATTACGGATATAATTGAACAATTGAAGAAAGATAACACAATGTAAATAACTTCGAGATTGTATTGCTCTCTGATTTGATAAGTGTTACAAGGAAACTGAAATTAGGAAAATGAATTACAAAGCAAAAACTCTATTTATACTAATCTAGAGTTCTCGCACGAATTCAATGGTCTCCGCGACAAGTGTAGTCGCGCGAGAACCTGGTTTTCGCGCGAAAACTTGACTTCTTGACTTCAATTCTTCGTCTTGATTTGATTTCCCGAGCCTCTAGGTTCAACCCCTACAATCTCCCCTAGGCTCGGTAAATCAATGCTATTTAAAAGTCCACATCATCCACTTGATAGCTGCCTCCATAAGCATACATCTTATTGTTTAAGGCCTTCATTATCAACCAACCATACTGTGCTGCCAAAAAATAAACTGATTCATCAGCTGCGATAGTACAAGCTCGCAACCTCATCAAATCGTCCCTTCCAAACTTAAGCAGATCCACAGGGTCGATGATACGGTATTCTCTATCAACACATCGTATAACCGCATGCCCAGTACCCTTTTCACAACTCCATGACATAAGCTTAGACAAGCTGTTAACTGGCACAGGACTGTGAATAGGTATCTTCCTCACGTACCTAGGATGCTTGTAAACTCGTATCTTCATTGGTTTGTTGGTGTTTGGATCTATACGGTTCTCATCTTCAATGAACTTAGATTTGGCAGTAATAAAGTCTTTGAAGTTGGATTTGCTATGTCGATAAATTAGGTTTTTAATCCAATTCCTTTTCCCGTAATTGCTAGGATTGATAAAAGGAACAGGACCCATAGCATATAAATCAGATGCTCTGAGTATATGAAAGTTATGTTCGTCCTGATAATACTCAATAACACCTCCTCTTCTCTTTATCACATACATCTTCTTCTCAGCATCATAAGCCCAACTAATGATAGGTTCTGAGTTTCCATGCCTTGTGAAAGGTTTGAATGTCTCAGTGTATGTATATAAGCTGGCGGTGGTGGAGCAGCAACAGTTAGATTTCTGACTTGACGTACAGCACTCTGACCAGTTAGGTCTGCTGGCTTTTCAGTCGGTGTAGCACTAGTCTCTCTCGTAATTTCTCCTTCTTCAATCAAACTGTCGGAAAACAAGTCTTTGAGACTGTTCCTAAATATATCAGTATAATCAACCATAATCTCTTCCAAATCATTAAACGAAGATAAACCTTTTTCTTCATTCTCAGCAATAAGTGTTTGCTGAAAGGTATAAAACTCCTTCTCATACGCCTCCTTCGTAGCAGGATCTAAAGGTGTGTAGTCTGCTGTGTCATCAGGACTTGGTCCGGAGACATTGACAGACCCTGATGAACCAGCCGTACTAGAAGAAGCACCCATATCACCACCTTGGTCATCATCATCTCCATTATTATCATTTCTATTTCCACCATCTCCATTATCACCATCCTCATCATCATCATCCTTATCATTATTCTCATCATCAAAATCAAAATCAATATGATCCAAATCATCATCATCTCTAACTGGATCAGGTATAGGCATCATATGCTCTGGTTCAACAAATGACTCACAAGTAAAATGTACAGGCTTATCCTCAGTAGCCTGAATTGGGTCTTCTAATATAGGCTCTTGATCAGCAATAGTAGTGTCTGTAGTCCCTTTAGAATGAACAGGATCTACAACATGCTCTGTAACAATAACCGGCTCCTCAACATGTACTGGAGCTATCACAGGCTCAACCTCAGTATCTGGACCAATCCTTTGTTGTCAACTAGATTCTCCAACCTCAGTGGTATGTGATGTAAAAGATGAATACACACATGAGGTGAGATCTCTTAAGTTCTGTTCCATGATCTGTACATAACTGATCAAGAACTGCTGCTGGCTCTCTAAACTCTTTATCCTTTCATCTTTATCAATCATCCCTCTGTATAACTCATCAATCAGTTGAGTCTTTTCCATACCTTCTTTCTCTAATACACTCACCCTTTGCTCCAGAGTATCCCGTGTAGGTGATGAAGGTCTGGGCTCGGGGGTAGTGTTATGATAATCAGTCTCTCTAAACATATCATCATGTGTAGGCTCTCTAGGTGGTGTCCTCAAAATATCAGAAGTAGTGGGTACAGAAGTAGAAGTCACAGTAGTAGATTCTGTGACAACAGCTGGTGGCGTATCATCACTAACAGTAACGGGAATGTCCTGTACTGATACATCTTCTGTAGTAACCATGGTCATCGGGGTCCGACGTTTCCTTAGCACGCCTCGTCCTCTACCCCTACCACGTGGACTATCACCGGCTCTTCTTGCCATCCTCTTTCTCCTACCACCGGATGTAACTGGTGACACAACTTGAACAAAATCAGCATCTCATTCCTCAGTAGTGCGTTTTGTCGGTGTTTTTTGCACTCTGGGACGCTTTTGAAGTACATAAGGCATGTTCCCAATTTGGTCACTATCCATCTCACTACTACCACTGCCTATCCATGTGTTAACCTCATCCATATCTGTACGATCTTGAGCTAAACTCATGGATGGACCTGCTGTATCTGATGCTTTAGTATGAATAGTAGATGTGGATGTACCAGATGTAACATCTCTGTGTATCTCAGTAGTCTCTGTCTCTGTCTCTCTGGTGCTTGGTTCAGCTTGGAAATCTTCTGTAAACTTTCCAAGCTTATCAAAATAAGAACCATCCCAAGCATTTCCTCTATCTCCAATCAAATAAGTGAAAATATCTTTCTTTATCACCATAACAGATAGGTGGATGAATCAGATATAGCTAACTCAGGATGAGCAGTATTCGCTATCATCTGTATGAATTTGGGATACATCACAAACTTCTTTGGAGTTATGGCTGTCACATTCTTTTGCATCTCTGAAAATATTGCCCTGGATATGATGTATGGTAAGTCATCGACTAATGAAACCAGCAGTCATCTGAAAACTGCACTAAGGCTGTCCATGCCTGCCTTGAGATTGCTTACGTAGTGAATCATAATATGGAACAGATACTTCCAAAGAGGTGGCAGATACTTCTTCTCTGAAGATGGATACCGACGATTGTAGCCCATACGTGTCAAATAATCCTTCACAGCATCATCATCAATCTTGATAGGTGCATGAGGATGATCTTCTAACAGTAACACACTGTTAATCACCTCGGCAGTAACGACATCCCTTCTACCCTTAATTGTTGCAGTAAGGCACAGTTCACCTTCTCCATCTATCTCGTTGGTTGCAGTTTCCTAGAACTGATCAATGATATCAGTATATATAGATGGGTTTGCTGAAATGGCAAAATGTATCCTAGACGACTTCAATCCATCTATAAGTGAATGAAATAACGTCTTGTCGTTAGATACGTCCCCAAGATATGCCACTGCGTTATGGTTTTTATTGAAAACCAACGATCTAGCCATCTGAAATAAGACACAAAAAAATATATGTCTTAAGATAATAATAAATATTTGACACTTAGAAAAATTTTAGAAAATTTGAACTATTCACACGAGAGGGTTATGTTTTCGCATTAATCTACTTGTACGAAAAGTGTATGTTTTCGCATAAACTTCTCGTGCGAAAAGTTATTGTTTTCGCATGAACCTGAATTTACTTAAAACACAAGTTTTCGCGTAACAGGTTTTGACAAGTGAGAACTTTTCAAAAGTTTTCACAAATTGTTCATCTTCTTCATAGTTTTCGCATAACAACTTGTTCAAAATTCAAAATTTTCAACTGTCGAGTTCAAGTGTTTTACTCAACAATACATGTACCCTAGGTATCGTCTAAGTCATTATTAAGATTTATTGTTATTAATTTGTTCTATTAAAGTGTTTGTTAGAAAGTTAAGATTCAATCTCAGTTTAAACACTTCAAATATGATGTTATAAACCACAATATACCTTTGAAATCACTCCGAAACACGTTTGCGACAACAATGAACACAATAAATGATATTGACAGAGTTTTGAGATAAAGTAATTTTAGAGAGAAACTGATTTTGAATTTTATGAATACTTTTGTTCTCGCGCACTGTTGACTTTATATGGGCTCAGACTTCTCGCGCGAGAAGTCTGAGTTTTCGCTTACCAACCCCAATCGCCTGTTTGACTTTTCGCTTATGACACTTTTCACATAACTAGATGCGAAAAGTCCTCATCCTTTACATTTTTCTAACTTTTTGATTCTATTTCTACTGCTTATTTTGAGTATAATTAAATGGTTATGAAAATGATAAGCTTAACAAAGCGTTTACTCTTATACAAACATCCTTAATTTTTTTAAATTTTTCAAAATTTCAAATTTTATGAAACTATAGCAAAAATTTTCTAAGTACAAACAACATTTTATCAAAGACAAAATAACTACGATCTATTGAAATAACTTAAATTTTTTGTAAATTTCCAAGTATAGGATCATATTTCTTATAAATTGATCATTGACATCATCCAATAATTATTTTATGTAAGACTGGTTACGTTGATTGTCAATATATTGTATCCTCTTTAAACTTAGACTTCAAGTTTTACTAAGACACATAAGCTGTGATTTTATCATTTTTTTGATTAAATTATATGATTTTAGTGGATCCCACAGACAAAAATCCTGCAAATCACTTATCCAGCATTAAGACACTACCGAGATTTCAAGTCACCCCAATTTGACTTAAATCTATTACCCCTGATCAGCTTTCCAGATTTTATTATTGACTTAGATAATATCTATTTGAGCATAACTAGCATGAGAAACCTTTATGAACACATAATACTAAAAAATTGCAGGACTTATTAACAGCCAGTTGGATTTATATTTTGCTCTCGCAAGACGTTTAGGACTTACATGCCAAGTCGGACTTACATGCCCCATCTTTTGATTTTGCCTCCTGTGTCATAACATATTCTAAAAAATGAAAATATTTACATATAGTATGTATGTCTATGACATATCCTTTATTAACGTGCTCATTGTCATCTTTTATTCCTATATGGCCTT
This sequence comes from Flaveria linearis, assembly GCA_024085815.1. Taxonomy (NCBI): domain Eukaryota; kingdom Viridiplantae; phylum Streptophyta; class Magnoliopsida; order Asterales; family Asteraceae; genus Flaveria; species Flaveria linearis. The sequence goes on along the minus strand of CM044011.1, from coordinate 54,697,933 downwards.
TTTGGCATATTTTTGCTCATTTTATATATTTTTCTCTTTTGTATTTTAATTTTTCTTTTGAATACCTTGTTTCTCCTTTTAATTTAATACATATATATTATCTGATATATGCTGAATAAAAAAGCAACCGCCTTAAGTATGACAAGATTGTTACTCTCAGTCTGTGTTAGCATTGAGTCAGTATATTTACAAAACCTTGATGAGTTCCCCACTTTCAACATAGAGAATTTAATTTTTAGTGTACCATAGAGAATAGTGCTTTTCATCCTTGTTCATCTAGCCTATCAACATATCAAACACAATCCGTGTCAGTTTCTTGTATGCCTTTGCATGTAACAATACAAAATCAAGAAATATACAATCATTTCCTATATACACTTGAAAATTTAATTTTTCTAACCTTTTCTTTTTTTAAAAAATTTTTTTTCTTTTTCTTTTTCAGTTTTCAAAATTGCTCCCCCTAAGAACAAACACTATTTTTCTTATCTTTTTTGAAATTTTCTCCCCCTAAAATTATTGATTTTCTAAAGAAAATTACTATTTTAACCAACAAAAAGCAAAATAATTTTGTAAAGGGTGTAAGCATAACAGTTAATCGAAGTTAATCATTCCCAGTGATTGAACAAGAAAATCAAATTGGGAATGATCAAACGCTTTAGTAAACAAATCTGCAATGTTGTCATCGGAAGAAACTGATTCCAAATGGATAAGCTTTCTTTCAAAACAATCACGGAAAAAATTTGTTTGGATGTTGATGTGTTTTGTCTTTGAGTGTTAAATTGGATTCTTCACTATGTTTAACACATCAGTATTATCACAGAGAATTTTAGTATCATAAAGATTAAGGCCATAATCAAGTAATTGTTATTGAATCCAAACAATTGTGAACAACAACTTGATGCAGCCACATATTCAGCCTCTGTAGTGGAAGTGAACACAATCTGCTCCTTCTTGCATTGCCATGAAATCAACCTATTTCCAATAAATTGACATCCACCAGTAGTTGATTTTCTATCCAAGATACATCCTGCATAATCACTATTAGTATAAGCAAATAAATTTAAGTCGGAGTTTTTAGGATACCAAAGACCAAGTGTTGGTTGACCCTTGAGATACTTGAAAATCCGCTTGACAACTTTCATGTGAAATTCCTTTGGATTACTTTGATAACGTGCACACTTGACAAACAGGAAACATGATGTCCGGTCTACTTGCAGTAAGATACATCAAAGAGCCGATCATTAATCGATACATGTGTTGATCAACATCTTCTCTGGTGAGATCTTGAGTCAAAGTGGGACGAGAATACATAGGAGTAGGAGCAATCTTGGAGTCTTGAAATTTACACTTATCAAGGATAGTATGAATATACTTTTCTTGATGAATCAAAATTCCCTTATCATCCTGTTTCACTTGGATGCCTAAGAAGAATGATATTTCTCCAAAAGGGCTCATCTCGAATTTCTTCTTCATGACTGCTTCAAATTCCTTGCACATTACATCGTAACCAATTGAAGACAATAAGAGAGCCTCTGGTTTATGAGCAACAAATCCATCTGTAAAAGTTGTAAGATAGAGTTTAATTTTTTTATGAGCAACTGGTTTATAAGGTAATTTATGTTGTTTTCCTTTTGAACATGGTAAACAATGTTCAATTCATTGAAATTCTTTCAAAGGTAGACCAATAACATGATTACCTCTAGCCCACTTGTTCATGTTCTTAATGTTTACATGGCCAAGATGATGATGCCGTAACAATGAGTCACTCTCTCAAGCTTTAGATAACATCCAAGAATCAGTTACGATTGAATGAGATCCATTCATATCAAGTAAGTATGTATCTTTGTCTCTTGGTGTTCTTAATAAAATCCACTCATTAGGTATTACAAATTCAGGTTTTAAGATTAAACATTCTTTATCAGTGAAATGGGTGGAATATTGTTTATCACATATTTGAGAGACATTTAACAAATTATGTTTTAGTTCCTCAAGAAAGTTGATGTCTTTAAAACTCAATACACCATTTGACATTGTACATTTATTTGTAATTTTACCTCCTTTATCTCCAGTAAAAAAAACATATCCTCCGTTATACGGTTTGATGTTGTTTATCAAGGATATATTACCAGTCATGTGCCTTGAACATCCACTATCAACATGCCAAACATTGTTGATGCTGAGTCTTGGATGTTCCTGCATAAATGAAATGTTCATTTATATTTAGGAACTCAAGCCATAGTTGACTTGAGTACATCATTTTTCATCCAAATATGATACAGATTTAAGTATCATATCTCTTTTATCATTAAAGATATAATCTTCAACAATATCAGGTTCTTGTCCCTTTACTTTTATTTTCCATTTTTGAATTGGTTTGACCAGAGTTGAAACCAATTTCTTAATAACACCTTGTGGAGGAATTGAATTGTCATTGTTAACAGATAATGGTTTCTTTTTAGCAGTTTCTTTTTGCAAATTTATAATTGGATGATCTTTTTTTTATCATGAAATGATTTTGATTGATTAAAATTTCTTTTAAATCTTGCATTAAGAAAGAATTGTTTTCTATTAGAAGCAATAGAATTATGAAACTTTTGTTTACTTGTTAATTTTTGATGACGAAAATTCCTAGCCATGTGATTAGGCTTTCCACGGACATAACAACGCATAGTTTGATACACATTTTGCATTCAAGTTGGTTTCTTAAACTGTTGATGCTAGCTTCCATAGTTATCATAGAATCTGGCTTTATTATGTCTTTGGCCAAAAGATTCCTTAACAGTCTCTCGTTTTCCTTGTTCTTTTGAATTTGTCTTAAAAGAATGAGTCTCTTTAATTGCTAACGAGGCTTTTGATTGAGCTTTCTTTATGACTTAAAAGTACTAGAATAGGACCAGTATCTTTTGTACCTGTGCTACAAACATCTTGTTTCACAGTATTAACAATAATAAGAGATTTATTTTTAAAGAAACTTTCAATGGTTTCCTTCAAAATATAATCTTCCTTATCAATGTTGCCTTTTGAAATAAATCTGTTCTTAAAATCAGTTTTCAAGTCAGATATTAATGTTGTAAATCTTTTCTTTTCTTTGGTCTTATAATCACTTTTTGATATAAGTTTCTTTGATTTGTTTGATAAATTTAAGCAATTATTTGAAACAAAAGAAACTTCAGAACTTTCATTGATATTTGATGATGAATTACAAATACGATTTTCAATACAAGTTTTATTTTTCTCAAATACTAATTCATCATCACTCTGCCATTCTTCAACCAACCCTTCCTACTTCACATTTTCTGCAAAAGAATTATCATGATTAATTTTGACAGCGGCTGTTATGACATGATCAACAATCAATGACATATTGACTGAAGGTTTTAAGTCAGACTTTGGTTGAAAACCTAAGCCATAGGTCTCTTCATCATGTGTGTTAATTAATGATGACAAAGATGAATAGTCATGATTAATTGGTGGTGCAATATTAGAATATTCAATTCCACCTTTACCACCATTAATCTTTTGTGTCATTTGAGATTTGATGATACCTTCAACCATGTTTGAAGATAGTTCAAATTTCTCAACACTCAATTTAGCAGACAAGAGTTCACTGTTTAGTTTATGTATTTCCAAAGATAGCTCATTATTACGGTTTGTCAAATCATTTATGATACATTCTTTATCGTATATATCTAATTTTGATTGATAAATTGATTTGTTTAAACCATCTATCTTTTCTTTATATATTTTCTCATTAGATTTATATTTACAAGCTTGATATTGAATTTTCTTAATTTCTAAAATCAGATGTTCGTTGTGAACTCTATATCTTTGTACCATTTCAATGCATTCTTTAGAACAAAGAGAAATATATACCTGATCTGTAGCATCTTTCTCCTTTTCATCTCCATGAACAACATTCACCATGAAGGCATTTTGAACAAGTTTTTCTGCAACTTTGCTGGAGTATTCTCAAGAGCATTTTCTTTCAAATCTTGAGCAGAAGCTGTGTAATCTCAACAGCTGTATCATCACAGTCTTTTTCAACATAAAGATTCTCAGCTACAATAATCATTTCTTCCACATTTTCTTCTTCATTCTTCTTCAAAATCTCATCCAGAACACAATCTTCTTTACCAAAAACGTCATTCAACATATCAGTTGACATAAACTCAGCAAGTAGATTTTCATGACCATTCTCCTCCTTAGTTTTGATTTCAGCCAACAAAGCTGTAGATAACTTGATATCAAGAATCTCTAATTACTCAGGCCAATCATATTCTTTATTAGTCTGTGATACTAATGCCTTATTCTTTGATGGGCCAGCTTAATCATTCTTTGTCTCTACCTTAACAGTTACCATCTTCTTCCTAGTTTCAGCTTGAGCAGATCTTCCCTCAGTACATTCTCTAGCAAAGTGAGGGTTTGTCATAGTTATAACATCTTAAACATGACTTATCAAACTCTATTTTGCTAGAGTTGTTTAATCCGAACACTTTCCTCCCAGTTCTTCATGCAAAGTTCTTAGCACAATACACCACCATCGCCATCTGATATTTGATGTCATTTCCTTCAACATCATCAGGATTTACTTGCTGCAGATTATCAATCATGATGTTAGGTGTATTCAATCTACCAGCAGAGATGTAACACCCGGAAATTTTCTTTGAAGCCGACGGAAGAAGAAAAGAAATAAAGTCCAAAGTCGAGGGACCAAACTCGCCAATGAGAGAAACTTGGATGAGTGGGAGTATAAAAGAGGGAGGGCAGCCCACACCCTCCCCATTCTTGCCAAACTCAGCCAAGGGAGAAGAGAAGAAAGAAAAAGAGGAGAAAAGCTTGGTTCGGGTGGATACGAGCGTGGAAATCGAAGTGTAGCGTGTCAAATCGAAGCTCTACTCGACGGGATCGTTCATGTGAGTTCTGGGACCCTTCTTTTACATGTTTTTGAATGATTTTGGAGCTGGAACACATCTGAAAAACTATTTTCGGGTATTTGGGTGAAAACCCGTTTATGTATGTATGTGTATGTGTATGATTCGTTTGGGGCTTGATTTCGGGCTTAGTTGTTCTTGAATGATGTCGTGGTATGCTTCCCTAAGGTTTAGAAGGGTTAATTTGAGCTCAAACGAGGTTTAGAAGGGTTTGGAGGTCAAAGGGGACGGCTGCAGTTCGGGATGATCTGCCTTCTGCATCAACTAGGGCTATGCAACCGAATGGAGGTCCATGCAACCGAGTGGCATCCGACTGGGTCCATACGCACGAATGGTGTGCGACTGAGGTTCATTCGCATGAAAGTAATGCGACTTAATGAGATGCGGATGAATGTCATGCGACTGAAGGTCATGCGACTGGAGTCCATACGCCCGTGAGTCGTGCGATTGAGGTTCATACGCACGACAGGTGTGCGACTGAAGGCCATTCGCATGATGGACATGTGACTAAGGTCCATACGCCCGGATGTCATGGGACTGGTGGTCCATTCGCCCAGGTGTCCTCATACGCATGGAGGACCATACGACCAAATAGGGTCCATACGCCCGAATAATCATAGTATTGTCTGACTTTCGGGAAAGTGCAGACGTAGGATCGGACCTTTAGGGTTATTGATGATGTGACGGGTACGAACGATATAGGATGACGCATGATGATGGGTGATGCTGTATGGTTGTTGATGTGATGCGCGTGAGTTGGATGATGTTGATGTCGTGTGCTCGTGCACGTTGTATGCTATGTATGATGTATGTTGAAATGAAAGTATTATATAACGTAAAGTGGAAGATAATGGAAATAGGAACGTAATGTATGAATGCAAGCATTATTGAATGAATGAACGAACGAAAGGCTTGCAAGCATATGTATTAAGTGAGCGACTCTTTGTCGCAACAGACTCGAAAGGGGTCCTTGTCGTGTACTCCGGTACTGTGTCAGTCTTCGGACATTAGTCGGGGGTTCGTGTACAGGCCCCGACATAGTATCAGTCTTCGGACATGAGTCGGGGGTATTGTATGAGACAAGATCTAGTCGAATGGATAGAGGATCTGTAACGCCCCGTTTTCAGAAGCAAATAAGCATAAAACTAAAAGAATCAAAGACGGTGAATTGGAAATATATAACAATTCTATTCTCTAAAGTTTATCGATTTAAAATATAAAAGCTAGATCTTGAGGGACTGATTTAGCCAAATGACAAAAGATTATTCACACCCTATATCCTTTCATCAACACTAGACGCCCCCAATATTATCCTCACTGGTTCTCTCAAATTCGACACAAACAAAAGGAGATTGGAGCTCCAGCGAGCCCTATAATGGACGATTCAGGCAGTTTTGGTGGTGACTGGGGCCAATTACGATGGCACAATGGTTTAATTCAACGGTTATGGTGACTGTATTTCATCTGCTCGACGACTGGGTGGTGTGCGATGGTTGTTGGTGGTCGAGTTGATGATGGTTGTTGATTGTGGCTGCGGTATTGTGATAGTAGCTGATGGTGTTGACGATGGCTGTTGATGTAGGCGTCCGCCGTGGTTGGTTCTGTGTGCAGGGAGCTGCGGTTGTTGTTGGTCATGGTAATCGGGTTGGTTGGTAATGGTCAGATGCAGCTGTGGATGTGTGATCATGATGTGGAAGGCTGCTGGTGGTGGTAGCGTTCCAGATTGGTGGTGGTGCTCATGGCAACAGCAGAATTGCTGTGTAAATTGGTGCTGAAACGCAGCCTGTTAGCTGCAGTTTTGTACCTTAAATAGCTGCTATTACGTTGCTGATTTAGCTGCTGAAACACAGCAGAATTGCTGTGTAAATTGGTGCTGAAACGCAGCCTCTTAGCTGCTGTTTTGCACCTTAAATAGCTGCTATTACGTTGCTGATTTAGCTGCTGAAACACAGCAGAATTGCTATGTAAATTGGCGCTGAAACGCAGCCTGTTAGCTGCAGTTTTGCAGCTTAAATAGCTACTATTACGTTACTGATTTAGCTGCTAAAACACAGTAGAATTGCTGTGTAAATTGGTGCTGAAAAGCAGCCTGTTAGCTGCAGTTTTGCACCTTAAATAGCTGCTATTACGTTGTTGATTTAGCTGCTAAAACACAGCAGAATTGTTGTTTAAATTGGTGCCGAAACGCAGCCTCTTAGCTGCAGTTTTGCACCTTAAATAGCTGCTACTTGGTTGATGATATTAGATTATGATGATGATGATGGTATGTTAGCTATGGTGGAAAGCAGATTCCAATTTGGTCACAGTTCAATGCCAAGATGAAGGTAATGGTCACATTAAGTGCACGTGTTAGGTGTAGTAGGACGAACATGGTAATGCATCGTGATATAATGATGATGTGCTAAGAATATGTTGATGGTGCTTGTACATGATATGTTGTTATGATAAAAAGGATGATGGTCCATGATGATATGGGTTATGAATACATAACAAGGATAGTTAGCATGAAGTCATGGCATTGTTATAGATTGATGATTATGGTGATGATATTATGAGGTGATGATTCTAGTATGATAATGTTTAAGTGGCACGGTTATGTTAATAATTTGATGGTCTTACTATGGTTAAGGCAACGTGTTTGTGGGAGTCATTTTGATGGTTACGGTTCGTGCCGTTACAATGGTTATGTTTTAGGTGTTTTCTTGACTGTTTGGGTATGACATGAGGTTGGTGTATCTGATTGAGGGCAGCGTAGACTGGCTAGTTATGCTAGACGACTAAGAAGGGAGTCGGGTTGTGCGTTTGTTCGGGATGACTTAGAATGTTTATTATGGGCGATGTGGGTGAAAGCTAGACGACTTGGGATGGTTTCTTTATGGATTTCAGTAACGACACCCAAGGTGAATTCTAGATCCCCTTCTTTTATACATGCTTTACTGTTTTGGGGAAGGCATACATACCATATGATTTATAATTAAGATTATTTTTAAATAATTCGTTATATGATTTGATAAAGTAATAACTGTGAATTACGTATATTTATTGCCTATAGATAGAATGATTTAAAGAAAAATGTGACAATTAAATAGATACAGTTACGCGTTATGATGACTAGTACTTAGTATGTGTGTACTTAATAAGCTAAGTATTATATATATTAAGTGAAAGATGATACTAATGAGAAGTGGAACTTAACAAATGTTACCCCCGGGCCCGTTTGATGATGAAAAGTCATGCAAGCACTATGATAGACTTCACTTATGTGAGTCTGATGTATGATGATGGATCCGTATTCATGAGCGGGCTATGTGCCTAGCAGTGTGTATCAACTGTCGGGGGAAGCTACCGTGAAGATGTGTACCGACGGGGATCGATCAACCGTCGGGGGTAGCGACCATGGATAACGTGTACCGACGGGGATTGACATTCGTTGTCAATCAACATGGAGATCTTGCTTTGTGCAATCTCGCCTATGATAAAGTGAAACATAATGAAATAATGTAAAGTAATGAACGTGCCTAATGTGATGCAAGTAATGTTTGTAGTATGATGTATGCGTGTTCATTATATGAAAGATAAAAGATTATATTTTCTTATTTATATAAAACTAGAACTCACTCAGCGAAGCTGACTTTTGTATGTATGTTAGATTGTTTGGCAGGTAAATCAAGCTTTAGGGCAGGGCCTGATTAGGAGCTACTTGGAGGGTGAAGACTGGCATCCTGTAAAGATTCAACCAGCTTTTATGTTTTGTGTAATAATAAATGAGTAAATTTTGTTAAGACAACGATTTGTAAATAAAGAAATTCTAGCACAAATCCGGGTTTGACTCTAAGTTAGTGCTTTAGTTTTATTTATATAATTAACATTTTCATATTTCCGCTGCTTTAATGAATAACACTTTATCAGTTTTGAACTAAAAATAAGGTTTTATGCAGTATGGCCAATTTGTGAGGTTTCCGGATTCGGGGCCTTACAAGTTGGTATCAGAGCCAAAGTTTAAGAAATTTGGGGAAAACTAATTTATAAACCTAAACTTAAATAGAAAATGGGACCAAATAAAAGGATGCCAGTCCAAGAAGCTCCATGCCAAGAGGTAACGAAATATCTTGTAAATGCTATTCTGAAAGGTAGTGCCTTGTTACAGAAGTTAGAATCAAGGATAGGGTATGATAACATTAATTGTTGTGCTTACTTGAATTTATGTGATCTATACGTGCATAGAATAGCGATAGTAGGTTCGAGTGTTAGCGTGGTTCAGGATAGGAGAGTTTAGGACATGAGAAGTTCTGTAAGTAGTTAATCACAACTGGCCACTGTTATTAAAAACTTACGAAACTTGTCATGATCTGAACTTGCCTTGACAGACCATATTGACATTCTGAATCTTATAGGAAGTGGAAAGTTGACAGATGTGTACGAGGTGTGTGATTCCCCGATAAGACCATTAGAGACTTGACAGCGATACCAGCAAAAACATATAATAAAGTTCTAGACTTCGTAACCAGGAATTCAGAAGTGTTGTACATGGGCTAACTCACAAGTGAGGAGAGTTAACGGTTTAAGTTACAAGATCTCCAAGGGAATAGGTTTCTTCAGACGAGTATTTCTTTGCATGGTGTTTCAGCAAGGAATTATTGATAGAGATGAAAACTTATAATACTCGTCATGATCTGGACCGTTGCCTTGAACGATAAAGTTAGTATTCTGAATCTTGTAGGTAGCTTAAATGATTGATGAGATGTCTTAAGAAGGTAAAGCGATGATGTAGGAGCTACCTTTAGTAAAGCTATTTAGATAGAAGAGTCTGTAAATGACTGTAAAATAGTAATGGAAAGTTAGGGCCTTCTTCTGGATTGCATGTTACTACCCTAATTGGACGTAACATGGTCTTGGATATGAATCGACTAGCTGCATACGGTACTGATACTGCACAACATGGAAATATGACCCGTTGGTTTGTACATGATGGAAGTATGGTCATGACTTATGATAATTAGAACTGCATGATAACAGGGATGATCCTAATAATGAGATAGAAAAGTCTATGAAACAAGGTTGAGGAGCATATCCTATGTAAATAAAGGATGCTAAGGGCGAAGTCTTAAAGTTGACAGACGTAGCTATAGAGCGTGCCTTCCTAACATGACCCCTGTTGGATCATGATAAGGCTGGTGCAACCAAATTCACTTCATAGTCATCTTTTGGTACTACATTCAAAGGCTTCCGAAGCTGAGCAAGAAATCTTCCGAGAGTCTAAGGAACAACAGCTGAAGACATCTTCCGAAGACAAAGTCTGAAAGAGCTTCCGAAGACAAAGTCTGATGAAAGAGCTTCCGAAGACAAAGTCTGAAAGAGCTTCCGAAGACAAAGTCTGATGAAAGAGCTTCCGAAGACAAAGTCTGAAAGAGCTTCCGAAGACAAAGTCTGATGAAAGAGCTTCCGAAGACAAAGTCTGAAAGAGCTTCCGAAGACAAAGTCTGATGAAAGAGCTTCCGAAGACAAAGTCTGCTTCCGAAGACAAAGAAGACTCCAAGCCTCGGAAGAAGCAGTCTTCCGAAGTATAAGTGCCTTCGGAAGAAGTTATTCTTCCGAAGCACTTTATCCTTCGGAAGACATTGCTATGTCCAGCAGATAAAAGTATGGTCCCTGACAGTCCGCTGCAGACCTCTGATACAGCATGGCATCTTCCTAAAGAGCCATGTTGTTGACCATACTTTATTCTACTGTTCACCTTTTTATGTTAGTACATGTTACCAACTTTAGTTGGTGACAAAAGGTAAGTCAGGGACATGTCCTGACTACCAACTTTCAGACAAAATGTCTGAAAGACCTCACCTAGAGTCTTGTAGTATAGATGTAAGGTTAGAGGTGTCCAGCTGGTATCAAAGTATATCCGGCTGTAGGTAGTATTATATATATCTTCTCCCTGTAACTCTTTATGTAAGTGATTTGAGTCCAAGTGTCTTGTAATCCTTTGAGTTGAGAAGCAATATATAAAAGTACCTTGAAAATTTATCTGCTGTTAAGTTTTCTTACTGCTTGTTACTTGTTATATTGTGATCAACTCTTCATAGACTGCTTGCCGAGTGTTGATTCAAAGTGAGTTGAGAGAAAGATCACCCGAAATCCGATCCTGCAATTGGTATCAAAGCCCCAGGCTCTTGATTGTGAGATCTTACCATCCTAATCAACCTGTTTTTCACTCCTCACCACAATCCACTCACTCAAATGGCTGCTCTCTCCAAGGCTGATATGGAAACTGGTACCTTGACCAAGTCCCCTATGATCACCCCTGAAGACTTTGACACATGGTGTATCAGGATGGAAGGCTTCATCAAGTGTCAAGACTCAAGGATGTGGGACTCCATTGTCAATGGTCCTTTCATACCAAGCACTACATCTGCCACTGGTAATCGCATCATTCCAAAAGATGTTGATGATTACTCAGAGGAAGATAGGAAGAGAATAGAGCTAGATCAAAGGGCTATGACTTGTCTCCAAACTGCTCTCCCCAACTCCGTCTACAGACGCTTCAAGAAGTGCAAGACAGCTAAAGATTTATGGGAAGCTTTGAAGCTGATGTATGAGGGATCCAAGGAAACTCAAGAGAACAAGAAAGATCTCTTGAAGCAGCAGTTTGAGAACTTTACTTTCAAGGCTGGTGAGACCTTGACTCAACAATACTTCAGGTATGTTGAGCTAGTAGATACTCTGGCAGATATTGGAGTAGCTCTTGAGAACAGAGACATAGTTAGGAAGTTCATGTCTTCTCTTCCTAAGCTATGGACTCACTACTGTGTTGTCATCAAGAGAACTTCGGACCTTAAGACTCTTTCTCTCACAGAGTTGTATGGTATCCTAAGTGCATTTCAGATGGAGATGAACATGCAGAACTCCTCTGACCACTCCAATAACCAACAGAGTTCAGCCCTTCATGTGGTTGAAAGGGAAAGCATGGAACCACAACATCAGTTGCTATGCTACCCTGACAACTCACATACTGGACCCTTCATCACTCTACCTGAGACTCCAAAGTCTCAAAAGGTTCAACACAACTCCTTTCAGGATAGTTGTGCCTTTGTCTCTGGAAGTGGACACTCTGGTGATTTTCAATACTGCTTTGATGATCTTGAGTGCTTCAATCCAGATGATGTGGAGTACATGGACATTGTCCAGCAGATGGCTCTTTTAACTTACAGAGCGAAGAAGTTCTTCAAGAGAACTGGAAGGCAATTCCCTCAAAACCCAGTCAACAGCAAGTTTGGGTTTGATAAGAACAAAGCAAGGTGCTACAACTGCAACCAACTTGGTCACTTTGCTAGGGAATGCAAGGCTCCCAAGAACAACCCGGGAACCCCACAGGCCTCCACACATCCCACTGCTCCCAAGCATGAAGAAAAGTCAACTGAAACAGCTGCTGTTGCTCAAGAAGTTGACTGGAGCTTCATGGTACAGGATGTGACTCCCGCTCAAGCACTCATGGCCGGAACAGATGATGATCAGGTATATGAACATCTTTGTACTGCTGCCTGTATTGCTAAAGTTAAATTGTATAAGGATTACATTTCGGAAATCAGATCTGAGGTTGAGTCTTTAAATGTGCTAAAATCTGACTTTAAAAGAGCTGAATCTGACTATCAAAAGAAAATTGATGAGTTAGAGAAAACTGTGTCTCTTTTAAAACATGAAAAGACTAACTACAAGACTCAAATCAAAGATCTGATCTCCAAACTTTCTGAAGTTCAAGCCCAGTTAGTCACAGCTGAGGCTCAGGCCAGGAAGCAAGCTATTGCTGAGCAAAGCTTCCAAACTATTCTTGAATCAACCTCTCATTCCAAAATGTTTTATCAAAACAAAGAAGGGTTGGGAACCAGTGAAATAGCTCCACCACACTCTTATGAGTCTATAAGACTACCTAGATGTGGTACTGAAGAGCAAGAGGTTCCAACTGCTGACCCTTCTCCATTGGAACTAGAGGATGAAGCAAAAATAGTGGCCTCCACAGGGGAGAAACAGGAGGATACACCCATCTCCACCTGTGATGACCAAATCCTGACCACCAAGGCAAGAAGAAGCAGAGCTAAAGCTGCTAGAAGGACTGCTAAGAAGGTTGCAGAGTCCAAGCTTAAGTTTGACCCTAAGCAAAAGGGTGTCTTCATTTCTGCCGGATTTCAAGTGGTAGGTACTCCTGATTCAGGAAAGGAGTGTAGTACCAGCACTCCTGTCCTACTGAAGGATCAGAAGTTGAAAGGGAAAGTTGCTGATGAAGAGAAGAAACCCAAGAAACAGCAACCTGCAAGTTCCCAGAAGACTAACATTGCATGCATAATGTGTGGTCTGCACAACCACATGGCTAAAGATTGTTACTACAATCCAGCAAGCACACATTATGCAAATAATGTTAGAAAAGAAGTAGTCAGAGAAGGTTTCTCAGTTGGACCACTTCAAAAGGTCCAAATGATGAAAAAGGGAAGGTTGGTCTCGGAAGCCAAGTTGCTTTCGGAAGAAACTGCTTCTTCCGAAGGGAAAGTGGCTTCGGAAGCCAAACCTTCTAAGGTTCGGAAGAACAAGAAGGCTCCCTTGAAACAATCTCAGAAGAAGACTACTTCGGAAGAAAAGGTGGTGAAGGCTTCTTCCGAAAAGAGAGAAGCTTCGGAAGAAGACCATGCTGCAAAAGCTTCAACAAGCTCATCCTCAAAGATCAACCAAAGGATGGATTGGAAGATCAAGGAAGATGCTGCAGCCCAAACCTCTTCTTCAACAATGACCTCTATTGAACCCCACTGCATATCTTTTGGTTCAATTATGTCACTATCTTTGGAAGAGCCCGAGACCTGCAAGGCTTGGGCTTCCAAACAAAACTAACCATCTCATCTTATGTGCAGGGACATCCATTTGACAAGAACAACAATATCTGGATTGTAGATAGTGGATGCTCCAGGCACATGACAGGGAACAGATCTCTCCTTCAACAATTCCAGAACATTGATGGAGGGCCTGTTCAATTTGGAGGTGAGGCCGGAGGATATATTTCTGGCAGAGGAAGTATATCCAATGGCAGAATAAACATTGACAAAGTTCACTTTGTCAAACAGCTTGAACACAATCTGTTAAGTGTTTCTCAATTCTGTGATCAGAAGCATCAGATGCTTTTCACAGAACATGAGTGCATTATCCTCAAACCAGGGATGACAATTCCTCCGGAATTGGTGCTTCTCAGATCTCCTAGGAAAGGGGATATGTACAAGCTGGATATGAACAATGCTTCTCCTATGGGTGAAGTATCATGCTTTCTTTCCAAAGCTGATAGTGATGAGTCAACACTATGGCATAAACGCATGTGTCATGTGAATTTTAAAACAATGAATAAATTGTCTAAAAATAACTTGGTACATGGTTTGCCTAAAAAGGAATTTTTCTGCAAAGATAACTGTGTTGCATGCCTGAAAGGGAAACAACACAGATCATCTCATAAATCCAAATGTGTTAACTCTATCACTACTCCATTACACTTATTGCACATGGATCTTTTTGGTCCCACAAGTATAATGAGCATTGGAAGGAAATCATACTGCCTTGTGATCGTTGATGATTTTACAAGATTTACATGGGTATTCTTTTTAAGAAGTAAAGATGAAACTGCTGAAACTTTAAAATCTTTTATTCTTAAAATAGAAAATCAAATTGATCACAAGGTTAAGATTATTAGAAGTGATCAAGGGACTGAGTTTAAGAACTTCGTTCTTGACTCATTCTGTGACTCAAAAGGGATTGCCAGACAATATAGTGCTCCCAGAACTCCTCAACAAAATGGTGTTGCTGAGAGGAGGAACAGGACACTTATTGAGGCTGCTCGGACCATGTTAGCTGATTCAAAGCTGCCTCTAACATTCTGGGCAGAGGCAGTCAGCAGTGCATGCTATGTGCAGAACAGGGTTCTTATAGTTAAGCCCCATGGAAAAACCCCTTATGAGTTATGGAACAAGAGGCCACCGTTCATTGGCTTTCTAAGGTCCTTTGGCTGCAGGTGTACCATACTTAACACAAAGGACAACTTGGCAAAGTTTGCTGAGAAGTCGGATGATGCTATCTTTATTGGATACTCTTCTAGCTCCAAAGCTTATAGAGTATACAATATTAAGAATCAACAATTTGAGGAGTCATCCAACATAGTTGTTAATGAGCACACTCCTTGTGTTAGGGGGAATGGACCTGAGTATATCTTTGATTTAGAATTGTTTCCAAACTATTCTAAACCATCTTGTGAGAATGTTTCAGCTGGAACAGGTGCTCAAAGTGATGCTGATGCTGATGCAGGTCAACTATATGAGCTTCCCAGACCTATTCCAAATTCTCCAAGGGCTGAAGGGCAACAAGCTTCAACTATTCACAGATCTGACAGTGTAACTATCTCCAGAAATAGTGAAGCTTCAACAAGTGAATCACTTGATCAACCTCAAAGTTCCTCAGGTGATCCACTACAACACCTGGTTGAGGGAAGTGGTATTCTGAAGGAACAGGCAACTGTTAATACTACTTCACAACCAACCATTGATGATGTTTCTCAATCATTCAATCAGTCCTCATTGAATGACTCTGAAACAGCAGTTGGACAGAGTGATCCAATTCCTGATCAGAATATGTCTAACCTAGACTTATCTCTGCAATTGGAAGTGATTCCTCATCTTAGGATTCACAACACTCATCCAACTGAAAACATCATAGGAAATGTCTCTGAGGGTGTGAGAACAAGAGGACAAACTCATCATGGGAATGTCTGCTTGTACTCATGCTTCCTGTCTCAGATGGAACCAAAGAAGGTAGAAGATGCCTTAAAGGATAGTAGTTGGGTTGAATCGATGCAGGAGGAGCTGCTTCAATTCAAAAGACAAAAGGTCTGGAATCTATGCCCACTACCATCTGGTCAAGTACCCATAGGCACTAAATGGGTATTCAGGAACAAGAAAGATGATAGAGGCTTGATTATCAAGAACAAGGCAAGACTAGTAGTTCAAGGGTACACCCAGGAGGAAGGAATTGATTATACTGATGTCTTTGCACCTGTTGCAAGACTTGAGGCAGTTAGGATCTTCCTTGCTTATGCTGCATCCAAGAACTTCATAGTCTACCAACTTGATGTCAAGTGTGCTTTTCTATATGGGGATATAGATAGGGAAATCTATGTGTGTCAACCTCCAGGATTTGAAGACCCACAGCACCCCAACTATGTGTGCAAGCTGGATAAAGCTCTATATGGGCTGCACCAAGCACCTAGGCTGTGGTATGAGACCTTGTCTCAGTTTCTCCTGAAGAATGGATACACTAGAGGTACCATTGACAAGACTCTTTTCATCAGAAAGAGTGGAGAAGACATTTTGCTTGTACAAGTCTATGTTGATGACATCATATTTGGTTCTTCAAACGACCAAATGTGCAAAGACTTTGAAAGCATTATGAAGCAGAAGTTTGAGATGAGTTCCATGGGAAAAATGGACTTTTTCCTAGGAATCCAGGTGAAACAGATGAAGGAAGGGTTCTTCATAAGTCAATCTAAGTATGTCTCAGACATCTTAGAAAGATTTGAAATGAAGGACTGTAAACCAGCCAAGACACCCATACCCAGAAACCATAATCTTTGCCCTGACCTTGAGGGGGAGGATACTGATCAACATCAGTATAGAGCAATTATTGGTTCTCTGATGTATCTCACTGCAAGTAGACCTGATATCATGTTTGCCACATGCATCTGTGCAAGATATCAGGCTGCTCCGAAGATGTCTCACCTAGTTGCTGCAAAGAGAATCCTTAGATACCTCAAAGGAGCACCTAAACTAGGTCTCTGGTATCCAAGAAATAGTGATTTCAATCTCTATGGATACTCTGACAGTGACTATGGTGGCTGCAACATTGACAAGAAATCAACATCAGGAGGATGTCAATTTCTTGGTGGAAGGATTATCTCATGGCAATGCAAGAAACAATCCTGTGTCTCTACATCAACTGCTGAAGCTGAATACATTGCTGCTGCTAGCTGCTGTGCTCAACTGCTATGGATTCAAAATCAGATGTTAGACTATGGGTTCAACTTCATGACTACTCCTATCCATATTGACAACAACAGTGCTATCTCCATTACTGAGAATCCGGTGAAGCACTCCAAGACAAAACACATTGATATCAGGTATCATTTCATTAGAGATATTCATGAAAAACAACTGATAAAGTTAATCAAAGTTGACTCAAATGAACAATATGCTGATTTGTTCACAAAGGCATTTGATGAACAAAGATTTAAGTATCTCATATCAGCAATTGGGATGATAAACATTGAATAACTACCTCTTTTGAAGACCTTTTTAAAAGAGTAATGTCTTGTGTCAATACAATTTAAGCCCTGTTACAAAAGATCTTTAAACTATTCCAAGTGTAAATTCCTTCCGAAGAGGAACTAACTCTCGGAAGATATTCTTGAATATCTTCCGAAGCTAAATTCCTCAATGGAAATTTTCTTCTCGGAAGAGTTTTTGGTCTCGGAAGAAGCGATTGATTCTATATCAGATCTACTTCCGAAACTTATAAAACTCTCCATTCGGAAAGACAGCTTTACCTTCGGAAGCAATGCCTTGCTTCGGAACATAAAGTGCCTTCAAAGGACAATTTTACCTTCGGAAGCACTATCATGCTTCGGAAGAGAAATTGCCCTCGGAAGAAAGTTACCTTCGGAAATGTTTTACCCTCGGAAGTAAAGGTTTTCATATGTAACGGATATCTTTTGGGCCCCACTCTGTAAAAAGTAAAGATTTTGTTGATAATGTCAGATTATTTAAAATTATCCTTGCCGCCATCATCATTTCTCTGCCGTAAACCACCATACCATCCACAGTAACCCCAAAACAGTAACCCTATTACCACCATTCACCCTTTTTAAATAATCTTGACTTATCAATTTCATCTTCTTTTACCACTTTACAGCCCTAACTGTTCCCTTCACTGTAAAACCCTCAATCTCACTCAAAATTTCAAGCTTACCTTTTCTCCAATGGCGCTAAACCCTCAGCACAATCAAGTCGCATTACTTGACTCGTCAAGGGATGCCGACTTCACCCAAATCATCACCTTTCTCACCGAATCCACCTACCTCACTGCACTCACAGTTAACCCAACCGTATACTCCAACCATATGTCAGAATTTTGGAGCAACGGAGAAACTACAGTGCTGAACGGGGTTCGAGTCCTGAGAACCAGAGTTTGTGGCCAAGAGTTGGTCATTAATGAACAGATCATCAGGGAGCATCTCGAGCTTCACGATGATGGGGCTCCTACTGAGTTCCCCAAGGAAGACTTGGAAGGCACCTATATCCTCATGGGATATGGAGGCGATGTCAGCAGGTCTACAGTATACAAGTTCAACTTCTCTTACCATTGGAAGTTCCTGCTGCACATTGTTTTGCACTGCCTCTCCAACAAATCAGGGGGTTGGGATCAAATCCCATATGAACTAGGATGCCTAGTTCATGGGTTGGTGAGAGGCCTCAGATTCAACTACTCACGATTCGTGTTGAACAACCTAATCGCCAATCTCAGCAGGGATACATTCTTCATGTATCCCCGATTCCTTCAACACATAATCAACTGTGAGATGGAACCAAGCAAGCTTGTCTGTGCAGCTGCTCTTCCTGTTCCACACATGAGGCCTACCATCTTCAAAACACTGAAGAAGATGTCCACCAACTTCACTGGACGGTACACTCCATTACCTCCAGAGATGACTGAGCGCATAGCTCCTGGTGACATCCCTGTTCTCCCCACAGGTGATGAACCCACACCAGCAACATCCACCACAATACCAAAACCTTCTTTACCCATCAAAGCCACATATCAGAGACGCCCCAAACGAACCCTTGTTCAATCTACTCTGATTGAACAAGCTCCTCCTGTTCACACCGAAAGGACTAGAGTGGAATCATGGGCTCCCACTCAGTCCGAGGTCACACCATCCTTCACATTTGACCTCAATGTGGGTTTTGAGCCTCCTCGGTCTCAAACCCCTGAGCCCGAACCCCAAGCCTTAAGCCCACAGGGTGAGTCTTCACACTCCCCTGTGAAGCCTTCTAGGGACAGCCCCACCATAGGCTCAATGCCTGTAGACATTGATCAAGGTCCCGGGTCAGTAGGACTAACCACCCTCTCTTTCACTGACCTTTTACTCTGAACTGATGAAGAGATTACATCTCTCCATGGCCATGAAGTTGATCTACAACACCCACTAAGAGATCAACAGAGCCAAGAGGGATCCCTTGTCTCTAGCCCCCATCAGAAGCCTGCTACTGAGGTGAGTCCCACTGATGTGGAGGGGACTCATGTAGACTCAGCTGCCACTACTCAGAGTCTCTCATTGAGCTCTCAGGACAGTGGTAACATCATTAGGACTGAGTCTACGGCAACTTTGCCCATTGACATCTCTGAAAGAGATGACTCTGAGCAGAGGAAACCAGGGTGCCAAGAAACCACATCTGGTGGTGAGAGTGAGCATACTAGGTATGTTATCTCATCTCCCCGTGATTCTTCCTATGAAGATGAGGGAAGTATGCAACTAACACTTCAGTACTTGCTTTCTAAGGTCTCCAACCTGGAATCACAGGTGAAGATCTTAGAATCAAGGACTGCCACTCAGCAACTTGAGATTAACTCTCTCAAGGCTAAACTAGCTGAGAAACAGACGGAGAGGTCTGTTAGGCATGTACCAATCCAGGTCTCAATGACTTCTTCCTCTAGCTCATCTAGCTCTCAAGATGATGCTACCAAAAAGGGGGAGAAAGTTCAGAGACAAACACCTATGGAACCACAGACCCAACTCATTTCCACCCAACAAATCATTACACTACCTGAGTCATCTCAATCCTTTCTGGAGATTGACTCAAGGATGCTTCAAGATCTCTACAGACTGTTCACACAGTTTGTATTGAGATCATCCCTAGAATAGCCAGCCCCGACACCACACTTGCATACTTTGGGGCTGAGGAGCTTCAAAGACTGACTGTACCTTCTACCACTGTGAAGGAAGTTGGTCAACCTAAGGTCTTCATGGAACCTGAGATTAGCTTCGAAGGGGAAATGGGGACTGATGGCCCAGCAACTGAAACAGTTGGGACAGAATCTGTAGTAGTCTCATCTTCCGAAGCTCTAGCCGAGGCTTCCGAAGCTTACATGGAAGCCTCGGAAGAACAAGACAAGTCTTCCGAGGCCGAAATAGAAGCTGCGGAAGGCCTATTTCAGATGTCCGAGGAACTGACCATCATAGATGTCATTGCTGAAATTGCATCTGAGGTGAGCAGGGAGGACATTTCTGATATACCTCCAACCCAAGCACCAGCTGAACTTCTCTCTCAATCACAACCCTCCATCCAAGAACCACCGCAGTCAAGCACAATCAAAGACAAAGGCAAAAGAAAGTTGACTGCGGAAGAGCTTCAGGAGGAGGAGAAAATTGAGAAGGCCAAAAAGAAAGGTCGGTTTCCTACTGAGAAGCTGTTAGCTGCTAGTTCTAAAGCAGCTGCAGCCAATCAGGAAGAAATCAACCAGAGGAGAAGAACAGCACTCATTGACCAGCTCATCAATCTAGGAGCTGCCAATGAGGAAATACTCCTGCTACCATTAGAGGAGTTGGTGACTTTGGAGAGGTCAACCAGGCTACAACAAGAAAGGGAAGCCAGGTTGGCCTTGGAGAGGGAAGAACAAGAGCAGAGGGAGGCAGCCCTGAGGCTGAGAGAGGCTAGGATCAAGTTCCTCCTCTCAAGAGGCTTCAGTCTTCCTGAACTGTCTCCACATGATGATGATATGATCCTGCTGCTCCACAACAAAGAGCAGGATCAAATGGAGAAGGAAAGGAAGAAGACTGGTAGGGAGAAGTTGAAGGTAAAGAGGAAGAGGGAGGAAGAGAAGGAGGTCACTGCTGCCAAGAAGTCAACTGACAAAGCCTGGATGAAGGACTACCTCCGGGCTCATGGCTTCTCTGGTAGGCAGGTGGGACCTATGTCCGAAAGGACACTCCAGCGGATAGTCAGTGAAATAAAGGCTGACATCCGTTTGGGGAAAAGGAAGGAGATGTACAGGAGGATGAAGGGAATGGTTTTCACCCCAGCCACTCAACCACAGCCACAACCCACACCAGAACC
Source organism: Flaveria linearis (assembly GCA_024085815.1). Lineage (NCBI taxonomy): Eukaryota > Viridiplantae > Streptophyta > Magnoliopsida > Asterales > Asteraceae > Flaveria > Flaveria linearis. Next base: position 54,676,824 of record CM044011.1, on the reverse strand, counting down.
AACCCCTTTTCCCATCAAACCTGAACCCACTGATGAAACCTTCACCCCTCAACCTACAACTCTACCCAAACCTACCACATCACCTCAACCACCCAAACTACCCATCCTAAAACCCAAGACTCAACCCAAAACCACTAAACCTAAGCCTACCCAACAACAACCAAGATCATCCCCTCAGCCTCCTAAACATCTCTCCTTTGAAGAGATTAAGGAGTTCAAGACAAGGCTCATCAATTGCACTACCTTGAGCAGTATCTCCTGTGAGGGAGAGCTTATCAACATCACCTATGTTGATAATTCTTCAAGCTCCCTCACCCTAGGCCAATTTCTTGAATTGCCAAGAGAAACTTTGGGCCAGGCTGCAAGACTTCTTGGTCTCAACTCCGATACCCTCAATGCTGAGGAGAAGAGACTAAGAAGAAGACTGGTGACTCTGCTGGATACCAGGAAAGAGGACAGGATTTCTGGTCAATCTCCTGGACCTAGAAATGCAATAATCCAGTGGAGGTTCGATGAACCTTCTCACAACTTTGTTGTGGAAAGGGAGAATGGTGAAACCAACAGGCTCAATGCCACTTCTCTACTGCATCTCAGCAGATTTGATCTTGCTGAGCTTGCAGAGAAGCCATTCTCCAATCCCTCCAACTCTGAGACTGCTGCACACATCAGAAATCACATCAGCGGTCTCCACTTGGCTGAACGAAGTAGAAGAGCCAAGATTGAAGAAGAGTTGAAGCTGAAAAGAGTGGAAGACAAGGAAAGATCAACCACCAAAGGCACAGCCTTTCTACAGATGGTGGAAGGTCCTGAATTGGAACCAATAGTTTGATGGGAATATGACTATACTTCCCATCAACTAACTCTTTTCAGAGGGCCACAACAAAGGGTACACATAATCCAAGGTGACAGAGCAGAGGTTCTGTCCACCAAAGATTTGTACAAGATTCTCAGCATCACAGCAGGAAAGAATGAAGACACTGATAAACACCTGCTTTCCTTGGTGCTGAGAGCTTTGAGAAGAAGAGGGAAGTGAAGTTTTGGTAGCATCAGCCTAGGGGGAGTTTGTTGGATCATGATAAGGCTGGTGCAACCAAATTCACTTCATAGTCATCTTTTGGTACTACATTCAAAGGCTTCCGAAGCTGAGCAAGAAATCTTCCGAGAGTCTAAGGAACAACAGCTGAAGACATCTTCCGAAGACAAAGTCTGAAAGAGCTTCCGAAGACAAAGTCTGATGAAAGAGCTTCCGAAGACAAAGTCTGAAAGAGCTTCCGAAGACAAAGTCTGATGAAAGAGCTTCCGAAGACAAAGTCTGAAAGAGCTTCCGAAGACAAAGTCTGATGAAAGAGCTTCCGAAGACAAAGTCTGAAAGAGCTTCCGAAGACAAAGTCTGATGAAAGAGCTTCCGAAGACAAAGTCTGCTTCCGAAGACAAAGAAGACTCCAAGCCTCGGAAGAAGCAGTCTTCCGAAGTATAAGTGCCTTCGGAAGAAGTTATTCTTCCGAAGCACTTTATCCTTCGGAAGACATTGCTATGTCCAGCAGATAAAAGTATGGTCCCTGACAGTCCGCTGCAGACCTCTGATACAGCATGGCATCTTCCTAAAGAGCCATGTTGTTGACCATACTTTATTCTACTGTTCACCTTTTTATGTTAGTACATGTTACCAACTTTAGTTGGTGACAAAAGGTAAGTCAGGGACATGTCCTGACTACCAACTTTCAGACAAAATGTCTGAAAGACCTCACCTAGAGTCTTGTAGTATAGATGTAAGGTTAGAGGTGTCCAGCTGGTATCAAAGTATATCCGGCTGTAGGTAGTATTATATATATCTTCTCCCTGTAACTCTTTATGTAAGTGATTTGAGTCCAAGTGTCTTGTAATCCTTTGAGTTGAGAAGCAATATATAAAAGTACCTTGAAAATTTATCTGCTGTTAAGTTTTCTTACTGCTTGTTACTTGTTATATTGTGATCAACTCTTCATAGACTGCTTGCCGAGTGTTGATTCAAAGTGAGTTGAGAGAAAGATCACCCGAAATCCGATCCTGCAACCCCGGAGGACCTTCTCGGAGTTAGAAGAAAGAGTTTAAGATCAACTTGTCTTCTGGGACTCAGCTTGTAGTCTTGTCACCGTACCGATTGTTTTGTCAGGAATGAACGAGTTAGTGACATAGTTTCAAGACCCCCTTAATAAAGGTTTTGACAGATTGATTATTGCACCCATATAATACTTCGGTGTTGTCTGAAAAGAATAAAAATGAAAGAAGGGTTAAATGTTGCTGGAAACGAGAAGATGTGTTTCTAGTCACAATGATAGATCTCTGACGTAATCACTAGTTAAGACTAGTCCACAACAGCGATACAGAAAGATTTAGTCATCGGTTAAAGACAAAATGAAAGAAGGACACGCTGCGATGCCTTATTAGCAAAGTTACATCGAACGAACTGGAATCATGATACAAAAGCACGTGTCACCACTGTAGAGCATCTACAGTGAGGACAAACAGAGAGAATTACCAATGTAATTAGAGACACATCTTGGCTACGTGAAGAAGGCCTCAATAAAGATCGGACGTTAGGAGGATCTCCGATGATGGCGGTCATCAGTTCAGTATTGAGATGACCTAAATGAGATCATTTTATAATAGGTAGTGTTGAGCAGCAAGACATCGGAATCATATTATCGGGAAATAGTTATGAGATTTAAAAGTTCTGGGAGCCATGGCAAGGGAGTTAAGCAGAAACAAAGCTCGAGTTACAATGTAGAGGGTACCTGAGGTTGTGTGATGTAAATAGAGCGCCAATAAAGTTTGAAATTAGTAATACAACTATTATTAATGATACCACTGCGGAGTTGAGTTAACAAACCTCAAAAAGGAAGCAAGGAAAAGATCAAGGAAATGGAGACATTTGAAATAAACGAGGATATGAATGTTACGAACTTAAAGGTAAGAAAGGGGAGCTAAGGCTTAGATAAAAGCTACCAAAGAGTGTAAGAAATCACAGGGGGCTGGACGAGGACACCAATCGAGTTCGAAGTCATTGACAGAGTAACTATTTATAGAACCTCTATTGGATGGAATTAAAGATATAAAAAAAATGTAAGATTAGTAGCTTGGGACATCAGAAAGTCTGTAATACTAAACTAGGTCAGAAGGAATGCATGTAAACAGAGAGTAATAGAGACATCAAGAGGAAGTCAACCCACCATACAGGTGTTACACATATGTAAACGATTGAGGAGTGACGATGTGGACAAAATACTTAATGAAAAAAAAATAAAATAAAAAAACGATAAATGCAACGAGTTGCTTATGATGCCAAGTCAGTAACAAAAAAATAAAAATAATAAACGGCAAGGAAAACAACAATAGATAAGTTGATAAGACAAGCAAGGTAATAGGAATTCATAGGAGTAGATCAAAAACCTAGTGTGTATCTAAGAAAGAAATGAGATAAGACTATCTTAAACCGCTTATCAAGTAACAGGTTTCGAGGACGAAACCTAAATAAGGGGGAGAGACTTGTGACGCCCCGTTTTCAGAAGCAAATAAGCATAAAACTAAAAGAATCAAAGATGGTGAATTGGAAATATATAACAATTCTATACTCTAAAGTTTATTGATTTAAAATATAAAAGCTAGAACTTGAGGGACTGATTTAGTAAAATGACAAAAGATTATTCACACCCTATATCCTTTCATCAACACTAGCCGCCCCCAATATTATCCTCACCGGCTCTCTCAAATTCGACACAAGCAAAAGGAGATTGGAGCTCCAGCGAGCCCTAGAATGGACGATTCAGGCAGTTTTGGTGGTGACTGGGGCCAATTACGATGGCACAATGGTTTAATTCAACGGTTACGGTGACTGTATTTCATCTGCTCGACGACGGGGTGGTGTGCGATGGTTGTTGTTGGTCGAGTTGATGATGGTTGTTGTTGATTGTGGCTGCGGTATTGTGATAGTAGCTCATGGTGTTGACGATGGCTGTTGATGTAGGCGTCGGCGGTGGTTGGTTCTGTGTGCAGGGTGCTGCGGTTGTTGTTGGTCATGGTAATCGGGTTGGTTGGTAATGGTCAGATGCAGCTGTGGATGTGTGGTCGCGATGTGGAAGGCTGCTGGTGGTGGTAGCGTTCCAGATTGGTGGTGGTGCTCATGGCGACAGCAGAATTGCTGTGTAAATTGGTGCTGAAACGCAGCCTGTTAGCTGCAGTTTTGCACCTTAAATAGCTGCTATTACGTTGCTGATTTAGCTGCTGAAACACAGCAGAATTGCTGTTTAAATTGGTGCTGAAACGCAGCCTCTTAGCTGCAGTTTTGCACCTTAAATAGCTGCTATTACGTTGTTGATTTAGCTGCTGAAACACAGCAGAATTGCTGTGTAAATTGGTGCTGAAACGCAGCCTGTTAGCTGCAGTTTTGCAGCTTAAATAGCTGCTATTACGTTGCTAATTTAGCTGCTAAAACACAGCAGAATTGCTGTGTAAATTGGTGCTGAAACGCAGCCTGTTAGCTGCAGTTTTGCACCTTAAATAGCTGCTATTACGTTGTTGATTTAGCTGCTAAAACACAGCAGATTTGTTGTTTAAATTGGTGCCGAAACGCAGCCTCTTAGCTGCAGTTTTGCACCTTAAATAGCTGCTATTTGGTTGATGATATTAGATTATGATGATGATGATGGTATGTTAGCTATGGTGGAAAGCAGATTCCAATTTTGTCACAGTTCAATGCCAAGATGAAGGTAATGGTCACATTAAGTGCACGTGTTAGGTGTAGTAGGATGAACATGGTAATGCATCGTGATATAATGATGATGTGCTAAGAATATGTTGACGGTGCTTGTACATGATATGTTGTTAAGATAAAAAGGATGATGGTCCATGATGATATGGGTTATGAATACATAACAAGGATAGTTAGCATAAAGTCATGGCATTGTTATAGATTGATGATTATGGTAATGATATTATGAGGTGATGATTCTAGTATGATAATGTTTAAGTGGCACGGTTATGTTAATAATTTGATGGTCTTGTTATGGTTAAGGCAACGTGTTTGTGGGTGTCATTTTGATGGTTACGGTTCGTGCCGTTACAATGGTTATGTTTTAGGTGTTTTCTTGACTGTTTGGGTATGACATGAGGTTGGTGTATCCGATTGAGGGCAGCGTAGACTGGCTAGTTATGCTAGACGACTAAGAAGGGAGTCGGGTTGTGCGTTTGTTCGGGATGACTTAGAATGTTTATTATGGGCGATGTGGGTTAAAGCTAGACGACTTAGGATGGTTTCTTTATGGATTTCAGTAACGACATCCAAGGTGAGTTCTAGATCCCCTTCTTTTATACATGCTTTACTGTTTTGGGGACGACATACATACCATATGATTTATAATTAAGATTATTTTTAAATAATTCGTTATATGATTTGATAGAGTAATAACTATGAATCACGTATATTTATTGCCTATAGATAGAATGATTTAAAGAAAAATGTGACAATTAAATAGATACGGTTACGCGTTATGATGACTAGTACTTGGTATGTGTGTACTTAATAAGCTAAGTATTATATATATTAAGTGAAAGATGATACTAATGAGAAGTGAAACTTAACAAATGTTACCCCCGGGCCCGTTTGATGATGAAAAGTCTTGCAAGCACTATGATAGACTTCACTTATGTGAGTCTGATGTATGATGATGGATCCGTATTCATGAGCGGGCTATGTGCCTAGCAGTATGGATCAACTGTCGGGGGAAGCTACCGTGAAGATGTGTACCGACGGGGATCGATCAACCGTCGGGGGTAGCGACCATGGATAACGTGTACCGACGGGGATTGACATTTGTTGTCAATCAACATGGAGATCTTTCTTTGTGCAATCTCGCCTATGATATAGTGAAACGTAATGAAAGAGTGAAAGGTAATGAACGTGCCTAATGTGATGCAAGTAATGTTTGTAGTATGATGTATGTGTGTTCATTATATGAAGGATAAAAGATTATATTTTCTTATTTATATAAAACTAGAACTCACTCAGCGAAGCTGACTTTTGTATGTATGTTAGATTGTTTGGCAGGTAAATCAAGCTTTACGGCAGGGCCTGATTAGGAGCTACTTGGAGGGTGAAGACTGGCATCTTGTAAAGATTCAACCAGCTTTTATGTTTTGTGTAATAATAAATGAGTAAATTTTGTTACGACAACTATTTGTAAATAAAGAAATTCTAGCACAAATCCGGGTTTGACTCTAAGTTGGTGCTTTAGTTTTATTTAAATAATTAACATTTTCATATTTCTGCTGCTTTAATGAATAACACTTTATCAGTTTTGAACTAAAAATAAGGTTTTATGCAGAATGGCCAATTTGTGAGGTTTTCGGATTCAGGGCCTTACAGGATCGCATGCTCCGGTACTGTGTCAGTCTTTGGACATGAGTCGGGGGTTTGTTTACAGGCCCCCGCACAGTATCAGTCTTCGGACATGAGTCAAGAGTAGTGCCTGAGAATGAGATGAGATGAATGACAAACTTATCGCGTACTCCAGTACTGTGTCAGTCTTCGGACATGAGTTGGGGGTTTGTGTATAGGCCCCGGCATAGTATCAGTCTTCGGATATGAGTCGGGAGTATTGCGTGAGTTGATGAATGAGAAAAGTGCGATATGTATGTAATGAACGAATGTATGAATTGAACGTTAATGAAATATTATAGTAAAGAACGAAGCGGGATCCTTGTCATTCGACCTCGGTAATCGTGGCTGTGTGCCACGAGGAGGGTAAAGCTTGGCGGGATCTAGATGAGAAATGAATGATAATGATGTCAGTGAATGAACGAAAGTTAACAAATGTAATGAAAGATAATAACGATATTATCTATGTGTACGTATGACGTGTGATCATATATGAAGGTATAGTATGATTTGAAAGAAAGTAATAACGGTTTTAACGAAAGAAAAGTATGTTTTATTTAAAACCAGAACTCACTCAGCAACGTTGACTTTTGATGTGTTTCCAGTTGGCAGATATGTTGCTGAGGATGGCACGGGGCGACTACTCAGCTCTCTTGGATGGGAATCATTTGTATATTGTTTTTGGATTGTAATACGAACAAACGATGTTTTGTAATGAATGTTGTATTAACTTGCAAAAGCATTTATATAGAAATGAAATGTATGTTTTAAATGTTTCCGCTGCAACGCTTTTATGTAAGAGGAGGAAAATTTACGTCTTTGTGTGATGATTGACCAGCTGTAAGCGTAGCTGTAAGCGTCCCGGGAACGGGGCCTTACAAGAGAAAGCTTCATAACTGTTCATAAATGAAGTGAATAGGGCAAGATGCTCTTCAGCAATCTGGATAGTCTGTTCGCTGGGCTGTGATTTTAATGCTTACTGTATAGGTAGTAATAACTGACTTATAGCATGAGGAGAGATAAAGGATTGAACTTGTGGTAATGCCTGATCCTTGACAACTGAATGACTTGATACTGCTTGTTACTGTTGTTGACATAACTGGGAATAGCTGACAAAATAATTTAGATTAATTTCCATCTTAGCATACAAAGCAGATGCTTCAGCCCCTATTGTGTTTATGTAATTAGCAGCTCTTTGTTTGTCATCCATGTCATAGGACTTGATAGTAGAAATCATATCGCTGATGGATAGAGTGAATAGATCCTTGGTTCTCTTATTATGGTGCAGTTGTTGTTACAGCTGTATGGAAGTAAGTTCAACAACTTCTTGGTCACAGCTATATTCTCCAAAATGATACCAGCACTCTTCATCTTCGTTACGAGTTTCACAAATCTAGACATTTGTGCTTCTAAGGACTCTCCTAATACATGATTGAACATGTTAAACTCTTGGTTCAACATATCTTTTCTACTTTCCCTCATATCTTTGTTTCCCATAATCTGTTCCTCCATGGCATCCCATAAATCTTTGGCCTTGGTGTAATTTTTGAACTTTTGTGCTATCTCAGTTGTTAAAGCCATTGTGATAGCAGCATAGGCTTTGTCATCAAGTTCTCTCTTTTTTATATCCTCCTCATCCCATAAATGCTCAGGTTTAGGAACCACTTCTCCCTTGTTATTGTTATAGATCGGAATGTATGGACTTTGTTTAATTGATCGCATCATCCGGGTTTCCGTATATATGACCTGATTCTCAAGCTTGAAAGCCAAGTCGGGATAGTCTTCCTCACCGAGTAGTCTCAGTGGCTTGGTGCTTGTGCCGCTCTCATTATTGAGATTTAAAGTAGCTGTGATATGCTTAAGATTGGTCATTTTCCTTAGTCAGAAATAAAAATTTCAAGAAAAAAAAACTTGACACTGAAAGTTATCGCGCGAGTAGCAGACTTATCGCACGAGTTCTTCAAGTTTTCTTGTGGTAAGTTTTGTAACTGAATATTGCGAGAAGTATAAGTTCTCGAGTGAAAAGGTATCTCTTTCAATAAACTTTTGTAATAGAATTCAGTTCTCATGTGAAAACCTTGTTTTTATAGAATCAACAAGTTTTCGCCTGAATCAGTTTTTTATGATTTTTGACATTTTCACCTCTAATTTTTCATCTAATTAGTTTGGATTAGATTAATGAAGTGTTCAATTAGTTGTTTAGGTTCAAAGTTATTCTAATGGACTCTAATTGATTCAAATAATCAACTTTTAAGCCCCAACAATCACCATAACAATGAAAATCATGTATAACAGTGTGACATCCGTCACTTCAAGGTCCGTCATTTAACATGAAACTTCATTAACTATCCTTAGAGTATTCAATTTTCACCTTCATAGATTATTCATGAGGACATCATGTTAGATTTGTTTTCCGTTTTAGTGGTGCTATCAATACTTACAACCATATCATCCAAAATGCTCACGAATATCACAACCGACACCACTAATTATATTATGTTATATAATATTAACAACATTAAACACATCCTTGTAATTAGTATAACACACGTGTTTATGTCGTTATCAACCGAAACAAGTTTGGGGACCCCGGGGGGGGCAAAGTACAGGGACTAAACCTGTTATTTTGCAAACTTGGGATGGGTATAAAAACCCTATTCCCAGCTTCTTCTTCTCCATGTCCTTCACTTTTCTTCTTCTTCTCCATTTTCTCTCAATCGAGCACCAAAATTCATCACGTTTGTTGCGTTTTCGCCATCAAATCTTGGTTATCATCGTGAATACTCCTTCCTAGCAGGAAGATAACCTTGTGTGACCCCTTTCTTGCTCGATTTAACTTCTGTGTTTTCTAGGGTTTCGGGTGCTCGGTTTCATCTGAGCACATGAGGTCGTGTGGGCTTGTGTGTTGCGTTCCAGTGCGTGTTTCTTGTCTAGATATGTTAGATGTATGTTTCTGGAAGTTCTTGGGGTGTAAAACTCTTGCTCGGAGTAGCTGGACGCATAGGATATAAATCAGGTTTTTAATCCAATTCCTTTTCCCGTAATTGCTAGGATTGATAAAAGGAACATGACCCATAGCATATAAATCAGATGCTCTGAGTGTATGAAAGTCATGTTCGTCCTGATAATACTCAATAACACCTCCTCTTCTCTTTATCACATACATCTTCTTCTCAGCATCATAAGCCCAACTAATGATAGGTTCTGAGTTTCCATGCCTTGTGAAAGGTTTGGAATGTCTCAGTGTATGTATATAAGCTGGCGGTGGTGGAGCAGCAACAGTTAGATTTCCGACTTGACGTACAACACTCTAACCAGTTAGGTCTGCTAGCTTTTCAGTTGGTGTAGCACTAGTCTCTCTCATAATTTCTCATTCTTCAATCAAACTGTCGGAAAACAAGTCTTTGAGACTGTTCCCAAATATATCAGTATAATCAACCATAATCTCTTCCAAATCATTAAACGAAGATAAACCTTTTTCTTTATTCTCAACAATAAGTGTTTGCTGAAAGGTATAAAACTCCTTCTCATATGCCTCCTTCGTAGCAGGATTTAAAGGTGTGTAGTCTGCTGTGTCATCAGGACTTGGTCCGGAGACATTGACGAACCCTGATGAACCAGCCGTACTAGAAGAAGCACCCATGTCACCGCCTTGGTCATCATCATCTCCATTATTATCATTTCTATTTCCACCATCTCCATTATCACCATCCTCATCATCATCATCCTTATCATTATTCTCATCATCAAAATCAAAATCAATATGATCCAAATCATCATCATCTCTAACTGGATCTGGTATAGGCATCATATGCTCTGGTTCAACAAATGCCTCACAAGTAAAATGTACAGGCTTATCCTCAGTAGCCTGAATTGGGTCTTCTAATACAGGCTCTTAATCAGCAATAGTAGTGTCTGTAGTCCCTTTAGAATGAACAGGATCTACAACATGCTCTGTAACAATAATCGGCTCCTCAACATGTACTGGAGCTATCACAGGCTCAACCTCAGCATCTGGACCAATCTCTTGTTGTCCACTAGATTCTCCAACCTCAGTGGTATGTGATGTAAAAGATGAATACACATGTGAGGTGAGATCTCTTAAGTTCTGTTCCATGATCTGTACATAACTGATCAGGAACTACTGCTGGCTCTCTAAACTCTTTATCCTTTCATCTTTATCAATCATCCCTCTGTATAACTCATCAATCAGTTGAGTCTTCTCCATACTTTCTTTCTCTAATACACTCACCATTTGCTCCAGAGTAACCCGTGTAGGTGATGAAGGTCTGGGCTCAGGGGTAGTGTTATGATAATCAGTCTCTCCAAATATATCATCATGTGTAGGCTCTCTAGGTGGTGTCCTCAAAATATCAGAAGTAGTGGGTACAGAAGTAGAAGTCACAGTAGTAGATTCTGTGACAACAGCTGGTGGCGTATCATCACTAACAGTAACAGGAATGTCATGTACTGATACATCTTCTGTAGTAACCATGGTCATCGGGGTCCGACGTTTCCTTAGCACGCCTCGTCCTCTACCCCTACCACGTGGACTATCACCGGCTCTTCTTGGCATTCTCTTTCTCCTACCACCGGATGTAACTGGTGACACAACTTGAACAAAATCAGCATCTCATTCCTCAGTAGTGCGTTTTGTCGGTGTTTCTTGCACTCTGGGACGCTTTTGAAGTACATAAGGCATGTTCCCAATTTGGTCACTATCCATCTCACTACTACCACTGCCTATCCATGTGTTAACCTCATCCATATCTGTACGATCTTGAGCTAAACTCATGCATGGACCTGCTGTATCTGATGCTTTAGTATGAATAGTAGATGTGGATGTACCAGATGTAACATCTCTGTGTATCTCAGTAGTCTCTGTCTCTGTTTCTCTGGTGCTTGGTTCAGCTTGGAAATCTTCTGTAAACTTTCCAAGCTTATCAAAATAAGAACCATCCCAAGCATTTCCTCTATCTCCAATCAATTAAGTGAAAATATCTTTCTTTATCACCATAACAGATAGGTGGATGAATCAGATATAGCTAACTCAGGATGAGCAGTATTCGCTATCATCCGTATGAATTTGGGATACATCACAAACTTCTTTGGAGTTATGGCTGTCACATTCTTTTGCATCTCTGAGAATATTGCCCTGGATATGACGTATGGTAAGTCATCGACTAATGAAACCAGCAGTCATCTGAAAACTGCACTAAGGCTGTCCATGCCTGCCTTGAGATTGCTTACGTAGTGAATCATAATATGGAACAGATACTTCCAAAGAGGTGGCAGATACTTCTTCTCTGAAGATGTATACCGGCGATTGTAGCCCATACGTGTCAAATAATCCTTCACAGCATCATCATCAATCTTGATAGGTGCATGAGGATGATCTTCTAACAGTAACACACTGTTAATCACCTCGGCAGTAACAACATCCCTTCTACCCTTAATTGTTGCAGTAAGGCACAGTTCACCTTCTCCATCTATCTCGTTGGTTGCAGTTTCCTAGAACTGATCAATGATATCAGTATATATAGATGGGTTTGCTGAAATGGCAAAATGTATCCTAGACGACTTCAATCCATCTATAAGTGAATGAAATAACGTCTTGTCGTTAGATACGTCCCCAAGATATGCCACTGCGTTATGGTTTTTATTGAAAAACAACGATCTAGCCATCTGAAATAAGACACAAAAAAATAGATGCGAAAAGTCTGAGTTTTCGCTTACCAACCCCAATCGCCTGTTTGACTTTTCGCTTATGACACTTTTCACATAACTAGATGCGAAAAGTCCTCATCCTTTACATTTTTCTAACTTTTTGATTCTATTTCTACTCCTTATTTTGAGTATAATTAAATGGTTATGAAAATGATAAGCTTAACAAAGCGTTTACTCTTATACAAACATCCTTAATTTTTTTAAATTTTTCAAAATTTCAAATTTTATGAAACTATAGAAAAAAATTTCTAAGTACAAACAACATTTTATCAAAGACAAAATAACTACGTTCTGTTGAAATAACTTAAATTTTTGTAAATTTCCAAGTATAGGATCATATTTCTTATAAATTGATCATTGACATCATCCAACAATTATTTTATGTAAGACTGGTTACGTTGATTGTCAATATATTGTATCCTCTTTAAACTTAGACTTCAAGTTTTACTAAGACAAATAAGCTGTGATTTATCATTTTTTTGATTAAATTATATGATTTTAGTAGATCCCACAGACAAAAATCCTGCAAATCACTTATCCAGCATCAAGACACTATCGAGATTTCAAGTCACCCCAATTTGACTTAAATCTTTTACCCCTGATCAGCTTTTCAGATTTTATTATTGACTTAGATAATATCTATTTGAGCATAACTAGCACGAGAAACCTTTATGAACACAGAATACTAAAATATTGCAGGACTTATTAACAGCCAGTCGGATTTATATTTTGCCCTCGCAGGACGTTTAGGACTTACATGCCAAGTCGGACTTACATTCCCCATCTTTTGATTTTGCCTCCTGTGTCATAACATATTCTAAAAAATGAAAATATTTACATATAGTATGTATGTCTATGACATATCCTTTATTAACATGCTCATTGTCATCTTTTATTCCAATATGGCCTTTTTGGCATATTTTTGCTCATTTTATATATTTTTCTCTTTTGTATTTTAATTTTTCTTTTGAATACCTTGTTTCTCCTTTTAATTTAACACATATATATTATCTGATATATGCTGAATCAAAAAGCAACTACCTTAAGTATGACAAAATTGTTACTCTCAGTCTGTGTTAGCATTGAGTCAGTATATTTACAAAACCTTGATGAGTTCCCCACTTTCATCATAGAGAATTTAATTTTCAGTGTACCACAGAGAATAGTGCTTTTCATCCTTGTTCATCTAGCCTATCAACATATCAAACACAATCCAAGTCAGTTTCTTGTATGCCTTTGCATGTAACAATACAAAATCAAGAAATATACAATCATTTCCTATATACACTTGAAAATTTAATTTTTCTAACCTTTTCTTTTTTTTAAAAAAAATTTTCTTTTTCTTTTTTAGTTTTCAAAATTGCTCCCCCTAAGAACAAACACAATTTTTTGTTATCTTTTTTGAAATTTTCTCCCCCTATTACTATTTTAACCAACAAAAAGCAAAATAATTTTGTAAAGGGTGTAAGCATAACAGTTAATCGAAGTTAATCATTCCCAGTGATTGAACAAGAAAATCAAATTGGGAATGATCAAACGCTTTAGTAAACAAATCTGCAATGTTGTCATCAGAAGAAACTGATTCCAAATGGATAAGCTTTCTTTCAAAACAATCACGGAAAAAATTTATTTGGATGTTGATGTGATTTGTCTTTGAGTGTTAAATTAGATTTTTCACTATGTTTAACACATCAGTATTATCAAAGAGAATTTTAGTATCATAAAGATTAAGGCCATAATGAAGTAATTGTTATTGAATCCAAACAATTGTGAACAACAACTTGATGCAGCCACATATTCAGCCTCTGCAGTGGAAGTGAACACAGTCTGCTCCTTCTTGCATTGCCATGAAATCAACCTATATCCAATAAATTGACATCCACCAGTAGTTGATTTTCTATCCAAGTTACATCCTGCATAATCACTATTAGTATAAGCAAATAAATTTAAGTCGGAGTTTTTAGGATACCAAAGACCAAGTGTTGGTTGACCCTTGAGATACTTGAAAATCCGCTTGACAGCTTTCATGTGAAATTCCTTTGGATTACTTTGATAACGTGCACACTTGACAAACAGGAAACATGATGTCCGGTCTACTTACAGTAAGATACATCAAAGAGCCGATCATTAATCGATACATATGTTGATCAACATCTTCTCTGGTGAGATCTTGAGTCAAAGTGGGACGAGAATACATAGGAGTAGGAGCAATCTTGGAGTCTTAAAATTTATACTTATCAAGGATAGTATGAATATACTTTTCTTAATGAATCAAAATTCCCTTATCATCCTGTTTCACTTGGATGCCTAAGAAGAATGATATTTCTCCAAAAGGGCTCATCTCGAATTTCTTCTTCACGACTGCTTCAAATTCCTTGCACATTACATCGTAACCAATTGAAGACAATAAGAGAGCCTCTGGTTTATGAGCAACAAATCCATCTGTAAAAGTTGTAAGATAGAGTTTAATTTTTTTATGAGCAACTGGTTTATAAGGTAATTTATGTTGTTTTCCTTTTGAACATGGTAAACAATGTTCAATTCATTGAAATTCTTTCAAAGGTAGACCAATAACATGATTACCTCTAACCCACTTGTTCATGTTCTTAATGTTTACATGGCCAAGATGATGATGCAGTAACAATGAGTCACTCTCTGAAGCTTTAGATAACATCCAAGATTCAGTTACGATTGAATGAGATCCATTCATATCAAGTAAGTATGTATCTTTGTCTCTTGGTGTTCTTAATAAAATCCACTCATTAGGTATTACAAATTCAGGTTTTAAGATTAATCATTCTTTATCAGTGAAATGGGTGGAATATTGTTTGTCATATATTTAAGAGACATTTAACAAATTATGTTTTAGTTCCTCAAGAAAGTTGATGTCTTTAAAACTCAATACACCATTTGACATTGTACATTTATTTGTAATTTTACCTCCTTTATCTCCAGCAAAAATAACATATCCTCCGTTATACGGTTTGATGTTGTTTATCAAGGATATATTACCAGTCATGTGCCTTGAACATCCACTATCAACATGCCAAACATTGTTGATGCTGAGTCTTGGATGTTCCTGCATAAATGAAATGTTCATTCATATTTAAGAACTCAAGCCATAGTTGACTTGAGTACATCATTTTTCATCCAAATATGATACCGATTTAAGTATCATATCTCTTTTATCATTAAAGATATAATCTTCAACAATATCAGGTTCTTGTCCCTTTACTTTTATTTTCCATTTTTGAATTGGTTTGACCAGAGTTGAAACCAATTTCTTAATAACACCTTGTGGAGGAATTGAATTGTCATTGTTAACAGATAATGGTTTCTTTTTCTTCTTCATTCTTCATTCTTCTTCAAAATCTCATCCTGAACACAATCTTCTTTACCAAAAATGTCATTCAACATATCAGTTGACATAAACTCAACAAGTAGATTTTCATGACCATTCTCCTCCTCAGTTTTGATTTTAGCCAACAAAGCTGTAGATAACTTGATATCAAGAATCTCTAATTACTCAGGCCAATCATATTCTTCATTAGTCTGTGATACTAATGCCTTATTCTTTGATGGGCCAGCTTGATCATTCTTTGTCTCTACCTTAACAGTTACCATCTTCTTCCTAGTTTCAGCTTGAGCAGATCTTCCCTCAGTACATTCTCTAGCAAAGTGAGGGTTTGTCATAGTTATAACATCTTAAACATGACTTATCAAACTCTATTTTGCTAGAGTTGTTTAATCCGAACACTTTCCTCCCAGTTCTTCGTGCAAAGTTCTTAGCACAATACACCACCATCGCCATCTGATATTTGATGTCATTTCCTTCAACATCATCAGGATTTACTTGCTGCAGATTATCAATCATGATGTTAGGTGTATTCAATCTACCAGCAGAGATGTAACACCCGGAAATTTTCTTTGAAGCCGACGGAAGAAGAAAAGAAATAAAGTCCAAAGTCGAGTGACCAAACTCGCCAATGTGAGAAACTTGGATGAGTGGGAGTATAAAAGAGGGAGGGCAGCCCACACCCTCCCCATTCTTGCCAAACGTAGCCAAGGGAGAAGAGAAGAAAGAAAAAGAGGAGAAAAGCTTGGTTCGGGTGGATTCGAGCGTGGAAATCGAAGTGTAACGGGTCAAATCGAAGCTCTACTCGACAGGATCGTTAATGTGAGTTTTGGGATCATTCTTTTACATGTTTTTGAATGATTTTGGGGCTGGAACACATTTGAAAAACTATTTTCAGGTATTTGGGTGAAAACCCGTTTTTGTATGTATGTGTATGTGTATAATTCGTTTGGGGCTTGATTTCGGGCTTGGCTGTGCTTGAATGATGTCGTGGTATGCTTCCCTAAGGTTTAGAAGGGTTAATTTGAGCTCAAAGAGGTTTAGAAGGGTTTGGAGGTCGAAAGGGACGGCCGCAGTTCGGGATGATCTGCCTTCTGCATCAACTAGGGCTATGCGACCTAATAGAGGTCCATGCGACCGAATGGCATGCGACTAGGTCCATACGCACGAATGGAGTGCGATTGAGGTTCATTCGCATGAAAGTAATGCGACTGAATGAGATGCGGATGAATGTCATGCGACTGAAGGTCATGCGACTGGAGTACATACGCCCGTGAGTCGTGCGATTGAGGTTCATATGCACGACAGGTGTGTGACTGAAGGCCATTCGCATGATGGTCATGTGACTAAGGTCCATACGCCCGGATGTCATGTGACTGGAGGTCCATTCGCCCAGGTGTCCTCATACGCATGGAGGACCATACGACCGAATAGGGTCCATACGCTAGAACGACAATAGTATTGTATGACTTTTGGGAAAGTGCAGACGTAGGCTCGGACCTTTGGGGTTGTTGATGATGTGACGGGTACGAATGATATAGGATGACGCAAGACGATAGGTGATGCCGTATGGTTGTTGATGTGCTGCGCGTGTGTTGGATGATGTTGACGTCGTGTGCTCGTGCACGTTGTATGCTATGTATGATGTATGATGTGGGTGTGCGATGCTGCCCTGTGTGATTGATGTTGTACGTTGCTTGTATGTTCCTTATTATTATGTATGTTTATCTTTCTGTGGCTTTACGTTGAATGTTAATGAATGAAATGAAAGTATTATATAACGTAAAGTGGAAGATAATGGAAATAGGAACGTAATGTATGAATGCATGCATTATTGAATGAATGAACGAACGAAAGGCTTGCAAGCATATGTATGAGGTGAGCGACTCTGTGTCGCGACAGACTCGAAAGGGGTCCTTGTCACATAACCCGGTTCTATGTCTGTCTTCGGACATGAGTCGGGGGTTTGTGTACAGGCCCCGACACAGTATCAGTCTTCGGACATGAGTCGGGGGTATTGCATGAGACAAGATCTAGTCGAATGGATTGAGGATCGCATGCTCCGATACTGTGTCAGTCTTTGGACATGAGTCGGGAGTTTGTTTACAGGCCCCAGCACAGTATCAGTCTTCGGACATGAGTCAAGAGTAGTGCGTGAAAATGAGATGAGATGAATGACAAACTTATCGTGTACTCCGGTACTTTGTCAGTCTTCAGACATGAGTTGGGGGTTTGTGTACAGGCCCCGACACAGTATCAGTCTTAGGATATGAGTCGGGAGTATTGCGTGAGTTGATGAATGAGAAAAGTGGATAGGTAATGCTCGGGGTACGAAGAGTAAAGTAAGTGGCTAATCACAACTGGCCACTATAATTAGGGACTCACTATACTTGACATAAACTAAGCTATTCCCTTGAATGACCGTGTTGGTGGTTGAATCTTTCAGTGTGTGTTAGAGAATGGCCGGTGGTAGATCATCGAAGGCTTCACGCGGTGGAGGTCGTGGTGGACATGGTGTTGAACCGCGTGTCACAAGAGGAAGACCCAGAGTAGAGAAAGTAGTTCATGAAGAACCCAATACCCTTCGTCCGGAGGGCGGTGATGAGAGTGCTAACCTGATAGCCTCGATGAGGGAGGCGGTTGCGGAAGAAGTGCATCAGGCCATGCAGACGATCTTACCGTCTGTGGTGACCGAAGTGATAAAGGCTGTTAGAGATAGGGAGAGACAGGAAGGGGGTAAACCTTCGGGCAAAAGCAAACGGCCCGATACTGAAATGGTTCTCTCCGATGATGAGGAAGAGGAAGAAGAGCCTGTGTAGGAGGTGGCAAGAGGTTGTAACTATGGGGCGTTTCAACGATGCAAGCCCCCAATGTTTGATGGCAATAGCACTGCTGCTGCTGCTCACCGATGGGTGAGGGAAATGGAAGTTGTTCTAAACATCAGCGAGTGCTGCGAAGACCAAAAGGTAAAGTTTTTGCTTACTCTTTCGTGGACTCAGCATTGTGCTGGTGGGACAACATAGTCCAAGTTGAGGGTAGCCGGGCTATCGGAAGGATGAGATGATCAGAGCTGAAAAGGCTGGTGATTGAGGAGTTCTGTCCTCACCGTGAGATGGATAAAGTTGAAAGGGAGTTTCTGCAGTTGGTGGCGGGGACAATGACACATCAGCAATATACCACCAAATTCAACGAAATGGCATGGCTGGTGCTGGATCAGGTGACACCTCTTTCGCGGAAGATCAAGAGGTATATTCAGGGCTTGCCGACGGATATCCGTAGGCACATGATTGCTGCCCGACCAAGCACGTTCAGGTAGGCGTTTGATCTAGCGAGAAGGTTGTACGACGAGCGGGAGGCGATCGCGGTAACGGACGAAGCGAAGGAGCAAGCCTATGTTAAGAAGGGGAAAGGAAGGTGAGACAATGATGGTGGATTTGTGTCTGAAGGTACAGCGTTGAGGGACAATGATCGGAAGATAATAGATAGAAGAGGAGAGGTATGCAGGAAGTGTGGTAGAGGTCATGAAGGGGAGTGCAAGTGGGGACTGAACGTCTGTTTTCAGTGTGGGAAGGAAGGCCACAAGGCGAGGGATTGCCGTGTGGCTAAGTGCTACTACTGCGGTGAGACTGGACATCTGAGCAGGGATTGTAAGAAGTCAAAGGCAGGAAGCTCCGGTGCGAGGAAGGGGAACAGAGGGTGAAGGCTAGAGCTTTTTCCATGACCAAGAAGAGGCTAGAGCGGACTTTGACTTGACATCAGGTACGTTTCTAGTAATTTAAGTTTGTGCACTTATGCCTTGAATGCGATGCTAGTAGTAGTTTCGTTCCTACTGCTTTCTGTTGTAGGTTACATGTTAGGAGAAGGAACATCGATGAGCCCTTCGATGTAGAGATTGCTATTAATGAATTCACTAGGTTACCTGATGCCCTAAGGGATTGCGTGATAGATCTGAGAAAGCGTTTGTTCCTGCTAGACCATTCGGGACAGACTTGGGTGGATAGGCGTACATCATAAGATGAATAGGCAAGCAATCCACGAGGCATGGACGTATTGCCTACTTGGCCGATGTAAGGCATGTGAATATACTAACATCCTAACCGTCTGATGTACCGAGACCCGAGTAAGGATTATTGGTGGCCAGGTATGAAGTGTGATATGGTGAAGTACAAGAGTAAATGCCTTACTTGTTTATAAGTGAAGGACGAGCACCAAATGCCATATGGGAAGTATTGAGGCGATTGAGGCTACAAGTGAGAAGCTCGAAAGGATCAAAACCCTAATGGAAGTAGCCAAAGATAGACAAGAAGTCGTATGTTGATAAACGACATAGAAAGATTGAATTCCAGGTGGGAGACTGGAAAAGAAATGAGACAGTATTGCCCGCAATGGTTTAAGGAACAAAAGGTTTTGGGGACGAAACCCGTTTAAGGGGGGTGGACTTGTAACGCCCGAAAATTTTCTTTAAAGCCGACGGAAGAATAAAGGAAATAAAGTCCAAAGTCCAGGGACCAAACTCGCCAATGATTGAAACTTGGATGAGTGGGAGTATGAAAGGGAGAGGGCAGCCCACACCCTCCCCATTCTTGCCAAACTCAGCCAAGGGAGAAGAGAAGAGAGAAAAAGAGGAGAAAAGCTTGGTTCGGGGGGATTCGAGCGTGGAAATCGAAGTGTAGCAGGTCAAATCGAAGCTCTACTCGACGGGATCGTTCATGTGAGTTCTAGGACCCCTCTTTTACATGTTTTTGAATGATTTTGGGGCTGGAACGCATCTGAAAAATAATTTTTGGGTATTTGGGTGAAAACCCATTTATGTATGTATGTGTATGTGTATGATTCGTTTGGGGCTTGATTTTGGGCTTGGTTGTGCTTGAATGATGTCGTGGTATGCTTCCCTAAAGTTTAGTTGGGTTAATTTGAGCTAAAATGAGGTTTGGAAGGGTTTGGAGGTCAAAAGGGACGGCTGCAGTTCGGGATGAACTGCCTTCTGCATCAGCTAGGGCTATGCGACCGAATGGAGGTCCATGCGACCGAATGGCATCCGACTGGGTCCATACGCATGAATGGAGTGCGACTGAGGTTCATTTGCATGAAAGTAATGCGACTTAATGAGATGTGGATGAATGTCATGCGACTGAAGGTCATGCGACTGGAGTCCATACGCCCGTGAGTCGTGCCATTGAAGTTCATACGCACGACAGGTGTGCGACTGAAGGTCATTCGCATGATGGACATGTGACTAAGGTCCACACGCCCGGATGTCATGGGACTGGTGGTCCATTCGCCCAGGTGTCCTCATACGCATGGAGGACCATACGACCAAATAGGGTCCATACACCCGAATGACCATAGTATTGTCTGACTTTCAGGAAAGTGCATACGTAGGATCGGACATTTAGGGTTATTGATGATGTGAAGGGTACGAACGATATAGGATGACACATGATGATGGGTGTTGCTGTATGGTTGTTGATGTGATGCGCGTGAGTTGGATGATGTTGATGTCGTGTGCTCGTGCACGTTGTATGCTATGTATGATGTATGTTGAAATGAAAGTATTATATAACGTAAAGTGGAAGATAATGGAAATAGGAACGTAATGTATGAATGCATGCATTATTGAATGAATGAACGAACGAAAGGCTTGCAAGCATATGTATTAAGTGATCGACTCTGCATCGCAACAGACTCGAAAGGGGTCCTTGTCGCGTACTCCGGTACTGTGTCAGTCTTCGGACATGAGTCGGGGGTTTGTGTAAAGGCCCCAGCATAGTATCAGTCTTCTGACATGAGTCGGGGGTATTGCATGAGACAAGATCTAGTCGAATGGATAGAGGATCGCATGCTCCGGTATTGTGTCAGTCTTTGGACATGAGTCGGGGGTTTGTTTACAGGCCCCCGCACAGTATCAGTCTTCGGACATGAGTCAAGAGTAGTGCGTGAGAATGAGATGAGATGAATGACAAACTTATCGTGTACTCCGGTACTGTGTCAGTCTTCGGACATGAGTTGGGGGTTTGTGTACAGGCCCCGGCACAGTATAAGTCTTCGGATATGAGTCGGGAGTATTGCGTGAGTTGATGAATGAGAAAAGTGCGATATGTATGTAATGAACGAATGTATGAATTGAACGTTAACGAAATATCATAGTAAAGAACGAAGCGGGATCCTTGTCATTCGACCTTGGTAATCGTGGCTGTGTGCCACGAGGAGGGTAAAGCTTGACGGGATCTAGATGAGAAATAAATGATAATGTTGTCAGTGAATGAACGAAAGTTAATGAACGTAATGAAAGATAATAACGATATTATCTATGTGTACGTATGACGTGTGATCATATATGAAGGTATAGTATGATTTGAAAGAAAGTAATAACGGTTTTAACGAAAGAAAAGTATGTTTTATTTAAAACCAGAACTCACTTAGCAACGTTGACTTTTGATGTGTTTCCAGTTGGCAGATATGTTGCTGAGGATGGCACGGGGCGACTACTCAGCTCTCTTGGATGGGAATCTTTTGTACAATGTTTTTGGATTTTAATACGAACAAACGAGGTTTTGTAATGAATGTTTTATTAACTTGCAAAAGCATTTATATAGAAATGAAATGTATGTTTTAAATGTTTCCGCTGCAACGCTTTTATGTAAGAGGAGGAAAATTTACGTCTTTGTGTGATGATTGACCAGCTGTAAGCGTCCCGGGAACGGGGCCTTACAAGAGAAAGCTTCATAACTGTTCATAAATGAAGTGAATAGGGCAAGATGCTCTTCAGCAATCTGGATAGTCTGTTTGCTGGGCTGTGATTTTAATGCTTACTGTATAGGTAGTAATAACTGACTTTGAGCCTGAGGAGAGATAAAGGATTGAACTTGTGGTAATGCCTGATCCTTGACAACTGAATGACTTGATGCTGCTTGTTGCTGTTGCTGACATAACTGGGAATAGCTGACAAAATAATTTAGATTAATTTCCATCTTAGCATACAAAGCAGATGCTTCAGCCCCCATTATGTTTATGTAATTAGCAGCTCTTTGTTTGTCATCCATGTCATAGGACTTGATAGTAGAAATCATATCGCTGATGGATAGAGTGAATAGATCCTTGGTTCTCTTATTATGGTGCAGTTGTTATTACAACTGTATGGAAGTAAGTTCAACAACTTCTTGGTCACAGCTATATTCTCCAAAATGATACCAGCACTCTTCATCTTCGTTATGAGTTTCACAAATCTAGACATTTGTGCTTCTAAGGACTCTCCCAATACATGATTGAACATGTTAAACTCTTGGTTCAACAAATCTTTTCTACTTTCCCTCATATCTTTATTTCCCATAATCTGTTCCTCCATGGCATCCCATAAATCTTTGGCCTTGGTGTAATTTTTGAACTTTTGTGCTATCTCAGTTATTAAAGCCATTGTGATAGCAACATAGGCTTTGTCATCAAGTTCTCTCTTTTTTATATCCTCCTCATCCCATAAATGCTCAGGTTTAGGAACACTTCTCCCTTGTTATTATTATAGATCGGAATGTATGGACTTCGTTTAATTGATCGTATCATCCGGGGTTCTGTATATATATGACCTGATTCTCAAGCCTGAAAGCCAAGTTGGGATAGTCTTCCTCACTGAGTAGTCTCAGTGGCTTGGTGCTTGTGCCGCTCTCATTATTGAGATTTAAAGTAGCTGTGATATGCTTAAGATTGGTCATTTTCCTTAGTCAGAAATAAAAATTTCAAGAAAAAAAAACTTGACACTGAAAGTTATCGCGCGAGTAGCAGACTTATCGCACGAGTTCTTCAAGTTTTCGTGTGGTAAGTTTTGTAACTGAATATTGCGAGAAGTATAAGTTCTCGAGTGAAAAGGTATCTCTTTCAATAACTTTTGTAATAGAATTCAGTTCTCATGTGAAAACCTTGTTTTTGTAGAATCAACAAGTTTTCGCCTGAATTAGTTTTCTGTGATTTTTGACATTTTCACCTCTAATTTGTCATCTAATTAGTTAGGATTAGATTAATGAAGTGTTCAATTAGTTGTTTAGGTTCAAAGTTATCCTAATGTACTTTAATTGATTCAAATAATCGACTTTTAAGCCCCAACAATCACCATAACAATGAAAATCATGTATAACAGTGTGACATCCATCACTTCAAGGTCCGTCATTTAACATGAAACTTCGTTAACTATCCTTAGAGTATTCATTTTTCACCTTCATAGATTATTCGTGAGGACATCATGTTAGATTTGTTTTCCGTTTTAGTGGTGCTATCAATACTTACAACCATATCATCCAAAATGCTCACGAATATGACAACCGACACCACTAATTATATTATGTTATATAGTATAAACAATATTAAACACATCCTTGTAATTAGTATAACACATGTGTTTATGTCATTATCAACCGAAACAAGTTTGGGGACCCCGGGGGGGGGCAAAGTACAGGGACTATACCTGTCATTTTGTAAACTTGGGATGCGTATAAAAACCCTATTCCCAGCTTTTTCTTCTCCATCTCCTTCACTTTACTTCTTCTTCTTCTCCATTTTCTCTCAATCGAGCACCAAAATTCATCACGTTTGTTGCGTTTTTGCCATCAAATCTTGGTTATCATCGTGAATACTCCCTCCTAGCAGGTAGATAATCTTGTTTGACCCCTTTCTTGCTCGATTTAACTTCTGCGTTTTCTAGGGTTTCGGGTGCTCGGGTTCATCCGAGCACATGAGGTCGTGTGGGCTTGTGTGTTGCGTTCCAGTGTGTGTTTCTTGTCTAGATATGTTAGATGTATGTTTCTGGAAGTTCTTGGGGTGTAAAACTTGTGCTCGGAGCAGTTGGACGTTGCTCTGCACTTCAGCAGTCGCGAACTTACTGTTCAAGCGACTTGGTCTTCCATGCGACTGAGCGTGCGACGTGACTGAGTCCATGCGTCTGAGTCTATCGTGCGACTTAGTGGTGCGACTGGGGTGAGTCGTGCGACTGAGTCCATATGATTAAGAGTGTGTGCGACTGTGGCCATACGGATGATTGTGTGCGACAGTGTGAATCGCACGACTGAAGATCTAGTCGCACGAATGAGAGTTCAGTTGTACGAATGAAGTTGATTCGCACGACTGAAGGCTGAATCGTACGAATGGAAAGTTGAGCCATGCGATTGGGTGCTGTGTGGTACGACTGAGTGCTTAGTCGCATGAATGGGAGTTCAGTCGTGCGAATGAAGCTGATTCGCAAGACTGAAAGTTGATTCGTGCGAATGGAGTGTCCAGTCATGCGTCTGGTCTTGTCGTGCGAGTGGAATCATTGTGTGTGAAGTTTTCCTGTGTGTTGTGTGTGTTGCGTGCAAGTGTTACCCACGACCGAACCGAAGCTGCCCGAACCTATTGAACATCATCTTATATCATCATTATTAATGCTTGTCAGTAACTGGCAATAGGTGTTGACTGTTCATAGCATTCTACACTTGGGATACATTTATCATTCGTATTTATCATCTATTCAGTGAGTTTCGTGGCCCCTTTTTACGCTTATATAACTTTTAAACGTTTTCAAACTTGGGGGAAAAGAATGCTCGTTTATTTAACTTGATTTCAAGCATCTTCCCTAGTGGAAGGTTGCCACTACATGATGAGTATCTTATCTTGCTTAACATGTTGATTGATGCTAAGGATAAACGGATGTCACGTAACTGGTTTAGACATCGTTCTAGGTATATCACGGATGTGGTGGAAACGCTGCGGGGAACCCATATATAAGCATCCTTGGTATACTAAGAACGTGCTTAAACTGGGTTACGTGATGATCCCGATTGACTGAGGCATGGATTATTGGAATTTGACTCTATGTTATGTTACCCTTGTATGTTACTTGGTAGCTTTACATTACTATGTGTTATTACTTGAAGCTATGTGTTGTGTGATGTTACTTGTGAATGCTATTGACCTTGGAAGCTCTTGGCGGTGTGGTTCTTCTTTATGGGTCTACTTCGTGGTTCTTCTTTGCCGAGCATCCATTACAACCATTAGTTCCGGCAATGGGACCTAAAGACTGGTTTGGTTGTAACCTATACGTATGCACTTTGTGGATCTTGCTACGTCATTGCCCATCAATACAACCATTAGTTCCAGTAACGGGACCTAAGGATTGGTTTGGTTGTAAACTAAATGTATGCGCTTTGTGGATCTTGCTACATCATTGCCCTTCAGTACAACCATTAGTTTTGGTAATGGGACCTAAGGATTGGTTTGGTTGTAACCTATACGTATGCGCTTTGTGGATCTTGCTACATCATATAAACTAAACGTATGCGCTTGTGGATCTTGCTACGTCATTTTAAACTTGTTAAGCAATGGAAAATCTCTCAATACAACCATTAGTTCTGGTAATGGGACCAAAGGATTGGCTTGGTTGTAAAATAAACGTATGCGCTTTGTGGATCATGCTATGTCATTTTAAACTATTTACAATTTGGAAATGCTTTCTATGCAGACATCAATTCCCATGAGGAACCTATAAATAGGTTTGGTTCTAGCTTTTATACTGGTAAAACCACGTACACATAAGTGTAGTCGCGGTACCTCTTATTAAACATACAAGTTGTTTCATCTTAATATCTTTTATTAATTCAAACCTACGAAGCTCACCAACAATTATGTTGACCGTTTTGAACATTTCTTTTCAGGTGATCAGGGCAATTGAAGTACTAGGAGTGCTGGCTTTTAGTGGAGACCCTAGGAAGCATATTTTTGAGACTGAACATAGTTAATGAACAATTCTTTTGTACATTGTTGCAGTCCACTTAACAAATAACATTCTTTTGAACACTTGTTCCCGGGTTGTGGGAAACTAAACAATGTTAATCCATATGTTTATGTGATCATTTGATATTATGCTTATGACTATGCTGTCGTGAAGATTGACTGAACACGACACAAGTCTCCATTTGTGTACGGGTGTCGTCATGGCTCGCTTGTCATCATATCTATATTGCATCTCTATTGTTAACCATGTGTTATGACGATCCCGTATAGCTTGCATCCCCGTGTTTCCGCTATCAGCGGGGGTGTGACAGACTGGTATCAGAGCCATTGGTTATAGAGAATTAGGCAATACACATGACCTAGACTATAACCTAGGAACCTTCATGTAGAATGCATGCTAGGACTAGCTTGCATTTAACATTATATGTGTGTTCCTCTATACTTGTTACTTGTCTCTATACGAGATTCTATACATATGTGCTAGCTATCTGATCATCCTGAGGAAGACACTATTACTCTTAGTCTTTCTCCATGGGATACTATTATACTAGAATCTTACATTGTATGCGCACATCATATCATTAGGTTGAGATACCTAAACAGAAGGGAACCTCGGTGGTCACGCGTAGCGTCGATCTCAGATACTAAATACGACCCTAACGTAGTTATGCCTGAAATCCTGAAAGTATGAAGGATAGGCAACTACCATTAGACATATTGTGCTTATGTACTTGGAGTTTACTTGCTATTACCTACTACTATTGGAATACTAATGGCTCACGGGCATGGGGATATTACCCGATCTGTGCTTGATGAGTGTTGACAATACTATGATGTTAACTTGGGGTAAGTGGAGCTAGGGTGACCATGCAAAGCAAATTACCATTATGGGTGCACACATGATTGTAATTCTCCGTGCATGAGAAGTCTGGCAAATCTTACCGTGAGGTAACGATCAGGAGTATCATGAGTTCTCTATTGTACACCCTAGGGTGTGCTAGGATCATAATTCTAGTAAAACCTCGTTAAGGGTAACAGACATTACTAATACTTGCTATTACTTAAGTCCTGTCGTACATAGAGCCTTCGTGGTATTCCCAATCATGACATTGATTCTACCTTTCGTGAAACATTCCTCCACTTAGCATTTCAGTAACTAAGGAACTGATTGAATGCTTAGAATAAAAGTGGACTTCGAGAAATTTAGAGGAGTGATGATACTCTCTACACATACAATATGTTATTCATCTGGATTATGCTAAGGAAAATTAGGATGTCATGTAACCGGTTTAAGCGTCATTCAAGGTATATCATGGATGCGGTGGGAACGCTGCGGGGGACCCTATATATAAGCATCACCGGTATACTAAGAATGTGGTTAAACTAGGCTATGTGACGATCTTGATGGACCAAGGCATGTGTTATTGGAATCATACGTGTATCCTAAAGTGACTAAGGTTTACATGTTTACTAAAGTTTACATGTTTACACCTTTCTATGATTAGAAGATGCCGCCTAGAAGAGTCACACGTAGTACCAGTCAAGGTGAGACCCCCCAAGGCAGAGGTAGGGGTAGACCACCAACAACAAGTGGTGCTTCAGCTGGCAACAATCAGGGAACTGACAACCCTGACACAGCTGCCATGATTGCTCAGCAGCTAGCTGCACTGATTCTAACTATTGTGACTCAAGTGAGCGACACTCTTCTGAATCATCATCTCCACGGGGATGATAACACACATCATGAACATAACCAAGGAACAGGGGATGATACTGGGATTGGCGGAACAACTGGTACTAACACTGGAGTTGATAATACCTGGCAGGGATGTTCCTACAAGGAATTTTTTGCCTGCAAACCCTGAGAATTCGATGGGAGAGGTGGGGTGATAGCCCTAACAAGATGGCTTGAAAAGATGAAGGCAGTGATTGACATCAGTGAGTGCCTCGACAGTCAAAGAATCAAGTATGCCATGTGTTCACTACAGGGCAAGGCACTAACCTGGTGGAACACCCAGGTTCAAGCTAGAGGAAGAGAGTCAGCAATGCAAATGACTTGGGATGAGTTCAAAGCCCTGATTACTGAGGAATACTGTCCTCTCAACGAGATGCAGAAACTTAAGTAGGAATTCTGGAACCATACTATGGTTGGAGCTGGGCACGTCGCTTACACCGACCGTTTTTATGAGTTGGCAAGATTGGTTCCACATCTGGTAACACCAGAATCAAAGAGGATTGAGAGGTATATTTGGGGACTCGCACCGCAAATCCGAGCATTGGTAACAGCAGCTGCTCCCCCTACGATTCAAAGCGCAATTCTAAAGGCTGGCGCTTTAACTGATCAGATGGTAAGAACAGGGATGTTGGGTAGGGGAGCAGAGAAAAGAAAGGAGGCTGGGGAAACGAGTCGGCCTTACGTCGGAAGATATGATAAGAAGGCCAAGACAACCCGAAATTTTGTAGATGTGACTCAAGAAAGGAAAGAATATACTGGGCCGCACCCGAAATGTAACAGGTGCACTCTTCATCATCCCCCAGCAACGCTATGTCGGATGTGTGCGAATTGTAGGCGCCCGGGGCACTTAGCGAAGGATTGTAGAACTGCTCCGAATTTGGTGGCACCCATCAACGCGGTTAACCCCGCCGGGAATGCCATGACTTGTTATGAGTGTGGAGGTCTTGGTCACTACCGGAACATGTGCCCCAGACTAAATAGGGCACCTGGTCAACAAGGGAATAACCAGCAGCAAGTGATGGCCATAGCTAGTAATCTGGACCAACGAAATCAAGAAATGCTGCCAGAGGACGTGCATTCATCATCGGAGCAAATGATGCCCGTCAGGACCCGAATGTTGTTACGGGTACGTACTTGTTCAATCACCACTTCGCATCCATACTATTTGACACTGGGACAGACAATAGTTTCATATCTTCTGATTTTGCACACATGCTTGCCTTGAACCCTAGTAGACTAGAAACTAGCTTCTCTGTAGAAATGGCCAATGGTAGAGTTGTACAAGCAGATGAGATTATTAGACAGTGCTCCATGATATTGGAGAACCATGCCTTCGACAAAGACTTAATACCTTTCGAGTTGGGGAGTTTCGATGTGATTGTGGGAATGGATTGGTTGTCGAAACACGGAGCTGAGATTGTTTGTCGGGAGAAAGTAGTACGAATCCCCATTCCAAACGGGGAGTACTTAAGATTCAAGGAGAATGACCGGGGAGAACTCTGAAGCTTATCACTTGCATGAAGACGCGACGATGTTTACGGAAGCAGTGTTATGCATTTCTGGCTCATGTAGTGGAAAAGAAAGAAGAAGGCAACAAGTTGGAAGATGTTCCTGTAGTACGAGATTTTCCAGGAGTATTCCCCGATGACTTGTCTGGTTTACCTCCTTCACGACAGGTGGAATTTTGTATAGAGTTGGTTCCTGGAGCTACGCCGGTAGCAAAAGCACCATACCGGTTAGCGCCATCCGAAATGCAAGAGTTATCTAGCCAATTACAAGAGCTATTGGAGAAGGGTTTCATTCGGCCGAGTCATTCACCGTGGGGAGCACCAGTCTTATTTGTCAAAAAGAAAGACGGGTCGTTCCGCATGTGTATCGATTATCGTGAGTTGAACAAGCTGACTGTGAAAAATCGATACCCTCTTCCTAGAATTGATGACTTATTTGATCAGCTGCAAGGAGCCTCTTATTTCTCTAAGATTGATCTTCGTTCTGGATATCATCAATTGAGAGTTTTCGAGGATGATATACCGAAAACTGCATTTAGGAGTCGTTATGGTCATTATGAGTTTTTAGTCATGCCGTTCGGACTGACTAACGCACCGGCTGTATTCATGGATTTGATGAATCGGGTGTGTAAACCATACTTGGATAAGTTCGTGATCGTATTCATTGACGATATACTTATCTATTCTCGATCGAAAGAAGACCATAAGAAACATCTTCGGATTATACTGAGTCTACTACAAGAAGAGAAACTTTTTGCTAAGCTTTCGAAGTGCGAGTTTTCGCTTCGAGAGGTGAAATTTTTGGGTCACGTGGTTAATGAGAATGGGATTCATGTAGAACCCGGCAAAATTGAAGCAGTGAAGAAATGGGATACAACCCAGATGCCTTCAGAGATACGGCAATTCTTAGGATTGGCCGGATACTATCGTCGCTTTATTGCAAATTTCTCAAAGATTGCCTAACCGTTAACCTTGCTGACTCAGAAGGACGAGAAGTTTGATTGGGGGTATACCCAAGAACGAGCATTCCAAACGTTGAAAGAGAAGTTGTGCAACGCACCGATACTGTCCCTCCCAGACGGGACGGATGATTTTGTGGTGTATTGCGATGCTTCACATCAAGGATTGAGATGTGTGCTAATGTAGAAAGACAAGGTGATCGCCTATGCCTCACGACAACTTAAGGTGCATGAGAAAAATTACACGACTCATGACCTGGAGTTAGGCGCGGTAATATTTGCACTCAAGATATGGAGGCACTATCTGTATGGAACCAAATTCATCATCTACTCAGACCATAAAATCCTTCAACACATCCTGAATCAGAAAGAACTCAATATGCGACAACGACGTTGGGTAGAGCTACTTAGTGACTACGATTGTGAAATCCGGTATCATCCGGGGAAAGCAAATGTGGTGGCTGACGCCCTAAGTCGTAAAGAGAGCGCGAAACCACTACGTGCTCGAGCCTTGGGATTGACTATTCAAACAAACTTGAAAGCTCAGATCCAACTTGCACAAAGGGAAGCATTGAAAGAAGAAAACCTTGCGGGAGAAGAATTCCGAGGGTTAGAGAAACAGATGATTTGCAAGGATGATGGCATACAGTACTTCATGGATAGCATATGGGTACCCAAATGGGGAGACGTTCGTGCCCTGATCATGGAGGAAGCGCACAAGACACGATATTCTATTCATCCTGGCGCAGACAAGATGTATCATGATCTTAAGGACCTATACTGGTGTCCAGGCATGAAGAGAGACATTGCTATGTATGTAAGCCGATGCTTGACGTGCTCGAAAGTTAAGGCTGAACATCAAAAACCATCAGGATTATTACAACAACCTGAAATTCCCGAGTGGAAATGGGCGAACATAACTATGGATTTCATTACCAAACTCCCTAGAACAAGTAGCGGGCACGACTCGATATGGGTCGTAGTGGATCGGATGACGAAGTCCGCTCATTTCTTACCGATCCGGGAGGATTACAAGATGGAAAGGTTGGCAAGGTTGTACATTAAAGAGGTCGTGACACGGCACGGTGTGTCGGTGTCAATCATATCGGACCGTGATAGTAGATTCACCTCACGATTCTGGCAAACACAACAAAAAGCGATTGGCACTCGATTAGATATGAGTACCGCCTATCACCCACAAACAGATGGCCAAAGTGAACGAACCATACAAACGTTGGAAGACATGCTCAGAGCTTGTGTAATCGATGTTGGTGGTAGCTGGGACACTCATTTACCATTGATTGAGTTCTCCTACAATAACAGCTACCATACAAGCATTGGATGCGCTCCATTTAAGGCATTGTACAGGAGGAAAGGTAGATCCCCAGTTTTTTGGGCTGAAGTTGGTGAGAGCCAGCTTACGGGCCCAGAGATCGTTCAAGAGTGTTGGACCAAAAGAACCAATTAGTCAAGATCAGGAAAACCTCTAAGTCCCACATGCCACTGCAACAACTGCTGAAGACTCCCATCAGTTACAGTGTTCTCTTGCTTGAATGTCAGACTCGAGAACATCTTAGCTCCATCAGCTGTTATGACAAAGTCTGAAGAACAAAGTATGAAGATCAAAGAACTGAAGAATATCAGCTGAAGAAGACTCCAAAGTACTGAAAACCAAGTACTGAAGTCTGAAGTACTGATCTTACAAGTACTGAAGACTTCAAGTACTGAAGACAAGTGCTGAAGAATCAAAAGCTGAAGAACTGAAGAACTAAAGACCTTCTACTGAAGCACAAAGTCTGAAGACAAAGACTGAAGACAACAACTGATGATATCTACTGAAGCCATCAGTTGTTATATCATCTGAAGCCAAGTCTGAAGACCAAGTACTGAAGACTCCGAGTTTGTCACAACTGAAGAAGTCTTCTTCAGTTGTTGTGGTGGTTTTTCTTTTTCAGTAGTTTTATTTCATTTCAGTAGTTGTACAACAACTGAAGAGCATGTTCTTCAGTTGTTATAGTATCAGTAGTTATAAACGACTGAAGAGTTTGTTCTTCAGTCGTTGTAGGATTTCAGTAGTTTACTTTTGTCAGCACTTAGGAACTTTTGTAAGAAGATGTCAGTTGTTGACATCTTCAGTAGTTTTATGTTTTTGTCAGTTGTAATTTGAATATTCAGTGATGTCAGAAAAAGGACATCAAGCCATCCTTTTGCCGCCTATAAAAGGATGGGTAACCATACAGTTTTAATTGCCGAAACGTGCGACCAATAGAACATTTATTGTTTCGCAGAACTCTTCTCTCTCTATGTTTATGATTTAATTTGAAATATCTTTTATGCTCTTGCTTTAATTGCTAATTAATGTGCTAAATCCGCTGCAAACATAATCTAATTGATCAACCGAGAGGCTGAGATCCTGTCAAATGGTATCAGAGCAGGTTAATCATTGATCGATTTCACTATTGATCATTTGAAACTGCTCTTTTGATCTCTTAGTTTGATCGAATTAGCAATTTGCAAGAATTAGCCATAGAGGGTGAGTTTCTGCTGTTTCCGGCCAAAATCTTGAGGTCTTTTGGTGGTTTTGAGTTATTTTTGTCGTGTTTAAACTTGTTTTTGACCAAAACCTGAGATGACAACACCAACCAATGATCCTCACAATACTGGTTCCGCAACCAAGCCTCCGATGCTGGTTAGGAACGAGTATAACATATGGCAAAGACGTATGCTACACCACTTGGTTGTCAACAGTGCTGGTTGTTGGAAGTCAGTGGTGCATGGGCCATACAAGCCTATGGTGAGCGTCCCGGAATCTAATGAACAGGTTGCGAAGAAACCTGAACAATATTCGGACAAAGATCTAAAGCTGTTCGAAATTGATGCTAGAGCCCATGGAATTTTAGCCATGGCCATTCCAAATGAGATATATTCAGGGCTCTTGCATCATGAGTCTGCTCATGACCTATGGGTTGCTCTAAAGGAACAATTTGGAGGAACTGATTCGGTCTTAGCAAACAATAGGGAAATCCTTGCCCAACAATATGAGACTTTCTCATATAGAAAGGGTGAGACTCTGACCCAGCAGTTTGAGCGGTTCTCTTGTTTAATCTCTGAGCTGAAGATGGTTAAACAAGAGTACTCCAAAAGCCAGATGAACAACAGGTTCCTCAGGTCATTGCCTGAGAGATGGGACACATATACCATTGTCCTACGCTCCAGTGCTGACCTGGACACTCTATCTCTCACCCAACTTCATGGGAAATTGCTCACTTTTGAGAGAGAGGTAGAGCAAAAGAGGAAGTTGTCATCTTCTGGCAAACTTGCTGATGACTTTGTCCAAGGTAATACTGCCTTGATAAGTCATGAGTCAGAATATGCTTCATCAGAAAGTTCTTATGATGAGCATATTGATTTCTCTACCAACTCAGAACAAGCTTTTGTTGGTGTTAGTAGTTCAGGAGGTGGTGGTGACAACTTGTGTTTTCTGATGGAGGATTTGAAGGGCATTCCAGATGATGATCTGGAAGAGATGGATATTTTGAACCAAATGGCAATGATAAATATCTGCTCTCAGAAGTTCTACAAAAGAACTGGTAGGAAATTCCCAGGACTCTCTGGCAAAACCAAAGTTGGTTTTGACAAGAGCAAGTTGAGGTGTCACAAGTGCCAAAGGCTTGGACACTTTGCAAGAGAGTGTAGATCATCTGGATCTAACTCATCTGCACCCTTTGTGACTTTTCCCAGCAATAGCTCACAGCACAAAGGGCAACCTTCCTACAGTTCTACCCATCCATCTCAGGCACAGGCACCACTTGCTTATTTTGTGCCACAGGGTCATATGCCTTATCCTTACCCCTGTTACTACATGCCTCAGCCTGGTCAAACTCAAGCACCCCCGGCTCAACCACCTCATGCTCTTCCAGAGCCTCATTCTTCCTAATCTCATCACCACACACAACCTCAACAACAAAGCTTTTTCACCTCAACTGCTGTTGACTGGAGTAGTCTACCAGAAGAGCTATCTGGTCAGGAACCACTACTCCAAGGTGCTGGTCAACATGGTGGTGACCAACCTTTTGGAAATCTTGCTCTGATGGCCCTTGATTCTGCTGAAGGGTCATCATCTAATGCCTCATCTCAGGTATCCACTGAGGCAAAAGCCAAGCTTTGTTCAGAGTCATGCATAGCAGCATTTGCTTCTATTAGAGAAGCAAATGTAGCTTTAATAGATAAAAATCTTGAGCTTGAGCACACTATTTTCAAAAGAAAAGCTGATTTTGAGGTTGTTCTAAAAGATAAAAATGATGAGATTTACAAGCTTAAATGCCAAATCAAAGATGCTAAAGCTAGGGAAGATGTACTTCTAGAGAAGTACAAAGATCTCAAGGAAACTCTTGCAACCACCCAAGTTGAGTGTGATCGATGGGTGCAATCATGCAAGGGTTTTGAAATGCTTCTTAGCAAGCAAACAGCTTCCAATGTGAAGTTTGGCATTGGTTACAATCACACTGCTCCTCCCACAGACTTCATTTCAAGAGCAGAAGTTGAATCTGATGGGGAGAGCAATAACCAATCCTTCTCATCATGTGACTTACTCTCCTCTGAATCAGCATCATCAGAGATAGACTGTCACATGACCAAAAGGCTGATCAACTCAGGAGTTGTCACTAGAAGTACTGAAGG
Organism: Flaveria linearis; assembly: GCA_024085815.1. Taxonomy (NCBI): domain Eukaryota; kingdom Viridiplantae; phylum Streptophyta; class Magnoliopsida; order Asterales; family Asteraceae; genus Flaveria; species Flaveria linearis. The sequence goes on along the minus strand of CM044011.1, from coordinate 54,641,696 downwards.
TACTGGAGAGCAAGTGACAACATCTGAAGTTCAAACCTCAAATACTGTTAGCACTAAAGAGAAGAAAACTAACAGTAGGAAAGGTTTGAAAACAGCTAGAGAGGATACCAGGAAAGCAGGCACTAGGAAGAAAGCTGCTAGTACTAATGACAAACAGCTGAAGAACAAGTCTTCAGCAGTTAAATCCTCTTCAGCTGATGATCAGCATAAGATGAAGAAAAAGCCATGTGAGATATGTGGCTTGTTCAATCATCTTACTGATGATTGCTGGTACAAAAGGGGTTCCAAACTCAAACAGAAGGAGAAAATTACTGAGAGCATCAATAAAATGAAGGATGAGTTTGAAACCAAGTTTGTATTAGCAACATCCAAGCCTGAAATCCCTAAGCCCAAAGCTAAATCTAAAAATAAGGTAGGGATAACTCAGGCAACAGCTGAGGTTGCTCAGAAAAAGATGGTACAACATAGGAACTCATCATCAGCAAACTCCAATGTGTCTGAAGAGCTGAAAGCCCTATCACAGAATCAGACACAATTGGTGATGATGGTTCAGCAGCTAGTGGGAAGAGTCAACCACTTAGATGCTCCTGTGTTAAAACCACAGAAAAGGAAGTCCAAGCCAAAGGGTTCCTCTTCTGTACCATCTTCTTCACCTCAAGCTGTCACACACAACACAACTGTTAGTGCTGCACCTGTAGCTGAGAACAGACCCAAAACCAAGCAGGTTTGGGTCTCCAAGACAAACTAACACATGGTTGTGTTTGCAGGGTTCTTCAACATGCCATAGAAGCATCTGGTATGTAGACAGTGGAGGATCCATGCACATGACAGGAAGCAGCTCCCTTCTTAATGACTACTCTCAAGGAAAGAAGGGATTTGTTTCTTTTGGCAATGATGTAAAGGGTTACATCATCGGAAAAGGATTTGTTTCCAATGGGGAAATAAGGTTTGATGATGTTAACCATGTGGAGAATCTCAAGTACAACCTCTTGAGTGTCAGTCAAATGTGTGACAAAGGCCATGTTGCCCTTTTCACAAGCCAGAACTGTCGGATTCTGTCATCCAAAGTTCTGAGTTTGATTGACAAGGCATTGGATGAACACACTCTCCTGAAGGCCAACAGGACAGGAAGAGTGTATGCCTTAGATCTTTCCAAAAAGATGGATCTAAAAGGCCATCCTTGCCTATTCTCCAAGGCATCTCCTCAAGAGTCTACACTATGGCATAGAAGGCTGGGTCATGTAAATTTCAAGAACATGAATCAGCTTATAAGCCATGGTTTAGTAAGAGGATTGCCTTTGAAGGAGTTCAAGTGTGAAGATGACTGCACTGCTTGCTTGAAAGGAAAACAACACAAAGTTTCATTCCCTTCAATAGAAGAACCAAAGTCCACTGCCTGCTTACAACTTCTGCGCATGGATCTCTTTGGTCCTGTCAGAGTAATGAGCATGGAAAAGAAGAAATACTGCCTGGTAATTGTGGATGATTACTCCAGGTTTGTATGGACTTTCTTCTTGCACTCCAAGGATGAAGCAGCAAAGACAATAATGAACTTTGTGTTACAAGTAGAAAAGCAGTACTCCCTACAGGTCAAGTGTGTGAGGAGTGACAATGGAACAGAATTTAGAAACCACACACTTGATGACTTCTACCTGTCCAAGGGAATTAGAAGGCAGTTTAGTATTCCTAGAACTCCTGAGCAGAATGGAGTGGTGGAGAGAAAGAACAGGACCCTCATTGAAGCAGCAAGGTCAATGTTGGCTGACTCTGGGTTGCCACTGACCTTTTGGGCTGAAGCTGTCAATACAGCTTGCTATGTACAAAATAGAGCTTTAGTAAATAAGAGGTTGATGAAGACTCCATATGAAGTTCTTCATCATTTGGCTCCTCTTATTTCATTCTTTAGAGCCTTTGGGTGTCCTTGTTTTATTCTCAACACTAGCAACCCACTCCATAAGTTTGCTAGTAAGGTGGATGCAGGGTACTTTGTTGGTTATTCATCAACTTGCAAAGCATACAGAGTCTTCAACTGTAGAACCAAGGGGTTGAAGAAACTCTGCATGTTAAGTTCAATGAATCTCCAAAGGACAAGATTCCACAAAACCCTGTGGAGTTGTTTTATTTGGACATACTGCAATATGTTCCTTATCAACCTCCATCTGTTGAGCCTGTCAGCAGATCTCCACCTGGTGGTACTGATGATGATGAAGTCAGTACTCACCTCTTCAGGATCACTGACAATCTGCCTAAGTTCACTGAACCTGATGCTCCTGTAGCCTCAGCAGCTCAATCCACTACAAATGCTGATGAGATTTCTGCTTGCTCTACTTCATTTGAGCTGCCATCCTCTACATGGTTTCAGGAATCTCTATCACCATCTGTTGCTGCTGATGGGTCTACAAACACTTGCACAGATATTATAGTTTATCAAGAGCTCAAGAATCACCCCACTTCACAAATCATTGGTGATATCCATGCTGGAGTTTCAACCAGGAATCAATTGTCCAACTTCTGCTTCTATGCTCTCTTCATCAGTCAGCAAGAGCCAAAGAACTATCATATTGCTTTAAGAGACAATGGATGGGTGGAATCCATGCAGCTTGAGCTTCTTCAATTCAAGAAACAGCAAGTGTGGGAGCTTGTTCCATTACCCAAAGATAAGTGTGCTATAGGCACCAAGTGGGTATTCAGGAACAAAACAGATGAGAAGGGCCAAATTGTCAAGAACAAAGCCAGACTGGTTGTCCAAGGGTTTGCACAGGAGGAAGGCATCGATTATGATAAGACCTTTGCACCTGTGGCCAGACTGGAAGCAATCAGACTGTTCTTAGCTTATGCTGCCTTTCACAGTCTCAAGGTTTATCAAATGGATGTCAAAAGTGCCTTCCTATATGGAAAAATAAAAGAAGAGGTTTATGTGTGTCAACCACCAGGCTTTGAGGACAATAAACATCCTGATTGGGTGTACAAGCTTGATAAGGCTCTCTATGGGCTGAAGCAAGCACCTAGAGCCTGGTATGAGACACTCTCAACCTTTCTTCTAGAGAATAAGTTCACTAGAGGCACCATTGATAAAACCTTATTCATCAAGATTGTGGAACAACATAAGCTCCTTGTTCAGATTTATGTTGATGACATCATCTTTGCATCCTCTGATCCAAAGTTGTGTGATGAATTTACAAAGCTTATGAAGCTGAGATTTGAAATGAGTGCTATGGGAGAATTACAGTATTTTCTGGGTTTGCAAATCAAACAACTGGATGATGGAATCTTCATCCATCAGTCCAAGTATACCAAAGAGTTGTTAAATAAGTTTGATTTACAATCCTGTAAGCCCTGTTCTACTCCCATGAGCAGCATCACACAACTAGATGTAGATCAGAAAGGTAAAGCGGTTGATGAAACCCTTTACAGATGTATGATTGGGTCCTTGATGTACCTTACAGCTTCTAGACCAGACATCATGTTTGCAACATGTGCTTGTGCTAGATTTCAGGCTGCACCTAAAGAATCCCATTTGATTGCAGTCAAAAGGATCTTTAGATATCTGCAAGGTACCCAATCACTAGGTCTTTGGTATTCAGCTGGGCATTCTTGCAAATTAGTTGCCTTCTCTGATAGTGACTATGCAGGATGCAAAGTCACCAGAAAATCCACTTCTGGTGGTTGCCAATTCCTAGGCAATTGTTTAGTTTCTTGGCAGAGTAAGAAACAAACATCAATTGCTATATCTACTGCTAAAGCTGAGTATATTGCTGCTGCAAGTTGTACCTCTCAGATACTCTGGCTTTAGAACCAACTTCTGGATTATGGCATTACTGAGACTAAAACTCCATTACTAATGGATAGTGCTTCAACTCTCTGTATTGTTAAGAATCTAGTCCAGCACTCAAGGACCAAACATATTGAGATCAGACATCATTTTATCAGGGATTGCTATGAGAAAGGTCTGATTGATCCTAAGTTTGTGCCTAGTGCTGATGAGCTTGCAGACATTTTTACTAAGCCTCTAGATAGTGCCACATTCCAAAATTTGGTACTAAGGCTTGGTATGCTGCAGCTTGATTGATTTGACCTATGCTGGTACTCTTAGTTCACAACTACTGAAAAGCAAAGGTCAAATACAAGTACTGATGAGTAATTTAGTCTTCAGCTCTTTCACAACTACTGAAGACTAAAATGACTCAAAGTACTGATGTACATTATTTATTGAAAAACAACTGATGTAGTGAGGTGGATTACAACTACTGATGTATGATTTTCAAATAAATAAGTACTGAAGAACAAATTTTGCTCTTAAGTACTGATGTGTAATCTTACACAAATACTGAAAAATTTGTTCACCAGCTCTGAAGAATATTTCATCAGCACTTGTGAACATCTGATCACAAGAGCTGAAGGCATAAATATTCACAAGAGCTGAAGGGTCGATGAAACATCTGAAAGTCAGCCAAAGAGCTGATGAGTAAGTGTCGAGGCTAGTATGAAACAACTGATCTGACGGAAACAGCTGATGAGTAATTTCTCATCAGCTGATAATAACAACAGCTGATGTTTCATACAAACAACTGAAGGACAAAATCATGTCTTCAGTAGTTCACAACTACTGACATCAGTAGTTCACAACTACTGAAGGCTAACACTAAGTCCTCAGCTGTTTACAACAACTGAAGCAATACCATGTCTTCAGTAGTTCATAACTACTGATCTCAGTAGTTTACAACTACTGCAGGCTAACACCAAGTCTTCAGTTGTTCCAACGTCTGAAGAAGAATACTAGGTCATCAGTAGTTTATAACTACTGACGACTAACTCTTCAGACGTTCACAACATCTGAAGGACAAAACCAAAGTCTCAGTAGTTTCAACTACTGAAGACCAACACCAAGTCCTCAGATGTTACAACCACTGAAGGTTAAAACCACGTCATCAGTTGTTACAACAACTGATAACTAACACCAAAACCTTCAGTAGTTTTCTTTCAACCTTTGCCCTACCCTATAAATACCCCACCTTCAGAGCATTTACTCCTCACTTGACCTAATCCTTACAAACCTCTGAAATTCCCATACACCATTAATGGCGAACATGCAACTAAAACCTCGACACAACTGTGTCGCCCATCTCACCAAATCGCCATTATGGCCCAAATTTCACCAAGCCGTCGATCTTATGCACGACTCACCATACAAAATGGCTTTTCTCTTGAACCCCATTATATACACCGACTCCTTGACGGAGTTTTGGACAAATGTAACCGTCCAAACCGGAGAGCAGGATGGCGAGGTCTCCCTCCGGTCCTCCGTCAACGGCAAACCCGTGGTTATCACTCCAGCTACACTACGTCAAACCCTAGAGCTGGAGGATGCCACTCACCCAACTTCCTACCCCAAAGGTACCCTGTATCTCTCCTTCACATCTCATGACTATCAGGGTAACCTCTCCGCCTCCACCTTGTTGAAGAAACACTTCCCTGACCCTCAACGACTGATCTTCCACATGGTGAACGTGTGTCTGGCTCCCAAGACCTCTTCGTGGGACCAGATGTCCACAAGGTGGCAACAGGTATTGTATTCTATCCTTGAGAAACAACCGTTAAATTTTACTGATCTTTTATTTTTGGAACTCAAGGACACGGCCACAAAACCTTTTTCTAACCGCTGGAACTTGTATCCACGGTTCATAATGGCCATGATCGAAAACCAGCTTCAGGCTGAGGGACTAGTTGGCACTGGGGTCCCTGCCATGGCTGTTCAAGCCGAGGTATACTCCAGGCACAACACTGACCAAACACTCAAACAGGCTGGCCGGCTGCGAAAACCCACGCAGCAGGAACCCACAGCCTCCACCTCAAAATCCAAAGTCCCCACCAAGCCAAAAGCCAAAAAGAAGCCCAAAAAGGCTACTCAGGGAGATGAGTCCCCTGAGGATGCCCCTGCCACACAAAGGCAGGATGTGCCTGCTGGTTCGATTCTCCCAGCAGGTACCACGACTCCACCCACCACAACCGCACAGGCTTCCTCTCAACAGGAGCCTGATGCAACCAATTTTGGGGCAACCACATTACTGGGGTCTCTCTCACTTGAGGAGACTGCCATTGAAGAGCACAGTCCTCCCCATGTGCACACTGCTTCTAGCCCAACTACTGATGAGACCGCCCCACTAAGCCCAACATTGGTAATAGCCAAAGTGTTGACCGATCTGAGCACTTCACCCTCTCCCCAGAAACCTATTACAACTGGGGAGACTCCAACCGAAGAGGGGGTGGGTACAAGTGCCGATAGGAGCCCACAACACAGAGAATCAGTTCAATCTCCCAGTGTGGCTAGGGAGATGGAACAATCTGGTGAGGCTGCCACTTCCCCTGCATCAACATCTGAGCAGGGTGAAGCTGGTAACATCACTAAGACCTCACCAGAGGCAATGGCCGATGATGGATCCAATCCGGAGGCCAGAAGTCCCCAGTACCATGAACAAGGGGCACATGTCATTACTGAGCCACACTCAGGACATGTTCATCCTGACAATGTCAGGAGGTCAGGTGATTCAGCTCATGCTGATGATGACCTGAGCTTCTTCTACGATGTAGTAGCTCAAAACACTATCCTTGAGGATGAGATAAGCAGACTCAAAGAGCTGCTTGCTCAAATGACTCAGGATAGAAGTCCATCTGCCACCACTACCCCACAGATGGCACCTTCACCCGAAGGTCTCACAAACACTGAGCCACTCCCACAAACTCAGCCACCAGCCCCTGCTTCTGGCACTAGCTCTCAGGGTCAGAACCCCCCTGAGCAGCTGGATGCTACCCTCAATAATTCCCTGCCTCTCATCACACCCATCCTTAAAGATATAGTCATTCAAACCCTGGATGAGAGGCTTCCCACATATATACAACCCATGGTGGAGGTTGCCATATCTAAGGCTCTTGCTGATAGTCAAACCCCAACCAATGCACCCAAAAAGGGGGAGACATCAGTGCAAGACAAGAGGAAGAGGGGAGAGGAGGAGAAAGAGGCAGAAAAAGAGGTGGTGGTAGAGAGGGAGATGGCTGAGGAGAGTAGTAGGGTGAGGGAGAAAGGGAAGAGGAAAGAGAGGGAGGTAGAGCAGATAGAAGTGGCTGAAATCTAAAAGGATTTCAGTATCACTGATAAGAAAAAGGGAGAGGGAAAGAAGGTGGCTGATCCTGATCTAGCATCCCTTGTCAAGGAGGCTGATGCTGAGCATAGTCGTTCAATGAACTCTGTCATTGAGCAGCTGTTCAGGCAAGGCTTTGACAAGGACACTGCCTTGCTAGATCAAGAGATCAGGAACATGGAGAGAAAAGAGATAAACTACCGATGGTCTATTTATAGCCAAGAGGATCAAAAGAAACTCGAGGCTATGAGTAGATTCATTTCGAAGTACCTGGGCAGACCAGTCCTTGATGTCAAGGCATGGACCAGGGACAGACTCTTGGCAATAACCACCAAGATCTGTTCGGCTGGTGATCTTACTAAGGGACTGGTCGCTGAGGCCCTATCTGAAGCCGGTGCTGGGAACAGGACACTGCTAGTAAAACTGACCAAACCGGCACTTATCTCTAGGCTACTAGCAGTGCCTGACAACATTCCCACACCAACAACCCAACCACAACCCACAAAACCAACTCCCTTACCACCGAAACCCGCAGCCAATGATCCACCCTTGAAGAAGAAGAGAAGGGTGCTGAGGCTGCAAGATGAAGAAGAGGAGGATGAGGAGGATAGCCTGCCACTTTCAGCAGTTATACCTCTACCCAAAGCCAAACCACCAACCATCACTCCCACCTCACAGCAGGACACTGTGAGGGTAAAGTTAGAAGAGGAGGAGCAGCAAAAGAAACATGATGAGGAAATGCTGAAAAGCATTGACAAATGTTATACTGCTACCACCTCTTTAATAAACATGCAGAGAGAAGCTCTGAGATTATTCACCCTCAAACAAACCTTTCAATATGATAAGGAGAGGGTGAGAACTTGGCCTGACCCAAGGGTGTCTCACAGGATAGTCAAGAAGGACATGCCTGTGAGGTACAAGAGCCAACTAAGGAGAATTGTAGATGAAGAGATCTCTGTGGCTATTGTAATAACACCCTGGGAAATAGTAGAGGAATTCGAGAAAGCTTATAGAGCCGGCCAATCACCCTTTTCAATGCTAGATAATAGGGTGGTTAGGAAGGGTCTGGTCTATAAGAAGCTTGAGAATTTCCGTAGGAATGAGCTCAATCTGTTGTTGGAGGGTAAACATCCTGATGAGTTTGCATATAGGCAAATCACAACACTTGAGCTCAAAAATGGAAGACAGGTCAAGTTCATCTCAGAGCTGTACGGTCGGGAGGGATTGTTCGAAGGTGAGCCTGAAAACCTGTCCAAAGAAGAACAAATGATCTTTCTTCAGGCCTACTGTTGAGAATCCTACCGGCTTGTACGTGGGAGGTAGATCTCATGGATGGGGCAACAGCTCTGTGTCCAATTCCCCAAGACAGAGCTCCCATCCATACTTAGCCAAACAAACACTTGAGACTACCTCTCTGGCCAGTGCTTATCTGGGTCAACTTCTAATCTGATCTAGAAGGAAATAGACCAATCTTTATGCCATCAATAAGTGGGACATCCAATAATTAGAGGTTTTGGCTGCATTGGTTCAGGGGGAGTTTGTTGGACCAAAAGAACCAATGAGCCAAGATCAGGAAAACCTCTAAGTCCCACATGCCACTGCAACAACTGCTGAAGACTCCCATCAGTTACAGTGTTCTCTTGCTTGAATGTCAGACTCGAGAACATCTTAGCTTCATCAGCTGTTATGACAAAGTCTGAAGAACAAAGTATGAAGATCAAAGAACTGAAGAATATCAGCTGAAGAAGACTCCAAAGTACTGAAAACCAAGTACTGAAGTCTGAAGTACTGATCTTACAAGTACTGAAGACTTCAAGTACTGAAGACAAGTGCTGAAGAATCAAAAGCTGAAGAACTGAAGAACTGAAGACCTTCTACTGAAGCACAAAGTCTGAAGACAAAGACTGAAGACAACAACTGATGATATCTACTGAAGCCATCAGTTGTTATATCCTCTGAAGCCAAGTCTGAAGACCAAGTACTGAAGACTCCGAGTTTGTCACAACTGAAGAAGTCTTCTTCAGTTGTTGTGGTGGTTTTTCTTTTTCAGTAGTTTTATTTCATTTCAGTAGTTGTACAACAACTGAAGAGCATGTTCTTCAGTTGTTATAGTATCAGTAGTTATAAACGACTGAAGAGTTTGTTCTTCAGTCGTTGTAGGATTTCAGTAGTTTACTTTTGTCAGCACTTAGGAACTTTTGTAAGAAGATGTCAGTTGTTGACATCTTCAGTAGTTTTATGTTTTTGTCAGTTGTAATTTGAATATTCAGTGATGTCAAAAAAAGGACATCAACCCATCCTTTTGCCGCCTATAAAAGGATGGGTAACCATACAGTTTTAATTGCCGAAACGTGCGACCAATAGAACATTTATTGTTTCGCAGAACTCTTCTCTCTCTATGTTTATGCTTTAATTTGAAATATCTTTTATGTTCTTGCTTTAATTGCTAATTAATGTGCTAAATCCGCTGCAAACATAATCTAATTGATCAACCGAGAGGCTGAGATCCTGTCAAAGAGACAACTGACAAAATTTTCCAAATTAAAGACAGACTAAAAGCTGCAAGAGATCGCCAAAAGAGCTATGCCGACAACCGTCGGAAGCCTCTAGAATTCAATGTTGGAGATCACGTCTTACTCAAAGTCTCTCCCTGGAAAGGGATTGTACGATTTGGAAAGAAAGGGAAGTTAGCCCCTCGATACGTAGGACCATTCGAGATTACAGAAAGAATCGGTCCGGTGGCTTACCGATTGAGGTTGCCACAAGAACTCAGCGGTGTACATGATACTTTTCACGTGTCAAACCTCAAGAAGTGTTTGGCAGACGAGTCCTTACACGTACCAATTGAGGAAATCAAGTATCCACATCTATTTGAGGATGACACTCTTGGACCTAGCACCAGTTGAATTTAGGGACGAAATTCTCTCAGCTGGGGGATACTGTGACATCCGTCACTTCAAGGTCCGTCATTTAACATGAAACTTCGTTAACTATCCTTAGAGTATTCATTTTTCACCTTCGTAGATTATTCGTGAGGACATCATGTTAGATTTGTTTTCCGTTTCAGTGGTGCTATCAATACTTACAACCATATCATCCAAAATGCTCACAAATATCACAACCGACACCACTAATTATATTATGTTATATAATATAAACAACATTAAACACATCCTTGTAATTAGTATAACACACGTGTTTATGTCGTTATCAACCGAAACAAGTTTGGGGACCCGGGGGGGGCAAAGTACAGGGACTATACCTGTCATTTTTCAAACTTGGGATGGGTATAAAAACCCCATTCCCAGCTTCTTCTTCTCCATCTCCTTCACTTTTCTTCTTCTTCTTCTCCATTTTCTCTCAATCGAGCACCAAAATTCGTCACGTTTGTTGCGTTTTCGCCGTCAAATCTTGGTTATCATCGTGAATACTCCCTCCTAGCAGGTAGATAACCTTGTTTAACCCGTTTCTTGCTCGATTTAACTTCTGCATTTTCTAGGGTTTCGGGTGCTCGGGTTCATCTGAGCACATGAGGTCGTGTGGGCTTCTGTGTTGCGTTCCAGTGTGTGTTTCTTGTCTAGATATGTTAGATGCATGTTTCTAGAAGTTCTTGGGGTGCAAAATTCATGCTCGGAGCAGCTGGACGTTGCTCTGCACTTCAGCAGTCGTGAACTTACTATTCAGGCGACTGGGTCTTCCATGCGACTGAGTCGTGCGACTGAGTGAGTCGTGCGACTGAGTCCATGCGTCTGAGTCTATCGTGTGACTGAGTGGTGCGACTGGGGTGAGTCGTGCGACTGAGTCCATGCGATTGAGAGTGTGTGCGACTGAGGCCATACGGATGATTGTGTGCGATAGTGTGAATCGCACGACTGAAGATCTAGTCGCACGAATGAGAGTTCAGTCGTACGAATGAAGCTGATTCGCACGACTGAAGGCTGAATCGTGCGAATGGAAAGTTGAGCCGTGCGATTGGGTGCTGTGTGGTACGACTAAGTGCTTAGTCGCACGAATGGGAGTTCAGTCGTGCGAATGAAGCTGATTCGCATGACTGAAAGTTGATTCGTGCGAATGGAGTGTCTAGGCGTGCGTCTGGTCTTGTCGTGCGAGTGGAATCATTGTGTGTGAAGTTTTCCTGTGTGTTGTGTGTGTTGCGTGCAAGTGTTACCCACGACCGAACCGAAGCTGCCCGAACCTATTGAACATCATCTTATATCATCATTATTAATGCTTGTCAGTAACTGCCAATAGGTGTTGACTGTTCATAGCATTCTACACTTGGGATACTTTCATCATCCGTATTTATCATCTATTCAGTAAGTTTCGTGGCCCCTTTTTACGCTTATATAACTTTTAAACGTTTTCAAACTTGGGGGAAAAGAATGCTCGTTTATTTAACTTGATTTCAAGCATCTTCCCTAGTGGAAGGTTACCACTACTTGATGAGTATCTTATCTTGCTTAACATGTTGATTGATGCTAAGGATAAACGGATGTCACGTAACTGGTTTAGACATCGTTCTAGGTATGTCGCGGATGTGGTGGGAACGCTGCAGGGAACCCTATATATAAGCATCCCTGGTATACTAAGAACGTTCTTAAACTGGGTTACGTGATGATCCCGATTGACTGAGGCATGGATTGTTGGAATTTGACTCTATGTTATGTTACCCCTTGTATGTTACTTGGTGGCTTTACATTACTATGTGTTATTACTTGAAGCTATGTGTTGTGTGATGTTAGTTGTGAATGCTATTGACCTTGGATGCTCTTGGCGGTGTGGTTCTTCTTTGTGGGTCTACTTCGTGGTTCTTCTTTGCCGAGCATCCATTATAACCATTAGTTCCGGTAATGGGACCTAAAGATTGGTTTGGTTGTAACCTATACGTATGCGCTTTTGGATCTTGCTACGTCATATAAACTAAACGTATGCGCTTTGTGGATCTTGCTACGTCATTTTAAACTTGTTAAACAATGGAAAATCTCTCAATACAACCATTAGTTCCGGTAATGGGACCTAAGGATTGGCTTGGTTGTAAAATAAACGTATGCGCTTTGTGGATCATGCTACGTCATTTTAAACTATTTACAATTTGGAAATGCTTTCTATGCAGCCATCAATTCCAGTGAGGAACCTATTAATAGGTTTGGCTGTAGCTTTTTATACTGGTAAAACCGTGTACACATAAGTGTAGTCCCGGTACCTCTTATTAAACATACAAGTTGTTTCATCTTAATATCTTTTATTAATTCAAACCTGCGAAGCTCACCAACAATTATGTTGACCATTTTGAGCATTTCTTTTCAGGTGATTAGGGCAATTGAAGTACTAGGAGTGCTGCCTTTAGTGGAGACCCTAGGAAGCATATTTTTGAGACTGAACATAGTTAATGAACAATTCTTTTGTACATTGTTGCAGTCCACTTAACAACTAACATTCTTTTGAACACTTGTTCCCGGGTTGTGGGAAACTAAACAATGTTAATCAATATGTTTATGTGATCATTTGATATTATGCTTATGACTATGCTGTCGTGAACATTGACTGAACACGACACAAGTCTCCATTTGTGTACGGGTGTCATCATGGCACGCTTGTCGTCATATCTATATTGCATCTCTATTGTTAACCATCTGTTATGACGATCCCGTCTAGCTCGCATCCCCGTGTTTCCGCTATCAGCGGGGGTGTGACAAACAGCTCCATAATGTTCAGAAAATCAATTATGACAAGAATCAAGCTGAAATACTCCAATTTGTGATGAAAAACACCTCTCAAACTCATCAAAAACATTACTCTTCAAGTTTCAATCAATCGATCTAGAGCAAACCCTGCTCTGATACCAATTGTAAGGATCAATACAATAAGAAGACCGATCTCGTAATGAGTACACGGAATATAGACATTACGGATATTATTGAACAATTGAAGAAAGATAACACAATGTAAATAACTTCGAGATTGTATTACTCTTTGATTTGATAAGTGTTACAAGGAAACTGAAATCAGGAAAATGAAAACCAAACTATACAATTACTAAGCAAAAACTCTATTTATACTAATCTAGAGTTCTCGCACAAATTCTACGGTCTCGCGTGACAAGTGTAGTCGCGCGAGAACCTGCTTTTCGCACGAAAACTTGACTTCTTGACTTCAAATTTTCGTCTTGATTTGATTTCCCGAGCCTCTAGGTTCAACCCCTACAATATCATTGATTGATGTATTTATAAATAAAATACAATGAGATATTTGTAGGAAATAAAAACCTATATATTTAATAACTTCAACCATTAAGATAATATGATAATATCCAATTCAAATATATAAAATATATCTATCCAATTGTTGATAACCAAAATAGATATATTTATAACATAGAAAAACTAAATTTTAGAATACAATACTAAGGTCCTAAAATTAAACATTCATTACATAAAATTAGTACTTTATTTAACAAAATATCCTTGAGGTTAAAAACGTCTACATATTATTTCTCGCTCACAAACCTTGAATTCTTGGTGCCAATAAAGAAGTGTGACATAAACATATGGGTGTTTACTATTCGAATCAAGGTTCAAAAAACTAGAAACTCGATTCGATTCGACTCACTGATTCAAAATTTGACTCAAACTTTCAAATTTGAATTCTATTCATTTTGGATTTTTAATCAAATTTAAAAAGGATTTTAATTTTGTGATTTTGATTCAAATATATCTTTATATATACACATGTAATATACATATTTTATATTTAATATAAATGAATTATGTATGCATAGATTTTTATTTAATTATCCCAATATCTAAATTAGTTATTAATTTATTAAATGTTATTAATTTTAAAAATTAAAATAAAAATAAATTTTCTAGGTATAGTCAAATTTAATATGAATTCGAACTTGGTATTGAATTTGAATTCGAATACGAATGCGAATCAAATCCTCTTAATTAGATTAATCTTAATCGAATTCGAATCCAGTTTCAAAAGATCAAATTCTAATAATTAGATTAATTAGATTAATTCGAGAATGTAAAATTCGATCTTGGAACACCCTGAAATTTTGAAAAATAAACCAAAACAGGAATTTAAGTTTTCATGCAAGAAAGTTCTCGACCAGGAATATTCTCACTTGTTGAAGTTTTCTCATAGGGGTGCCTATATAAAGTGAAGGTATAGGCACCCCTTGTTCCCACTCTTCAAACGAAAACAGTACCTGGTGTCTTCTAAAGAGAGCAGGGCGAGAATTAGAGATAGAAAACAAGGAAAAGTGGTATTTAAGGTATGCATCGCAAGTGGTTTGATTCATTTGTGTATAAAGAAATAAGAAATGATTATTAATAGCATTGATACATGTATATGTGGTTTTTAGGTTAAAAAGCTCTCGAGAATAGTGTGTTTGTTTGTAATCTATAAATGGTGATTTCTAACCTCTTCTTTTGCAAGTTTTCTAATTTTTGGGGCTGTTATGCATATTATTACATTTGTCTATGCATGTTATGATGATCTTTATCAAAATGAATGAATTATGAATGAATTGGCTGTGATTAAGTCATGATTATGTTGATCTGCAATGTTTCGCATGTAAGTGTGAATATTGTTGCTCACTAGAAGTTCTCACACGGTTATGTAACTTGATGTGCAAAGGCCTTATTTGATTAAATATTTTCGCATAGTGATGTTAAATTAGAACATTTCCAATTTTCACTTAAAGACAATGCCAAGCAATGGTTTTTATAATTGCCCTCCGTAAGTATTCACACATTGGGATAAATGCAACGACTATTTTTAGATGAACACTATACTTCTCAAGCAACAAGTGACGCAAGGCAAGCCAGTCACGGCTTTAAAAAACAATCCGGGGAACAAATTCATGAAGCTTTCATCGATTCAAGAAGATGCTAAGAACTTGTCCACATCGTGGGATAGCTAAGTGGGAATTAATATCGGCTTTTTATGATGGTCTATCACCGGATGATGCGAGAGATGTGAACTCCACAAGTGCGTGAACATTCACCTAAAATCACTAGGACGATGATTGGAACATATTGGAGAGGGTGAGTGTAATCTCTAAGAAGCAAGCCAGAGGTCGAGAGGTGCAAATGTGAATATGGTGATTGATCATATATCCATGGATAGAATTGTGATTTTAGAAACAGAATTTGCGAGCCTTAAAGTTGGAAAGAGTGGAGTGAATATAAAGTATGTTATTATATAATGACATCGGCCATACCTCGGTTACATGTTACTTGAATTTGGGAAACAGTGAAGAACTACATCAAGTACAAGGCCAAGAAGAAAGGAAGACATGACATGAATTCTAACACATATCATGCTGGGCTTAGAAATCACCTAAATCTTAGATATGGTAACACTATAACCAATTTAATCCTCCTTTCCAGGTATCAAATCAAGTAAACTACCAATCTCAAATCCGACAACAAAGCTACAACCAGGGTAGTTACCAAAGGAACAATTAAAATCAAGGAAATTACCCAAGTAGGTCAAATACCAACAAAGGAATCAACAACATCAACAAGGGACTTCTAAAAGTAATGGTTATCATAATGCTATCTTAACAATAATTTAGGACCTTGCAAAAGACATGAAAGAGTTCAATCCATCTAAAGAGGTGCAAGAGAAAACTAACGAGGCCATTTAGAAGTAATTAGGACAATTACCTTAACAATTGTCCGGAAGAGAAACTGGAAAGCTTCCGAATGACACAACAAAGAATCCTTAACATCATGCCTCAACTTCAAAGAATTCCCATATGGGTCAGGTAAGTATATTAAAAAGTGGTAAGATCTATGACAACAAGGTTGCACCACCACCATCGTTAAAAGAGGGAGTGGTGGTAGACCTTGGTGAAAATGCGTAAAGTGATAGTGATTCAGAACCTGAATCACCTAAAATAATAAAGAAAGTAACTTTTCATGAACTAACAAAGGAAAAGGTAAAACCAAACACATCTACCTCTCAAGGTGTAAGGATAGAGAGTAATACCGTCCCTTACCCTTCAGTGTTAAAAAAACCCAAGCAAACCAATTTCTAAAAAAGTGAGTGCCCCAACAAGATGAGATTTGGGAAATTTTAAACAAGTAAAAATCAATCTTTCATTAATAGATGCAATTAAGTAGGTTCCAGCTTACGCCAAATACTTGAATGACTTATGCACCTAGAAACGACAACACAAATTACCGAAGCAACTTTACTTTACTGATAATGTGAATGCCGTTTAATCAGGTGTACTTCCACCAAAACACCAAGATCCGGGGGCGCCTTTAATTTCAAACCAAGTTGGTAACTTTAAAATCAATAAAAAATTTTTTGATCTTGGAGTGAGTGTTAGTATTTTACCCGAAAGTTTGTAGGATTAATATGAGTTTGGACCATTACAATAAGTAGACACTACTGTTGTATTAGCCGATTTATCCTTCCAAAGTTCCGAATGGAATAGTAACTGATGTGATACCTAGTTGATTTTCTTATGTTAGACTATACAAACCTTACAAATGATAAGCAACCTAATGTTATTTTAGGGAGACCATTCTTAAAAACCTCACAATGCTTGATCAATTGTATGATCGACCTAGTTGACATGGCATTTAGTAATAGAAGGCTAAGGTTAAATATGTTTTCCTATGCCCCTAATGCTATGTTCAATGATGAATGTTTTATGAAGGACATCATTGAAAGGTGTGATTTTCAGATAATGAGGATGGCACCACATAGCTGTATGTTTTGTATGATAGGGATGAAGTGAGGTAAGCATTGAACATAAAGAACAAGAGCATGAAGATGAAATCATGGCTGTCAAGGAAGGTAAACTAACATGGGCTTATGAAGTTGAAAGCTTGCGAGAGCACATTGACACTCACTTGAAGCCATCACTAGAACCTCCACTACAATTGGAATTGAAGGAATTACCAAAACATTTGAAATATGCTTTTGTTGGTGACAACAAAACGCTTCTGGTAATTATTGCATCTAATTTAACCAAGGAACAAGAGGAGGCATTAATAAAGGTCTTAGTAGCCCACAAAGCATCCATTAGATGGATCATTGTAGACTTAAAAGGGATAAGCCGATAACTTATCATGCATAAAATCATAAACCGGCTTAGGATGCGTAAAGAAGATTGTTAAAAAGGAGGTGTTGAAGTGGCATGATACTAGAGTTATTTACCCAATTTTGAATACCATATAGGTATGTCTAACACAAACGGTCCCAAAGAAAGCTGACATTCAAATCATTAAGGATGATCAAGGTAATGAGATAGCTACTCGGTCGGTATCCGGGTGGTGTATTTGTATTGATTATAGAAAATTGAATTCAGCAACTTCTAAAGATCATTTTCCATTACCATTCGTTGATTAAATAGTAGAAAAGCTCGCAGGTTAGGAATTTTATTACTTTCAAGATGGATATTCCTTTTATAACCTTCAACTTGCTATTCATCTAGATGATAAACAAAAGACAACGTTTACCTGTCCATATGGCACATTCGTATTTAGGCGAATGCCATTTGGATTATGTAACGCCCTAACCACCTTTTAAATGAGTGTGATAAGTATCCTTTCAGATATGGTCAGGGAGTCTATAGAATTTTCATAGATGATTTTTCAATTTTTGGCACATTATTTAAATCATGTTTAGATCAATTAACAAAAGTTTGAAAAAGATGTGTTGAAACTAATTTGGTTTTAAGTTAGGAAAAGAGCCATTTTATGGTTCAAGGAAGGGATAGTGTTGGGGCATGCAATTTTAATAGGGGAATTAAGGTAGACCATCCTAAAATTCAACTTATTTCCACCTTACCTCCACCCACAAACATATAAGGTATGATGTCTTTCCTAGGACATATTAGTTTTTATATAAGGTTCATTAAGAATTTTAGTGTCATAACTAAACCACTTTGTAATCTTCTACTTAAAGATGTTCCTTTCATTTTTTATGATAATTTTTTACAAGCTTTTAAGGTGTTAAAACAAAAGTTAATCAAGGCCCTAATTTTGCAATCACCAAATTGGGCTTTACCTTTTGAAATCATGTGTGACGTAAGTGATTATGCAGTTAGGGCGGTCTTAGGACAACACGTAGATAAGAAACCCAGAGCTATATACTATGCAAGTAAAATTGTTTCTAATGCACAGTTAAATTACACAACTACTAAAAAGAGTTACTTGTAGTGGTATATGCGTTGGATAAATTTCGATCTTATATTTGGCAAAGTAAAGTTATTATTTATTCTAATCATAGTGCAATGACACACATGATGGGAAAGAAGGATGTGAAGCCTAGACTTATTCGATGGATTCTTCTATTGCAAGAATTCAATTTAGAAATTCGGGATATAAAAGGAAATGACAATGTCATAGCCGACCATTTATCACAAGTGGTACACGATACCGAAGTTTCTACTTAAGAAATCAAAGACACATTCCCAGATGAACATTTATTATCTGTTTTCACTGCACCTTGGTATGCTAGCTTTGCAAATTACTTAGCTGTAGGTACACTTCCATATCATTGGACAAAGAAGAAAAGGCAACAACTTCTAGCGCAGGCAAAGTATTACATTTAGGATGAACCAGATCTGATTAAAGTAGGAGTTGATCGGATTATCCAATGATGTGTCCTAGATGATGAGATCCAATCGGTGTTAGGACACTTACATGCATCTTCATTGGCCCAGCTTATTTAAAGATGCATTTGGATTTTCAAAAAGCTGTATAAATTGTAAAAGATGGGTAGTGTTTCAAAAGGAATGAGATGCCCATGCAACCGATTCTCATAGTGGACATCTTTGATGCTTGGGGAATTGATTTCCAAGGGACCATTCCCCAATTCCTATGGTAATTTATACATTTTGGTGGTTGTTCATTACGTGTCGAAATAGGAAGAGCAACTACCACCAAAACAAATGATCATTTCGTAGTTTGCAAATTCGTTCAATCAAATATATTTTCATGATTTGGAATCCCTCGTGTGATTATAAGTGATAGGGGATCATGTTTAAAAAATTTAATAAATTGACAAATTACTTAAACGATATGGATTTGACCATCGGATAGACATACCTTATCATCAATAAACAAGTAGCCAAGTTGAGGTGTCTAATAAACAAATTAAAGAAATTTTGCAGAGAAGCGTCCGAGCCGACCCTAATGATTGGTCCACTAAGTTGGATGATGCCTTATGGGTGCATCGTACTGCTTACAAAACCCCTATTGGCACAACAGCTTCACGATTGGTCTCTGGTAAAAGATGTCACTTACCTGTTGAATTAGCTCATCGAGCTTTATGGGCTATCAAGAATGTTAACGTGGATTATGATGTTGCAGGTAGAGAAAGAAATGCTTTAAATATGTGAGTCGGAAGAATTGCATGACGAATCTTACGAATACGTATGTGCATACAAAGAGAAAATGAAAGCAGTGCATGATGCGAAGCTAAGGATAAAAGACTCTTGGGAAGGATAAAAAGTATTGGCTATACAACTTGTGGTTAAGACTTTTTCCCAAAAAACTCAAAAGAAAAGAGACGGGAATATATCGGGTTACGCGTGTGGGAAGCTATGGAGATATTAAGATTGAGGATTTTGAAAATCACCTCCACTAAGTGCTAACTGGGCATTGTTTGAAACCATATCTCGAGCCAAATGACATCAATGGACCAGCATAACAATCTAAGAGCTTTATACTAAGCACTTTGGATAATGTCATGTCACCTTAACCACATCAAGTATCAAGTCCAGCTGAAGACTCTAAACTTACCGCTCACGGGAGGCAACCCATGAACTTTGTGGATGTGTTCACTAGAAACCTTGATGAGACTAAAACTCGTCCACTTGGGCCTATCGATTGGTTTAAAGGCTTGTTGCATATGATAAATGAAACCGGGATTCCTAAGTAAGTTAGGCTTATTATTTCTTTCTTTTTTTTTTTTATTTGGTCACTTTAAAAATTTTCTCACAATCCCTCCTAAAGGCATACCACAAGTGTGGGGATGCGGTGGTCAATCTCAATGTGTGTTTTTAAAATTCAATCCTATGCTTCGGGATGAAGCACGGTGTCCTACGGATGGCGGATAAGTGATTTTCAAAAATTAAGCAAATAAGGAAAAAATAGCATATGTCGGCGTATGATACACCCTCACAGTGTGACTTTTTGACTGAATTTTAAACCAAATAACTCCATCTAACACCCCACCACGAATTAAAACCCATATTCACCCACTTTCTCACCATTTCTATATCTTTTACACCCAAAACTCCATCCTCTTTCTCAAGAACCCTAACTTTCCCCAAACATAACTCATTCAAATATAAACAAAACTAAGCGACTTTTGGTTCTATTTCAAATAAATTTTTTGAGAGAAACACAAATTTCAAGTTAGATTTTAAAATCCCACAAGGTTTGTAAGATGTGACAAGGCCAACACTAGGGTGATTTGGGGATAACTGCATTTAAAGTCAAGTTTGTAGTTTTGATAGTTATAACACCTTCCAGGTATGTTCTATTGTTACTTAACTCAAATAACATGATTCATTACTACTTGTATGATGATTTAGATTCAGTATCTTTATATATGGGTAGGAAAGTAAGCATAGAATATCGTATTAGATCTTTGCAAGTGATAAATGCTTTCATGCTTTGATAAGGAAGGGTTTTGGGATGAAACATTTTAATAACGTTAGGACAATCCATGGATTTTATGTAGTTACAACTTCATATGAGGATCATGGTGAAACAAGCTAAAAGCTATTAAATTGGGGGGAAGTTTGATAATAAAAGACAATGCAATGTTTCAAACATGATTATTAATGATAAAGTCACAAGCTTTTTATAGAACCATCACACAATATGGAAAATCTAATACATAGATGCACAAGGGTTGTCCTAATTGCTAAGTAATCTTGCGGTAATAGGGATATTATGTGTTTTTACAAGAATCATGAATCTTTTTAGGAGCAAGTCAAAGGGTAAGAAGCCGGAGTCTTTAAGTTCTTCTAAGAAACAAAAGAAAAAAAGTCAAGGTGACTTGCGAGATGAACACATGACCCTGGTTGATCAAGATAGGGTACGAAGACCAAACTTTACCTGTGTTAAAAAGCTTTCTGCATGCAACCCACGATGGAAACAAGAACTTTATATGGGAAAATTTGAGAAATGGGTGAAGAACATGGATGCGAAAAGGCAACACTGATAGAATATTTTTAGACGTTGGGGGTTGTGGAGAAATTTTGGAGGCTAGGATGGGAAGCGCCGTAAAGGTTCCATGATGAAGGACACGATGACAAAATCCCAAGTAAAGTAATTTTGGAGTGGATGACTACATTGGAAAGGGATGATGTTGTCAACCCTCCCTACACGACCAAATTAAGGTGGAGGGTAGGAAGAAAGAAAATGGTGATGTATTTTGACACTATAAGGAAAGTGGTTAATTTTAACTCAAGACCATCAGATCAGTATTAGTTCAATCATAGTATGATTGGTTATGAATATGTTTTGATTAAAAAAAATTAATTATAAAAAAAGCTAAATATGAGGTCGAAATGATCAAAGTATGAAGCAACAAAAATAGTGAGAGAATTCTACGGTATGATTGCATGTAGAGGATAGATGTTGATAATAATGACATCTAGCATGTTTAAATTGAATTTCATTCATATTAGCCACTCTAAAACCCCTTTTATCCTACCTTAAACCTTAGCCCAATATTACAACCCGTGAATGACCTCTTGATTTATGGATTATATTGTGTTAGTTGATGGCGATATGATTAATATATGAGCTTAAGATGAAGATGTGCATTCTTGGTTTTGAGTGTTCCAGATATACTGGTATATAATCACTAGTCCACAAAACAAACTGAGAGGGTGCTCATTGTGAGAGATGTGAATGCATGAATGTTGGAAGCAAAAGCTAAAGTTATGCTAACTAAGGTGGTTCTAAGTTTAAAACATTAGTAATATTACACTTTGGGTTGTGAATTTTAAATGATGAAAGTTTAAAACTATGCCTTGCGACCTTAACTTATACAAAGTTATGATAATTTAGCATGGTTGATTAATTAGTGTGAATTGTTGCAAGTAAGTTTGTTTGAGGACAAACAAAAGGTTAAGCATAGGGATGTGATCACATGGTAATAATTTAGTGTTTAATTGACCAAATTTTGTATTTTACATCATGATTATTATGGAACAAGTTTAATTTGTTTGTGTTTTGATCCATAGGTGGTTGTAGTTAAAGAAGGCCTAATTTGGAGGAAAAGAAGCGAAACATAGAACTACACGGATTGAAGTGGTAAATATTAAAAGTTACAAGAAAGGCATAGTGAGAACCATACCGATATATCATATGCCAAGTATGGGTGTATCATACACCAGTCAGCGTATCGACTGCGAATCGGTGGGCGTATTTGAAAAAATACAGAAAGTTGGGCATAAGAACGCTGTGTTAGGCGTATGATACACCTAGGGCCGGTGTCTCATACGCCGATAGGCTAACATCATCCATTTTTTTATGGATTTCATGTTTATTTCAATCAAATCAAACCCAAATAGAAAGAAACCTACCTTACATGAAATCTATCAAGTTGAAGGTGATTTTTGATCCTTTCAAGCTTCCCAATTCATTCCAACTCACCATTGATTATCAATCAATTCAAGATTTAAGAATTGAAAAAGATGATAGGGGCTAGGCCTTTTGTGATTGCTTCCGGGGAAACCAATGTGGCACCCCGTACTCTCACCCTACTCTCAGGGCAACATCACAACCTTGAATCCGTTGTCAAATACATATTACATTAAGTTTTCTTTTTATCTGAAACTTAAAATAATAATAATAATAAGTCTAAACCTAAATTACTTGGATTAATGTTTAACTAAAATTAATTAAATCATAATTAACAATTACCCAAATAAATAAATTATGAATTTCAGTTCCTTATCTTGACCGTAACAAACTTTAACCAACTTACTATTGATCGCAGCTTAAACCCTCCCTTACGCCACGATCCCCACTCATTCTCATCACCAACCTCTTCCTATCGAAGCCCAATCTCTCCCTCACGACGGCTCTCTCTCCGCTGACTACACTACCCCCGACAGGTCATCCATCGCATATAATCTACCCTCGCCAATCTACCCGACCTTGACGACTGACACATCTCCAGCGACCAAGGAACGACCATTAAAATTGCCCCGTTTGGTATGATCTTCTCACTCTTTACTCATGTTTGTTACGTATAGTTTCCAAGTCTGGGTTACGGTTTTACATAAGATTTAATGTATTTACGAAACCATGGGTTGTATAGATTGGGCGATTTCGTGTTCGGTTAAGCGACTGTTGTGAGTGATATGGTTTGATGGGCGTGCACGTATATGTTTATATGTACGGCAGTGTGTTGTATGGATGTTGGGATGATCGAGTGTTTTTTTGTCCTGGTGCGTGAGTGCGTGGAATGACTATTTGTGTGTGCCGATTAAATTTGTTGATGTAGGGTTGTTTATGTGTGAATTATTTTCATCATATGTACATGATTATATGTGGGCTCTGTGAATCCAGTTCATGTATATATATGAGGGTTGATTCATAGGTTAATATGGGGTGGGTATTAACTCATATATGTGGAAACATGTGGGGTTATGCTTGTAGATGGCAGTGCAGTATGTATATGGTAGAAAGGTAATGGGCGTGTTTTAAGTGGGTTCATGGTTTTGTTTGCATGGGTGGTGTGAGTGGGTTCGTATGTATATTATATGTGCATTAATGTGTGTATGCATGTGAATGTGGTTGTGCACAAATTATAGAATATATCATATGTGGGTGTTTATAATATATATATATATATATATATATATATATATATATATATAGATACATACATATATATATATGTATATATATAGATACATACATATATATATATGTATATATATAGATACATACATATATATATATGTATATATATATATACATACATATATCTATATATATATGTATATATAGATACATACATATATATATATATGTATATATGTAGATACATACATATATATATATATATGTATATATATACACATACATATATATATATATATGTATATATATGTATATATACATACATATATATATATATATATCATATGTGGGTGTTTATAATATATAAAATATATGTAGATACAATATATTATATGTAGGTATAATACAATATTATGTGGGGGTATGATACAATATATTATATGTAGGTGTTTATAATATATAAAATATATGTGGGGGTATGATAGAATATATTTTATGTGTGGGTGTTAAAGGTTATGCAAATTCTATGGGTATAAATTCATATATGTATATTATCATAACTATATTACATATGTAATTATGCATTAAGATAAATGGGTTATATATTACTAAACGTATGGAGTTTTTTTATGTATAGTCTTACAATTTAAATACATGACGAGCACCTTTATACATGATCTGGTTTAGGCTAGAATATTTGGGTCTTATGTATTAAGGGTAAGTTTGTGTTCGAGTGTGCTTGCATGTGAATAGGGGAAATCGATGAATTGCCTTGTAACCGAGTCGGGAACGCGAAACCATATTGCTATAAAAGTTTGGGAATTATATTAATTAAATATTAATTGTAAATCCAGGTATTTCAGGAATCTAATTATCTGTTCTCTGCATTACCTTATTGTTGTGCATTCGAGGTGTGTTATCAGCCCACTTTAACTACTTTCTTTGGGGTTAATAAAAAGTGTGTTCTAAACGTCTTTTCATTTGATCAATATTACTATAATATCGCTTGTTTACTAGTGTTATACCATATTTAAGTCCTCATACTCGAACCGTTAATGTACGTATTCTAGCGAGGTAATTTCGAGTATATCTACATGGTTTGACAAACCCCACCCGAGCTAGTGGCGCTAGCACGACTGCACATCAAACAGGTGTTTATATGACTTGATTTTTGTTACCGTGACCTGGTATTCACAGCCGAGGCCTTCATTTACATTGTCAGCATTGGTTACGAACTTCATACACTTAGTAACTTGTTAAGTAGACTAGCTATCTACTGGTATTACTTGGTTTACTATATCTGTTTATATTATGTTATATTTATCAAAATCTGTGAACTCACCAACCTTGTGTTGACATTTTAGCAAGTTTCTTTCAGGTTCGTAAGGTGTGCACTATAAGATCATCACACGCTGCATTTATTGACATTGGGTTAATGTAACAGCCGGAAATTTTGTCAATTAAAATGAAATAAAAAGAAATGAGAAAAGAAAACAAAAAGATTTAGAAAGAAAAGAAAAAGGGAATAAAGTGGAAGGGGGTAAAATGTAAAAGATGCAAAAGTCAAATATTATAATAATATTTGAAGTATGGCCGCCCATATATACCATCCCATCTGCTTTTGTCGACTGAAAAAGGAGAAAAAGAAAAAGATCAGAGTGTTGTTCGGTTCTAGAGATTGAAGTAGTTGATTTTGGCCTTGTAAGTGAATTTTTGCATAATGGTTCAGTTTTATAGGTTTTTGATCAAGAAACTGATTTCTACATGTTCTAAAATGTGTATATGTTTGGGTTATGTGTTATTGGTGTTTTAGGTGTTAGAACTCTTTAAAAAGCCTGAATTTGAAGAAGTGGTTTCAAGGCTGTGAAAGGTGAGTTTCTAGACCACGGTTTTTATATGTTTTTAAAAGTTTTCGGGGCTAAAAATGCATGTAAAACATTTTTACAAATGTTAAGTGTTGGACCAAAAGAACCAATGAGCCAAGATCAGGAAAACCTCTAAGTCCCACATGACATCACAACAACTACTGAAGACCTTCATCAGCAGTTTGACAAAGTCTGAAGAATCAACAGCTGAAGATCAAAGATCTGAAGTACAACAACTGAAGATTCCAAAGTGATGAAGATAAGTACTGAAGTCTGAAGTACTGATGAATACAAGTACTGAAGACTTCAAGTACTGAAGACAAGTGCTGAAGATCAACAACTGAAGAACTAAAGAACTGAAGATCAACAACTGATGCACAAAGTCTGAAGATAATGACTGAAGACATCAGCTGATGACAACTACTGAAGTCATCAGCTGATGAATCATCTAAAGACCAAAGTCTGAAGACCAAAGTGCTGAAGCTTCAGAGTTTGTCACAATAGCTGAAGAAGTCTTCTTCAGTTGTTGTGATGGTTTTTCTTTTCAGTAGTTTTATGTTTTTCCTTTCAGTAGTTTGTACAACAGCTGAAGTGTTTGTTCTTCAGTTGTTATAGTTCAGTAGTTGTAAACGACTTAAGAGTTTGTTCTTCAGTCGTTGTAGCTTTTCAGTAGTTTCCTTTTCAGTACTTGTAATAGGTAGAACACTTAGTAATTTTGTAAGAAGATGTCAGCTGTTGTGACATCTTCAGTAGTTTAAGTGTTCTATCAGTAGTTAGTTAAATAAATGTTAATGTCAGCGGTATCTGATAACAGTATGGGTCATTTTGCCTATAAAAGCAGTGACCTAATTGTATTCCGCGCCGAAACGTGGGGAGCAAAAAGAATTTTATTCCTTTTTGGCAGAATTGTTCTCTCTCTCTACAATTACTATTACATGCAAAATTCTTTATGTTCTTACTGTAATTGCTAATTCTCGTGCTAAATCCGCTGCGAATACAACCTAATTGATCAAACTAGAAGCTGAGATCCTGTCAAATGGTATCAGAGTAGGTTAATCATTAATCGATTTCACTATTGATTATTTGAAACTGCTCTTTTGATCTCTACGTTTGATAGAATTAGCAATTTGCAAGAATTAGCTGTAGAGAGTGAGATTCTGCTGTTTCTGGCCGAAAAGTTGAGGTTCTCTCGTGGTTTTGAGCTACATTTGTTTTGTTTAAACTTGATTTTGACTAAAAACTGACATGACTACACCAACGAACGATCCTCACAATACTGGTTCCTCAAACAAGCCTCCGATGCTTGTAAGGAATGAGTATAACATATGGCAACGTCGTATGCTTCACCACTTGTCTGTCAACAGTGCTGGTTGTTGGAAGTCAGTGGTGCATGGACCATACAAGCCTATGGTGAGCGTCCCTGAATCTAATGAACAGGTTCCGAGGAAACCTGAACAATATTCGGACGAAGATCTAAAGCTGTTCGAGATTGATGCTAGAGCCCATGGAATTTTAGCCATGGCTATTCCAAATGAGATTTACTCAGGGCTTTTGCATCATGAAACTGCTCATGACCTATGGGTTGCTCTGAAGGAACAATTCGGAGGAACCGATTCGGTCTTAGAAAACACTAGGGAAATCCTCGCCCAACAATATGAGACATTCTCTCATAGGAAGGGTGAGACTCTGACTCAGCAGTTTGAGCGGTTTTCTTGTTTGATCTCTGTGTTGAAGATGGTCAAACAAGAGTACTCTAACAGCCAGATGAACAACAGATTCCTCAGATCACTGCCTGAGAGATGGGACACTTATACTATTGTCCTACGCTCCAGTGCAGACCTGGATACTCTATCTTTCACCCAACTTCATGGGAAACTGCTCATATTTGAGAGAAAGATCGAGCAAAAGAGGAAGTTGTCCACCTCTGGCAAGATCACTGATGACTTTGTCCATGGCAATGCTACCTTGATAAGTCAGGAGTCTGAATATGCTGCATCAGAGAGTTCTTATGATGAGCATATTGATTTCTCTACCAACTCTGAACAAGCTTTTGTTGGTGTTAGTAGTAGTTCAGGAGGTAGCAGTGATAACTGGTGCTTTTTGATGGAAGATTTGAAGGGCATTCCAGATGATGATCTGGAAGAGATGGATATTTTAAGCCAAATGGCAATGATCAATATCAGATCTCAAAAGTTCTACAAAAGAACTGGTAGGAAATTCCCTGGCCTCTCTGGCAAAACTAAAGTTGGTTTTGACAAGAGCAAGTTGAGGTGTCACAAGTGCCAAAGGCTTGGACACTTTGCTAGAGAGTGTAGATCATCTGGATCTAACTCCTCTGCACCCTTTGTGACTTTTCCAAGCAATAGCTCACAGCACAGAGGGCAACATTCCTCCAGTTCTGGCCATCCATCACAAGCACAGGCATCACCTGCTTATTTTGTGCCTCAGGGTTATATGCCATACTCATACCCCTGCTACTATGTGCCTCAGCCCAGTCAAACTCAAGCACCTTCTGCTCAGCCATAACATGCTCTTCCTGAGCCTCAATCTTCCCCATCTCATCATCAAACATAACCTCAACAACACAGCTTCTTCACCCCAGGAGTTGTTGACTGGAGTAGTATGCCAGATGATCTATCTGGTCAGGAACAACTACTCCAAGGTGTTGGTCAACATGGTGGTGACAGTCCATTTGGAAATCTTGCTCTGATGGCCCTTGAGTCTGCTGAGGGGTCATCATCCAATGCCTCATCGCAGGTATCCTCTGAGGCCAAAGCCAAGCTTTGTTCTGAATCATGCATAGCAGCATTTGCTTCTATTAGAGAAGCAAAGGTAGCTTTAATAGATAATACTCTTGAGCTAGAGCACACCATTTCCAAAAAGAAAGCTGAATTTGAGGCTGCATTTAATAAGAAAAATGATGAGATTTACAAGCTTAAATGCCAAATAAAAGATGATAAAGCTAGGGAAGATGTACTTCTAGAGAAGTACAGAGACCTCAAGGAAACTCTTGCAACCACCCAAGTAGAGTGTGATCGATGGGTGCAATCATATAAGGGTTTTGAAATGCTTCTTAGCAAGCAATCATCTTCCAATGTGAAGTTTGGCATTGGTTATAATCACACTGCTCCTCCTACAGATTTTACTTCAAGAGCAGAAGTTGAATCTGATGGAGAGAGCAATAACCAATCCTTCTCATCATGTGACCTACTATCTTCTGATTCAGCATCATCAGAGATAGAAGTCAGCATTAACTCCTACCAAAACCAATCAGCTGATGCTACAACAGCTGATGGTTCAAATGCTGACTGTCACATGATCAAGAAGTTGATCAACTCAGGTGTTGTCTCTAGAAGTACTGAAAGTACTGGAGAGCAAGTGATAACACCTGAAGTTCAAACCTCAACTACTGCCAGCACTGAAGAGAAGAAAACTGACAGTAGAAAAGGTTTGAAGACAACTCAAGAAGAGGTCAGGAAAGCAGGTACTAAAGGGAAGAAAACTGCTAGTACTGATAACAAACAGCTGAAGAACAAGTCTTCAGCAGTTTCATCTTCTTTAGTTGATGATCAACATAAGATGAAGAAGAAGCCATGTGAAGTATGTGGCTTGTTCAATCATCTTACTGATGATTGTTGGTACAGAAGGGGATCCAAACTCAAACAAAAAGAGAAAGTTAAAGAGCAAATAAATAAAATGAAAAATGAGTTTGAAACCAAATTTGTACTAGCAACATCAAAGCCTGAAATCCCTAAGCCCAAAAGCTAAATCTAAAAAGAAGGTAGGGGTTACTAAGGAAACAGTTGAGGTTGCTCAAAAGAAGATGGTGCAACATAGGAATCCATCATCAGCAAGTCCCAATGTGTCTGAAGAGCTGAAAGCTTTATCACAAAGTCAGACATAACTGGTGATGATGGTTCAGCATCTAATAGGAAGAGTCAACCATTTAGATGCTCCTGTGTTGAAACCACAGAAAAGGAAGTCCAAGTCAAAGGGTTCCTCCTCTGCACCATCTTCTTCACCTCAGGCTGTTACACATAACACACCTGTTAGTGTTGCACCTGTAGTTGAGAACAAACCTAAAACCAAACAGGTTTGGGTCTCTAAAACTAACTAACATGTGGTTATGATTGCAGGGTTCTTCAACATGCTAAAGAAGCATCTGGTATGTATACAGTGGAGGATCTATGCACATGACAGGAAGCAGCTCCCTTCTTAATGACTACTCTCAAGGAAAGAAGGGATTTGTCTCCTTTGGCAATGATGCAAAGAGTTACATCATTGGAAAAGGCTTTGTATCCAATGGGGAAATATGGTTTGATGATGTTAACCATGTGGAAAATCTCAAGTACAACCTCTTGAGTGTCAGTCAAATGTGTGATAAAGGCCATGTCGCCCTTTTCACAAGCCAGAACTGTCAGATTCTGTCATCCAAAGTTCTAAATTTGATTGACAACGTGTTGGATGAATACACTCTCCTGAAGGCCAACAGGACAGGAAGAGTGTATGCCTTAGATCTTTCCAAAAAGATAGATCTAAAAGGCCATCCTTGCCTATTCTCCAAGGCCTCTCCTCAAGAGTCTACTCTATGGCATAGAAGGCTGGGGCATATTAATTTAAAGAACAAGAATCAGCTGATAAGCCATGGCTTAGTAAGAGGATTGCCTTTGAAGGAGTTCAAGTGTGAAGACAACTGCACTGCTTGCTTAAAAGGAAAACAACACAAAGTTTCATTCCCTTCAATAGAAGAACCGAAGTCCACTGCCTGCTTACAGCTCCTGCACATGGATCTCTTTGGTCCTGTCAGAGTGATGAGCATGGCAAAGAAGAAATACTGCCTGGCAATTGTGGATGATTATTCCAGGTTTGTATGGACTTTCTTCTTGCACTCCAAGGATGAAGCAGCCAAGACTATCATGAACTTTGTGTTATTTGTAGAAAAGCAGTATTCCCTACAGGTCAAGTGTGTGAGGAGTGACAATGGAACAGAGTTTAGAAACCACACACTTGATGACTTCTACCTGTCCAAGGGAATTAAGAGGCAGTTTAGTATTCCTAGAACTCCTGAGCAGAATGGAGTGGTTGAGAGAAAGAACAGGAATCTCATTGAAGCTGCAAGGTCAATGCTGGCTGACTCAGGATTGCCACTGACCTTTTGGGCTGAAGCTGTCAATACAGCTTGCTATGTACAAAATAGAGCTTTAGTGAATAAGAGGTTGATGAAGACTCCTTATGAAGTTCTTCATCATTTGGCTCCTCTGATTTCATTCTTTAGAGCCTTTGGGTGTCGATGTTTCATTCTCAACACTAGCAACCCACTCCAGAAGTTTGCTAGTAAGGTGGATGCAGGGTATTTTGTTGGTTATTCATCAACTTGCAAGGCATACAGAGTCTTCAACTGTAGGACAAAGGTGGTTGAAGAAACTCTGCATGTTAAGTTTAATGAATCTCCAAAGGACAAGATTCCACAATGCCCTGTGGAGTTATTTGATCTGGACATACTGCAATATGTTCCTTATCAACCTCCAGCTGTTGAGCCTGTCAACAGTTCTCCACCTAGTGGTACTGATGATGATGTAGTCAGTACTCACCTCTTCAGGTTTAGTGACAACCTGCCTGAGTCCACTAAACCTGATACTCCTGTAGCCTTAGTAGCTCCATCCACAACAAATGCTGATGAGATTTCTGCTTGCTCTACTTCATTTGAGCTGCCATCTCCTACATGGTTTCAAGAATCTCCATCACCATCTGTTGCTGCTGATGGGTCTACAAACACTTGCACAGATATTATAGTCTATCAAGAGCTGAAGAATCACCCCACATCTCAAATCATTGGTGATATCAATGCTAGAGTTTCAACCAGGAATCAATTGTCCAATTTCTACTTCTATGCTCTCTTCATCAGTCAGCAAGAGCCAAAGAACTATCATGTTGCTTTAAGAGACAATGGATGGGTGGAGGCTATGCAGCTTGAGCTTCTTCAGTTCAAGAAACAGCAAGTGTGGAAGCTTGTTCCATTACCCCAAGGTAAGTGTGTAATAGGCACCAAATGGGTATTTAGGAACAAAACAGATGAGAAGGGCCAAATAGTTAAGAACAAGACCAGGCTGGTTGTCCAGGGGTTTGCATAAGAGGAAGGCATCGATTATGATGAGACCTTTGCCCCTGTGGCAAGACTGGAAGCAATCAGACTGTTCTTAGCTTATGCTGCCTTTCACAGTCTTAAGGTTTATCAAATGGATGTCAAAAGTGCCTTCTTATATGGTAAAATAAAAGAAGAAGTTTATGTGTGTCAACCACCAGGCTTTGAGGACAATAAACATCCTGATTGGGTGTACAAGCTTGATAAGGCTCTTTATGGGCTGAAACAAGCTCCTAGAGCCTGGTATGAGACACTATCAACTTTTCTTCTCCAAAACAAGTTCATTAGAGGCACCATTGATAAAACCTTATTCATTAAGACTGTAGGACAACATAAGCTCCTTGTTCATATTTATGTAGATGACATCATCTTTGCATCCTCTGATCTAATGTTGTGTGATGAATTTACAATGCTCATGAAGCACAAGTTTGAAATGAGTGCTATGGGGGAATTACAGTTCTTTCTAGGTTTGCAAATCAAACAAAGGGATGATGGAATCTTTATCCATCAGTCCAAATACACAAAGGAGTTGTTAAATAAGTTTGATTTACAAACCTGTAAGCCCTGTTCTACTCCTATGAGCAGCATCACACAACTAGATGTAGATCAGAAAGGTAAAACAGTTGATGAAACCCTTTACAGATGTATGATTGGGTCCTTGATGTACCTTACAGCTTCTAGACCAGACATCATGTTTGCAACATGTGCCTGTGCTAGATTTCAGGCTGCACCTAAAGAATCCCATTTGATTGCAGTCAAAAGGATCTTTAGATATCTACAAGGTACCTAATCACTTGGTCTTTGGTATTCAACTGGGCATACTTGCAAATTAGTTGCTTTCTCTGATAGTGACTATGCAGGATGCAAAGTCACCAGAAAATCCACTTCTGGTGGTTGCCAATTCCTAGGCAATTGTTTAGTTTCTTGGCAGAGTAAGAAACAAACATCAATTGCTACATCCACTGCTGAAGCTGAGTACATTGCTGCTGCAAGTTGTACATCTCAGGTACTTTGGTTTCAGAACCAACTTTTGGATTATGGCATTACAGAGACTAAGACTCCATTGTTAATGGATAGTGCTTCAGCTCTTTGCATTGTTAAAAATCCAGTCCAACACTCTAGGACCTAACATATAGAGATCAGACATCATTTTATTAGGGATTGCTATGAAAAAGGTCTGATTGATCCAAAGTTTGTGCCTAGTGCTGATGAGCTTGCAGATATATTTACTAAGCCTTTAGATAGTGCCACATTTTAAGACTTGGTACTAAGGCTTGGTATGCTGCAGCTACAATAATTTGACCAATACTAATGCTCTCAGTTCACAAATACTGATGAGCATTAGTATGCAAAGGTCAAATATAAGTAGTGATGAGTAATTGAATCTTCAGTATTTTCACAACTACTGAAGACCAAAATGCTTCAAAGTACTGATGTACATTATTTGTTGAAAACAACCGATGTAGTGAGGTGGATTACAACTACTGATGTATTATTTTCAAACAAATAAGTACTGAAGAACAAATTTTGTTCACAAGTACTGATGTGTAATCTTACACAAGTACTGAATACAAAATTTGCTCACCAGCTCTGAAGAGTATTTCATCAGCACTTGTGAACATCTAATCACAAGAGCTGAAGGCATAAATAATCACAAGAGCTGAAGGGTAAATGTGAAGGTCAGCATGAAACAACTGATTTGACGGAAACAGCTGATGAGTAATTTTACTCTTCAGCTGATACCAACAGCTGCTGTTTCATACCCAAACAACTGAAGGACAAAACCATGTCCTCAGTAGTTTCACAACTACTGATGACTAACACCAAGTCCTCAGTTGTTTACAACAACTGAAGCAATACCATGTCTTCAGTAGTTCACAACTACTGATGTCAGTAGTTCACAACTACTGAAGGCTAACACCAAGTCTTCAGTTGTTACAACGTCTGAAGATGAAAACTAGGTCTTCAGTAGTTTATAACTACTGAAGACTGACAACAAGTCTTCAGCCGTTTACAACATCTGAAGGACAAAACCAAGGTTCCAGTAGTTTCATCTTCTGAAGACTAACACCAAGTCCTCAGATGTTACAACCACTGAAGGTTAAAACCACGTCATCAGTCGTTTCAACAACTGATGACTAACACCAAAACCTTCAGTAGTTTTCTTTCAGCCTTTGCCATACCCTATAAATACCCAATGTTCAGAGCTTTTCATTCTCACTTGACCTAACTTTTCAAAAACCTCTGAACTTCCAATACACCATTAATGGCGCCCATGCAAATCAAACCTCGACACAACTGTGTCGCATACCTGACGAAATCGCCTTTCTGGTCTAAGTTTCATCATGCCGTCGACCTAATGAACGACTCACCATACCCAACGGCATTCCTTCTTAACCCCACCATACACACCGATTCCTTGTCGGAGTTCTGGACGAACATCACCGTCCAAACCGGAGAGAACGATGGCGAGGTCTCTCTCCGGTCCTCCGTAAACAACCACCAAGTGGTTATCACTCCAGCTACTATTCAACAAACCCTAAAGCTGGAGGATGCCACCTTCCCAACCTCTTACCCCAAAGGCGCCCTCGATCTATGCTTCACAGCCAACGACTATCAGGGTGACCTAGCTGCCTCCACCTTGTTGAAGAAACACTTCCTAGATCCCCAACGTCTCATCTTCCACATGGTGAATGTGTGTCTGGCCCCCAAAACATCTTCATGGGACCAGATGTCAACAAGGTGGCAACAGGTATTATATTCTATCCTTGAAAAACAACCTCTGAACTTTACTGACAT
Source organism: Flaveria linearis (assembly GCA_024085815.1). Classification (NCBI taxonomy): domain Eukaryota; kingdom Viridiplantae; phylum Streptophyta; class Magnoliopsida; order Asterales; family Asteraceae; genus Flaveria; species Flaveria linearis. The sequence continues at coordinate 54,606,946 of CM044011.1, read as the reverse complement.
AATATTTTTGGAAATCAAGGATATGGCCTCAAAACCCATTTCTAACCGTTGGATCTTGTATCCTCGGTTCATAATGGCCATCATCGAGAGCCAGCTAAGTGCTGAGGGACTTGTTGGCACTGGGGTCCCTGCCATGGCTGTTCTAGCTGAGGTATACTCCAGGCACAACACCGACCAATCACTCAAACATGCTGCCAAGCTGTGAAAACCCACGTAGCTGGAACCCACAGCCTCCACCTCCAAATCTAAAGTCCCCACCAAACCTAAAACCAAAAAGAATCCAACAAAGGCTACTCAGGGAAATGAGTCCCCTGAGGATGCCCCTGCAACACAAAGGCAAGAAGTGGCTGCTGGTCAGATTCTCCCAGCAGTCACCACAACTCCACCCACCACAACCTTACAGGCTTCCTCTCAACAGGAGCCTGATGCAACCACTTCAGGGGCTGCCACACATCTGGGGTCTTTCTCACTTGAGGAGACTACCATTGAAATGCACACTCCTCCCTATGTGCACACTGCTTCAAGCCCATCTCCCACTGAAACCGCCCCACAAAGCCCTACACTAATAATCGCCAAGGTGTTGACCCATCTGAGAACTCCACTCTCTCCCCAGAAACCAATTCCAACTGGGGAAACTCCAACCGAAAAGAGGGTGGACACAAGTGCTGGTGGGAGCCCACAACACAGGGAATCATATGTCCAATCTCCCAGTGTGGCTAGGGAGATAGGATATTCTGGTGAGGCTGCCACTTCCCCTGCATCAGCACATGAGCAGCGAGAAGCTGGTAACATCTATAAGACCTCACCAGAGGCAACTGCCGATGATGGATCCAATCCGGAGGCTGGAAGTCCCCAGTACCAATAACAAGGGGCACATGCAACTGCTGAGCCACACTCAGTGCATGTACATCCTGACATTGTCAGGAGGTCAGGTGATTCAGTTCACACTGATGATGACCTGAGCTTCTTCTTTGATGTAGTTGCTCAAAACACAATTCTTGAGGAGGAGCTGAGCAGACTCAAAGAGATGCTTGCCAAATTCTCCCAAGAAGCAAGTCCATTTGCCACTATAAACCCACAGATGACACCTTCACCTGAAGGTCTCATAGACACTCAACCACTCCCACAAACTCAGCAACCGACCCCTGCTTCTGGCACTAGCTCTCAGGAACAGAACCCTCCTGAGCAGCTAGATGCTATCTTCCAGAAATCCCTGCCTCTCATCACACCTATAATCACAGAAATTGTGATGAAAACCATTGATGAGAGGCTTCCCACTCATATACAACCCGTGGTGGAGGTTGCTGTTGCTAAGGCGCTTGCTGATAGTCAAACCCCAACCAATGCACCCAAAAAGGGGGAGACATCAGTGCAAGCTAAGAGGAAGAGGTGGAGGAAGAGATAGAAGTAGGGAGAGAGGGGGCAAATGAGAGGGAGAGGTCTGAGGAGACTGAGAGGGTGAAGAGAAAGGAGAAGGTGAGGAAGGAGAGTGAGCGAATAGAAGTGGCTGAAATCCAAAAGGATTTCAGTGTCACTTATCAAAAGAAGAGGGGAGAGAAGGAGGGAGAGAAGGTAGAGAAGGGTGATCCTGATCTAGCAGCCCTTGTCAAGGAGGCTGATGCTGAACAAAGCAGATCAATAGACTCTGTTATTGATCAGTTGTTCAGGCAAGGCTTTGACAAGGACACTGCCTTGCTAGATCAGGAGATTAGGAAGATGGAGGCAAGAGAGATTGAATACCGATGGTCTACTTATAGCCAAGAGGATAAAAAGAGACTCGAGGCTATGAGTAGATTCATTTCGAAGTATCTAGGGAGGCCAGTCCTTGATGTCAAGGCATGGACCAGGGACAGAATCTTGGCTATAGCAACCAAGATCTGTTCGGCTGGTGATTTCACAAAAGGGCTGGTCGCAGAAGCCCTGTCTGAAGCCGGTGCTGGGAACAGGACCCTGCTAGTAAAACAAACCAAACCTTCCCTTATCTCTAGGTTACTAGCAAGGCCTGACAACATTCCCACACCAACAACCCAAACACAACCCACAAAACCAACCCCTTCACCATCAAAACCAACATCCAATGATCCACCCTAGCAGATGAAGAGAAGGGTGTTGAGGCTGCAAGAAGAAGAAGAGGAGGATGAGGAGGATAGACTGCCTCTTTCTGCAGTCATCCCTCTACCTAAAGCCAAATCCAAAACCATCACTCCCACCTCACAGATGGATACTGTGAGGGTTAAGTTAGAAGAAGAAGAAGAGCAGCAGAAAAGACATGATGAAGAAATGCTGAAAAGCATTGACAAAGCCTATGCTGCTACTTCTTCTATACTTAACATGAAAAAAGAAGCTCTGAGACTCTTCACTCTCAAACAAACCTTCTAATATGACAAAGAGAGAGTGAGGACTTGGCCTGATCCTAGGGTGGCTCACAGGATAATTAAGAAAGATATGCCTGTGAGATACAAGAGCCAATTTAATAAGATTGTAGATGAAGTGATCTCTGTGGCTGTTGTAATAACACCCTGGGAAATTGTGGAAGAGTTCGAAAAGGCCTATAGAGCTAACCAATCACCCCACACGATGTTGGAGAATAGGGTGGTTGGGAAAGGGTTAGTCTATAAGAGGCTTGAGAACCTCCACAAAGATGAGCTCAACTTGTTGCTAGAGGGCAGACACCCAGATGAATTCGCCTATAGACAAGTTACAACAGTTGAGCTCAAGAATGGCAAACAGGCCAAGTTTGTCTCAGAGCTGTACGGCTGTGAAGGACTATTCGATGGTGAGGCTGAAGACCTAACCAAAGAAGAACAAATGACATTTCTTAAAGCCTACACCAGAGAGTCCTACCGGCTCGTACGTGGGAGGTAAGTCTCATGGATAGGACAACAGCCCTGTGTCCAGTTCCCCAAGACAGGGCTCCCATCCATACTTAGCCGAACAAATATTAGAGACTTTCTCCCAGGCCAGTGCTTATCAGGGTCAACTTCTGATCTGATCCAGAAAGAAATAGACCAATATTTCTGCCAACAATAAGTGGGACAATAAATAACTTAGAGGTTTTGGCTGCATTGGTTCAGGGGGAGTTTGTTGGACCAAAAGAACCAATGAGCCAAGATCAGGAAAACCTCTAAGTCCCACATGACATCACAACAACTGCTAAAGACCTTCATCAGCAGTTTGACAAAGTCTGAAGAATCAACAGCTGAAGATCAAAGATCTGAAGCACAACAGCTGAAGATCTCAAAGTGCTGAAAATAAGTACTGAAGTCTGAAGTACTGATGAATACAAGTACTGAAGACTTCAAGTACTGAAGACAAGTGCTGAAGATCAACAACTGAAGAACTAAAGAACTGAAGATCAACAACTGATGCACAAAGTCTAAAGACAATGACTGAAGACATCAGCTGATGACAACTACTGAAGTCATCAGCTGATGAATCATCTGAAGACCAAAGTCTGAAGACCAAAGTGCTGAAGCTTCAGAGTTTGTCATAATAGCTGAAGAAGTCTTCTTCAGTTGTTGTGATGGTTTTTCTTTTCAGTAGTTTTATGTTTTTCCTTTCAGTAGTTTGTACAACAGCTGAAGAGTTTGTTCTTCAGCTGTTATAGTTCAGTAGTTGTAAACGACTGAAGAGTTTGTTCTTCAGTCGTTATAGCTTTTCAGTAGTTTCCTTTTCAGTACTTGTAATAGGTAGAACACTTAGTAATTTTGTAAGAAGATGTTAGCTGTTGTGACATCTTCAGTAGTTTAAGTGTTCTATCAGTAGTTAGTTAAATAACTGTTAATGTCAGTGGTATCTGACATCAGTATGGGTCATTTTGCCTATAAAAGGCAGTGACCTAATTGTATTCCGCGCCGAAACGTGGGGAGCAAAAAGAATATTATTCCTTTTTGGCAGAATTGTTCTCTCTCTTTACAATTACTATTACATGCAAAATTCTTTATGTTCTTACTGTAATTGCTAATTCTCGTGCTAAATCCGCTGCGAATACAACCTAATTGATCAAACTAGAGGCTGAGATCCTGTCATTAAGTATGTAACGATATGTATATGTGAAAGTGTTTGGATATTTTATGGTTGTTTATATGATAGTGATGTTTAGAAGGATATATATAAGTTAAGAACACATTAGAATAAAGTTTGGGACTGAAAATGACTTAATAACATACTTGATAGGTGGTCATGCACCCAAATAGGGCTCATGCGCCTGGAAAATAGACTTAGAAAGTCTAAGTAAGGTGATGCGCCCGAACAGTACCTTCGTATGCCAAAACAGTACCTTCGTACGCTGAAACAGTACTTCATGCGCCCTAATTTAATCCCTTAGAATGACTAATTGTGATCCATGGGCCTGAACAGTAGTTCATGGGTTTAGAATATTTGGCCAGACGACTAAGTGTTGGGGTCGTGCGCCCAAATAGTGCCCATGCGCCCAACTCCATCCTCAGGCCCCTAAATATAGGCTCATCCGCCTGAACAGTTCATGCGCCTAAGAGTTAGTGAAAATCAGTTAAGTGTAGGGCCATGCGCCCGAAGAGTGATATTGCGCCTAAGCAGGGCTCATGCGCCTGCATAGTGCCCATACGCCTGGACACTTAGAAATTTTTCTGAATTTTTGGAAAATCAGATTTTTAGGGTTTTGACCCTAGTTTGACTTAAGGCTTATATGTGCCTATTTTATGCATGGTTATGTTCTGTTCTTATGTTCCTTATATATATTGATGTGTGACTTTACGTGGTGTGTTTATGACTATAAACTTAAAGTATTATGATTAAAGAAAGAGATAAGATTAATGATAATGAAAGTGGAACATAAAGAACGAATGAAAGAAAAGGCTTGCAAGCATAATGAAAGGAGGATCACAAATCATTAAGAGTTGTTAGCTTAACTGTGTGTATTATAGCGTGCGATTTTAGCTAACCCATAAGGGTTCACACACAGGGGGATCAGTCTTGGTGACTGATCCATAGTATGAAACGGGATCCTTGTCACTTTACCCTGGAAATGATGTGGCTTTGTGCCAGGATAAGATGCCGCTTTGTGCTAGGAAGTAAAGAGGCTTTGTGCCCGGAATGGTGGATTCAGGCCATGATGGGGGTAAAGTTTTGACAGGATCTAGAAAACGTAAAAGATAATAATAAAGTACGAAATGAACGAATACGTGCGATAATGAATGATGAATGAGGTTATACCTTGATGTATGCACAATGAATGATCACGTACGAATGTAAAGAAAGTATTTTGTTGAAAAGAGTATTTTCATATATGAACTGTATAAATTATTTTAACACTTTAAAACTAGAACTCACTCAGCAACACTGAATTTTATGCATTTTCAGTTAACAGGTAATCGTTGCTGAGGATGGCACACGGGGAAGCTACTCGGCAGGGCAAGACTAGCATCCATTCACTCATATTATTATTGTTGTTTTTTAATGCAATTAAATGATGCTTTTGTAACTTAACAATGTTGTATTGCATAACTAGAGTAAGTATTAATAAAATGAATGGCCTTTGTTAATGAAATTTCGCTGCTTATTTTATGAAATATGTATTGTTATATGTAATAATGCGATGATTGTCCAACCGTAAGCGTCCCGGGAACGGGGCCTTACTAGTTAGTGTCAGAGCCAAGGTTTAAGAGAATTAGGTATATATTTTCAATAAATCTAATCTTAAACTGAGAATGGGACAACAGGAGGGATGCCAGCCCGAGTAGCGATGTGCCATCAAGTATTTCTTTTCCTAATGTTAACCGGAATTATGTGCGTGTGCTACTTGATTTATGTGTTCTTTGTAGATTTAGATACGGATGTAGTCAGGATAAGAAATGCTTGGGGTGTGAAGAGTAAAGTAAGTGGCTAACCATAACTGACCACTGTAAGTAGGGACTTACTATACTCAACATAAACTGGGCTATTACCTTGAATGACTGTGTTAGTGTTTGAATCTTATAGTGATTAGAGGATGGCTGGAGGTAGATCTTCTAAAGCTTGTAGAGGTGGAGTACGTGGTGGACGTGGTACTGAGCCACGTGTCATTAAGAACAAGGCTAGAGCTGCTAAAACGACCCCTGCGGATCCTGAAGTTCATCAGCATGAAGGCGTCGATGATAGTGCGAACTTGAGGGTCTCGGTGAAAGAGGCAGTAGTGGAGGAGGCTCACCAAGTCAAACAGACGATTCTTCCATCTATGGTGACTAGAGTTATTAAGGCTGTAAGGGAGGATGAAAGGAGGGAAAAGAAGAGGACCACTGGGAGAGAAGGAGGAGAACAGCCAGAGACTGAGACGGTTGTCTCGAGTGAGGAGGAGGAGGAAGCTGTGCAGGAAACTGCACGAGGGTGTAACTATGGGGAATTTCAAAGATACAATCCCCCGACTTTTGATGGCAATGGCAATGCTGCAGCTGCCCACCGCTGGGTACGGGAGATGGAAGCGGTGTTGGAGATTAGTGAGTGTCACGAGGACCAGAAAGTGAAATTCGCCACTCACTCATTTGTTGACTCAACATCGTGTTGGTGGGACAACATTGTCCAGGCTGAGGGCAGCAGGGCCATTAGCAGGATGAGGTGGTCAGAACTGAAGAAGCTGGTGATTGAGGAGTTCTGTCCTCACAGAGAGTTGGACAAGATTGAAAGTGAGTTCTACAGCTTGAGGCGGGAACCATGACCCACCAGCAATACACCACCAAGTTCAATGAAATAGCGAAGTTGGAACCAAATTAGGTGATGCCGGTGTTGAAAAAGATCAAGAAGTATGTACATGGGTTGTCAGTCGATATTTGTAGGCATTTAATTGTTGCCCGACCAAGCACTTTTAGGTCGGCAGTGGATCTGGATGGGAGGTTATACGATCAGAGAGAGGTGGGAGTGGTCGAGATGAAGAAGACAGGTGGTGATGAGAGGAACTGGAGTGGGAAAAGGTTTGGGCATAGCAGTTTTACTCCAAATAACAAGAGGATGAAGGTGGATGACCGTAGGGTGAGGTCATTAAGTTTGGGGATAAAGAAGTGTGGTAAATGCGGGAGAGAGCACGCTGGAGAATGAAAGAGGGGAGTGAATGTGTGCTTCAAGTGTGGGAAGCCCGTTCATATGGTGAAGATATGTAGAGTTATATGGTGTTATAACTGTGGCGAGGAAGGCCATGTGAGCAGAGATTGCAAGAAGCTGCGGGCCGAGAGTTCAGGGATGAAGAAGAAGCTGGATGAAGGAGGACAAAGGGCAAGTTCTTGAGCTTTCACGATGACACGGGAGGAGGCCAGAGTGGATCCCGATGTCATGTCAGGTATGTTTCTAGTAAACCAAATTTGTGCCTCTGTATTATTTGATTCCGGTGCTAGTAGGAGTTTTATTTCTGCTGCTTTCTGTGCTAAGTTGCCTGTTAGTAGTAGAGGTATCGATGAGCCATTTGATGTAGAAAATACTATTGGTAAGTCTACCAGAATTTCTAACGTGATAGAAGGTTGCGACATAGAACTAGAAGGTCATAGGTTTTTGCCAAACTATTTGTAATGCCCCTAGGCGGATTTGATTTAGCACTAGGGATGGATTGGTTAGCGACCTATAAGGCGAATATTATGTGTCATAAGAAGATGGTTTGATTAATTGCGCCCGATGGAAGTTCGGTGACGGTGTACGGTGATCGCGTCACTACGGTTCCAAAGGCGATTTCGATGGCGGTGGTAGAGAAGTGCATGAGACGTGGAGGTTGTGCCTATCTAGCTTACGTAAAGGATGTGGACGTGTCGGTACCACAGTTTTCTGATGTACCAGTTATACGTGACTTTCCGGACGTATTCCAAGAGGATTTACTAGGTGTGCCACCAGATCGTGAGATTGAGTTTCAGATTGATCTGATACCCGGTGCTCAACCCGTTGCCAAAGCACCATATCGATTAGCTCTGACTGAGATGAAGGAATTAATGTTTCAACTGCAGGAGTTGATGGATGAAGGGTTCATTCGACCGAGCATCTCCCCTTAGGGTGTTCCCGTCTTGTTTGTTACGAAGAAAGACAGTAGTATGAGGATGTGCATCGACTACCGAAAGCTGAACAAGTTGACGGTAAAAAATCGATACCTATTACCAAGGATTGACGACTTGTTTTATTATCTCCAAGGTGCCAGTTGGTTCTCGAGGATAGATCTTCGATCTGGCTACCATCAATTAAAGGTGAAGGAACAGGATATTCCTAAGACAGCTTTTCGCACGCGTTATGGACACTACGAGTTTCTTGTTATGTCTTTTGGTTTAACTAACGTGCCAGCTGCCTTTATGGATTTGATGAAACGAGTGTGTCGGCCAATGCTAGATAAATCAATGATCGTATTTATTGATGATATCCTGATTTATTCAAAGAGCGAGGAAGAACATGCCGATCACATACGCAAAGTATTGGAGACACTTAGTAGAGAGAAGTTGTATGCTAAGTTCTCTAAGTGTGCTTTTTGGTTACACGAAGTTCAATTTCTATGTCACGTGGTGAACTCTGAAGGAATAATTGTGGACCCGGTGAAGGTTGAAGCGGTGATGTAATGCAAATCGCCAAAGACGCCATCTGAGAATCGAAGTTTCTTGGGTTTGGCGTGCTATTACAGAAGATTTAAACAAGAATTTTCCAATATAGCCTCACCTTTGACTAAATTGACTCGCAAGGTGTGAAGTTTTTGTGGGATCGAAAATAGGATTATGCTTTTGAGGAGTTAAAGACGAGATTGATGCAAGGTACTGTCTTGACATTACTCGAAGGGAGTGAAGACTTAGTGGTATATTCGGATGCTTCTTATTAGGGACTAGGTTGCGTGTTGATGCAACGTGGAAAGGTAATAGCCTACGCATCCCGACAACTGAAAACCCATAAAGTCAACTACCCTACCCATGATTTGGAGTTAGTAGTTGTGGTCTTCGCGTTGAAGATTTGGAGGCACTACTTATACGGGATGAAGTGCGCCATCTTCACGGATCACAAGAGCTTGAAGTACTTCTTTGAGAAAAAGGCTCTCAACATGAGGTAGGGCAGGTGATTAGAATTCATCAAGGATTATGACTATGAGATCCTTTATCATCCGGGTAAGGCCAACGTTGTGGCCGATGCCCTTAGACGAAAGGAGAGACCCGAGTCGATTCGGGTGAAGGCGTATTAGTTAGTGATGACCACGGACGTGATGACGCAAGTCAAGAAATTCCAAGATGAGGCGTTGAAAGAAGATCTCCTTAACTCTAAAAGGATGAGAGGTCTAGTCGAGGAGTTAGGATAAAATACTCACGGAGTGAGAACCCGCTTCGGGCGCATGTGGATTCCCTGATACGGGGAGTTAAGGGGACGAATTATGGATGAGGCTCATAAAACTCGATACTCAATTCATCCCGGTGCCACAATGATGTACCAGGATATGAAGAAAGACTACTAGTGCCAGGGAATGAAGTGCGATGTAGTGGAGTATGTGGCTAAGTGCCTTACTTCTTTGCAAGTGAAGGAAAGAACATCAGAAACCATACGGGAAGATCCAACCGTTGGATATACCCGAATGGAAGTGGAAGCACATCACTATGGACTTCATCAGGAAGTTACCCGACACGATGAGGGGGTACGATACCATATGGGTGATAGTTGATCGTCTGACCAAGAGTGCTCACTTCTTACCGATCCGCGAGACGTATTCATCTGAGAGGTTGGCAGATCTGTTCATTAAGAGATTGTAGCTCATTAAGGTGTACCAGTGTCAATTGTGTCTGATCGTGACACTCGGTTTACATCAAAGTTTTGGAAGAGATTTCATGATGCGATAGGGACAAGGGTGCACATTAGCACGACTTACCATCCTTAGACAGAGGGTCAGTCTGAGAGAACGATTCAGACGCTTGAGGATATGCTCCGAGCATGCGTGATTGATTTTGGAGGAAGTAGGGATGATCACTTACCGATAGCGGAATTGTTATACAATAACAGTATCATACCAGCATTGGCATGCCACCATAGGGGATGCTATATGGTAGGAGGTGTAGGACACCCGTATGTTGGGGAGACATTGGGAAGAAGGAGTTAGGAATCCTTCAGGTACTCGAGGCTAGAACTAAAAAGTAAGAAAAGATCAAAGCCTTTATGAAAACGGTGAAGGATAGACAAAAGTCGTACGCTAACAAGAAGCGTAGACCGATTGAATTCAAGGTAGGCGACTGAGTCATGTTGAAGGTCTCACCTTGGATGGGAATTATTAGGTTCAGAAAGCGATGTAAGCTGAGCCCTAGGTATATAGGACCTTTTCGAATCATCACTCGAGTAGGAGATATGGCCTATTGATTAGAACTGCCTGATGAGTTAAGTGGAATTCATCCGACATTCCATGTATTTTATCTAAGAAAGTGTTTGTCTAATGAAGATAGATTGTACCATTGGATGATATCATATGGATGAACGGCTCAATTATATAGAGAAAAGAGTGCAATTATCGACCGGAAGGAGAAGAAATTGAGGAATAAAATGGTTCCACTTGTGTGGGTGCAATGAAAACACCAAACGTGTTTGGAGTCTACGTGGGAGACTGAAGAAAAGATGAGACACATTATCGACAATTATTCCAAGAGTGACAGGTTTCGGGGACGAAACCTCTTTAAGGGGGGTAGACATATAATGCCCGGAAATTTTGTCAATTAAAAAGAAAAGAAAAGAAATGAGAAAAGAAAATAAAAAGTATTTAGAAAGAAAAGAAAAGGGGAATAAAATAGAAGGGGCAAAATGTAAAAGGTGCAAAAGTTAAATTTTATAATAATATTTGAAGTATGGTCGCCCATATATACCATCCTATCTACTTTTGTCGACTGAAAAAGGAGAAAAAGAAGAAGATCAGAGTGTTCTTCGGTTCTAGAAAGAGAAGTAGCTGATTTTGGCCTTGATAAGTGAATTTTTGCATAATTGGTTCGGTTTTTATAGGTTTTGACCAAGAAACCGATTTCTACATGTTCTTAAATGTGTATGTGTTCAAGTTATGTGTTCTTGGTGTTTTAGGTGTTAGAATTCTTTAAAAACCTTAATTTGAAGAAGTGGTTTCAAGGCTATGAAAAGTGAGTTTGTAGACCCTAGTTTTTGTATGTTTTTATAAGTTTTCAGGGCTGGAAATGCATGTAAAACATTTTTACAAATGTTAAGTATGTAACCATATGTATATATGAAAGTGTTTGGATATTTTATCGTTGTTTATGTGATAGTGATGTTTAGAAGGATATATATAAGTTAAGAACACATTAGAATAAAGTTTGGGACTGAAAATGACTTAATAACATACTAGATAGGTGGTCATGCGCCTGGAAAATAGACTTAGAAAGTCTAAGTAAGTTGATGCGCCCAAGCAGTACCTTCGTTTGCCCAAACAGTACTTCATGCGCCTAAATTTCTGCCTTAGAATGACTAAGTGTGATCCATGCCTTGAACAGTAGTTCATGCGTGTAGAATATTTGGCCGGACGCCCAAGTGTTGGGGTCGTGCGCCCCAATAGTGCCCATGCGCCTAACTCATTCCTCAGGCGCCTAAGTATAGGCTCATGTGCCTGAACAGTTCATGTGCATAAGAGTTAGTGAAAAATTGTTAAGTGTAGGGCCATGTACCAGAATAGTGATAATGCGCCTAAGCAGGGCTAATGCGCCTGCATAGTGCCCATGCGTATGAAAACTAAAAAATTTTTCGGAATTTTTGTAAATTCAGATTTTTATGGTTTTGACTCAAGTTTGACTTAAGGCTTATATGTGCCTATTTTATGCATGGTTATGTTCTATTCTTATGTTCCTTATATATATTGATGTGTGACTTTACGTGGTATGTTTATGACTATAAGCGTAAAGTATTATCATTAAAGAAAGAATTAAAATTAATAATAATGAAAGTGGAACATAAAGAATGAATGAAAGAAAAGTCTTGCAAGCATAATGAAAGGAGGATCACAACTCATTGAGAGTTGTTAGCTCAACTGTATGTATTATAGCATGCGATTTTGGCTAACCCACGAGGGTTCACACACAGGGGGATCAGTCTTGGTGACTGATCCATAGTACAAAATGAGATCCTTGTCACTTTACCCCGGAGATGACGTGGCTTTGTGCCAGGATATGACGCGGCTTTGTGCTAGGAAGTAAAGAGGCTTTGTGCCCAGAATTGTGCCACGATGGGCGTAAAGTTTTGATAGGATCTAGAAACAGTGAAAGATAATGATAAAGTACGAAATGAACAAATACGTGCGATAATGAATGATGAATGAGGTTATACCTTAATGTATGTACAATGAATGATCACGTACGAAAGTAAAGAAAGTATTTTGTTGAAAAGAGTATTTTCGTATATGAACTATATAAAGTATATTAACACTTTAAAACTAGAACTCACTCAGCAACACTGACTTTTATGCATTTTCAGTTGACAGGTAATCGTTGTTGAGGATGGCACACGAGGAGGCTACTCGGCAGGGTAAGACTGGCATCCATTCACGCATATTATTATTGTTGTTTTGTAATGCAGTTTAATGATGCTTTTGTAACTTAACAATGTTGTATTGCATAACAACAATAAGTATTAATAAAATGAATTGCTTTTGTTAACGAAATTCCACTGCTTGTTTTATGAAATATGTATTGTTATATGTAATAATGCGATGATTGTCCAATTGTAAGCGTGCCGGGAACGGGGCCTTATAGTCAACTGAATACATTTTCATTTTCTATCAATTTATACTTTACTGGTTTGCACGTGTTTACGGCACTTGAAATTACAAACTAATACGCTTCTTCATTTACTTTCATGTTTTTCGTATTTAACTCTGAATTGGGAAACTTTAATGTTATCAAGCAATTATGTTTGGTAATTTTTGTGTCATTTGGTGTAACTAGTGGCTGAGATCCTGGCTGAGATCCTGGTATGTCACGCACCTAACGGTATTACCCCGTTTGTGGAAATTGACGGTGAGACATATTGGTATCAGAGCCAATGGTTATAGCGAACTAAAATAAATTTTGCTTCTCATTCGTATTAGATTTTAGACTATAGCTGGATTTGCATTAGTTACACGCACTTAGATTACTTAGTTATTGCTTACTTACGATTTACTTACTTGGGCTTATTCCTATGGGGGTTTACTACGCGAATGACATCTTCTTCACGGGCTTCGGGTAAGAGGCCTGCACGTTCTGATTCTCCTCCTCCTCCTCCTATACCAGATAGAGGACCTGAGTGGCCTCGACTTCCTTATCCTTCTAAGGAGATGGACTAGGATCAGTCTTTTGCAATACCTGAGCGTGATGCTCCACGGGACTGAGTTACTACCCTACTTATATACACCATATGATCTATAGGGAGTGCATTCTAGCTTTAGCTACTATTAGACCAAGGACTAGGTCGGTGACTGCCTCTACAGCACCTATTCTTCCTCTTCTGAGTATTTCCGTCAAACGGATGGTTGCAGCTTTGGTTGCTACGCTGGACACTGAGCGACAGCGCATGAGGGGACTTAGTGACGAGAATTCCATTTTATGACACGAGATGCGTCAGCTACGCTTTTAGGTAGAAACATTTCATGAGCGTCTCTTGATGTATATTAGTGGGCATCATACCTTGGCTGGTAACAGGGTAGCACTTACTGAGCGCATGTTTGCATAAGAGCTTCATAGTGTAGAGACAGATAAGAGATTGACTGGACTGGAGGCGCAGTTAGCTGCACTTTAGATTGTGGATGATCCTACACCTGGGGAAGACCCTAATGAGGATCCGGAAGAGGAACCTGAAGAAGAGCCTGATGAGCAGCATGGCGACAAGCTACAGAACAATATGGGATCCATTGATTCACATTGATTTTCTAGTCTATCTATTTCTTTAGTTCTTAGACTTTCGTTATTTTTTCACACCTAGATAGGAAGGGCTGTTCCCATCCGACTGATGTTTTGGATTTTAGTATTTGGTTTGATTTATTGTAGACAAACTTACAATTCATTTAATCTGAAATTATTATTTGAACCCATTAGTTGCGTGTGTATTAAATTCTTCTAATTACTTGTACTTAAATGAAGTAGATATGTTGCATATTACTTATATATGTATGTTGTGATTGTTAAGTATGTCTGAACGTGGCTGAGGACGTGGACGTGATCGCGACACCATTAACATGACACCAGTAGAGTTGCCGGCTTTAATCAATCAACATGTGGCTGATGCACTTGCAAACCATAACCCCAATCCGCAGGCTGCTACAATCGGTAAGCTATACTAAATTCCTTCCTGACATTAACGTTCTGTTAGTCTTGTCAAATTATAACCTTTGTTTGATTCTAAGTTCTAATCTAAATTTGTTGCAGGTCAAGGAGCATGCACATTCAAGTCCTTTATGGACTGTAAACCCAATCCGTTCACTGGAGCAGAAGTGTTGATACATGTTGATGTACCTAGTTTAGGAGCTTGAATGTAAAAGTCTTTCATGTCTTACACATATGTAATTGATGTAATGGTTTGAATGAATGATATAAAATGCATTATGATGTTTGATTTATATTTGATTATGTCATGATATCATTATATTGAATGTGTTGCACGTGTATGAACTAACTATATAGGTTTGATGTTGTTTGATAGTTCATGCTAATAGGCAATGCTAATGGACCATATGTATGAATTCATCATGCTTATGGACCAGTCACACGACTGAATCAGGAGACTAGATCAGTCGTACGATTGAAACCTAAGACTGACTCAGTCGCATGACTGAACCTTCAATCGTGCGTATTACTCAATCGCATGATTCAGTCGCATGACTGAACCATGCTAATGGTTCAGTCGCACGACTGAAGACAGGAAACCTATAAATACCACGTAATTCGTGGAAAAACATAACACTTCGAATACTTACGTACCCTAGCCGTCCAGAGCGTCCCTGTTCGTCAATCCAAGTTCATAGCTCATTTCTGATCAATTCTTGTTTGTTCTTAACATTTGTTTCATCGTAGGATTGATCAAATTGCCGTTCTCATTGATTGGATCGCCAATCAAATAGGATTCCGCACTATTTGATCTGGTTTCACGCATTATCAGTTATTACTCCGTACGTACACGGTCCTAACAAGAAGGAGCCGTAGGACTCCTACAATGGTTTGAGAAGTTTGAATCTGTATTCGAGATGTGCAACTGCCCGGTGGTAAATTGAGTTAAGTACGCCACCGACACTCTAGATGAAGTTGCACTATTGTGACAATGACAAATTTCAGGTCAATACCCGACCCGACTTTGTCATAATCATACATATTTTAAATAATTTCCAATTGCTTTCTAATTATTTGAAGACATTTCATGCATTACAATATTTCATGCATAACATTTCATGCATCGGTGATTGGGCGTAATTACCATTTTCACACGTGATAGAACCGGCGCACACGAGTATTGGTTAATATATGTGTACTAATAAATAATTTAAAATATTTCAAAGTATGTTATATTCTAGTGTTTCAAAGTATTTTAAATTCCAAATTAAATACATTGAAAAAAACTTAAATTTATAATTAAACCTAATCGCGTAAATTAATATTTTACCCGAAAGAATCAATTTAACGCAATTACTAGATACATGATGTATCATTAATATATTATCAATATTGAAATATTTAATATTATATAAGTTCTTATAATATTTTAAGGTATTATAAATAGTAGAAAGTAAAAATATAAAAATATATAAAAACACCTATAGTGCAAAAAATACCACCCAAATACTCAACACTACACAAAAATTAAAAACCGAACCCCCACCCCTCCCCTTTGGCCGTCCCCCACCTTATCCCCCCTCTTTTTCCCTCCTCATTTCCAAGAAATAGACTTTTAAGACTTTATGAAACCTACCATTTTCATGAAACCAGTTTTGGAAGTGATTAAAGACATAAGTTCCATTACTACTTTACGGAAGTGTCATCTTTCATCTTGTTTGACCAACTTTAAACATGAATCTCTATAAAAGTTAGGGTCCTTTTTTTTAAAGTTGTGAAGGTTATAAGAAGCAACAACATCCTTCAAAATCCACCTACACAAGAGATATCACACTTTTCACCTTCTTCTCCCCTTGAAATCGTCCACCACTACATCACCACCACTTCATTTGATTTCTAACTCATTTGCTACAAATCTTGGGTGATTCAAGCGCCATTGTTGAAGACCAAGTGATTTTTGGAGCTTTCAAGCATCCTACAACAACCCTTACATCTTTTCTAGCTTGTTTTTAGTGAGAACACTCTTTTCTTGTCTATGTATTTTTCATATCTTCATATTATCTATCTACTAGATCATAGGTAACAACCTTCATCCACAAAAGCCTTTCATGTTAAAAATGGTGTTTTTACCAACAAGGAATTTCAAGACTAATACTTCATACAAAACGTTTTAACATGAACCAAATAATGATTCTTGTTCTTAAAAAGTAAGCATTCATAGATCCATGTTTGACCAAGTTATTAGTTGGTGAGTTTATAAAAAGTCATAAGGGTTTGTTAAAATCCAAGAAAAGTCACAAAATAGTTACATTATGTTTATGGAATTTTAGATGTTTTACAAGTATTATTATGAATGTTTATGTATATTCTTCAAGTTATACTTAGTTAGTGAATGGTAATATATTATTACAAAAGTTGGATTATAATTTCATGACAATTTGACCAAACTTACAAGTATGGTTAAATATATATAAATATGAGACTTTAAAAGGGAAAAATATATATTCATAACTAAATATTAAGTTAGTTTAAGGGGGATGTTAAAATAGTTAGTAGATGGCTTTTAACAAAGATGACACATGATTTTGTTGCTAATTTAACATGGAACTTAAAATATAAATTTATGGACTTTATAATGTTAGTTACTAAGTCACTTAAAAGATGGGTTAAGACAAGTTGGTAAAATTGACTAAAGTAACTAATTAATTTATTAAAGAAATTTTACTAAATAATATACCAAAGTTACTTAATAAATTAAAGAAACTCTAATTTAATGTATGTCAAGAACAAGATAAAATAAAAGAATAATCTTACTAAGGAAATAATTAAATAATTAGTTTATGGGCAAATATATACATATTTATACATGGATTGTAAAATATGAAAAACTAGTGATTTTACTTGGATGTTAATATTTCAAATTGTATTTCTATTAATATATTATGAATATTATTTTACCTAAGAAGATAAGATTATATCAAAACCCTAGATTCTATAATTTCATATGTAAATTAAATAACTAATTACTAAACACCCGAGTCACTTCTCGGGTCGAGTCAAAATAATATTTAACTACCCAAATAATATGTCCAGTACAAGATACAAAGGTTTTAGAACACTTTCAAATGATGTTTAATTTATTAATATTTTCTAAGTAATATATATTTCACAGATATCCATTTTGTATCACCAACGGGTCTCGAGTCAAACACTTTGTTACCAAGTGTGTGGATGAAATTATTACATGCTCATATTACACGTAGGAGCAATTACTTAGATATAAGTTACCTTGTTTGTTCTAGGGTGAACTTAGTTTGGGTTTTCCCAAGCACTTATCATATTTACAGATTTCATGCCCGACACACTCAACAGGTGAGTTACAAGGCCCTATTCTTACTCATTTTTCTTTTGGGGGAGATTACATGCAAATTACTATTTTCTGAAACACATTTACTAGTTAATGATTTCAGATGTTATATAAGTTGTTTACTTACTGTATGAAGTCCCATGTTATCAGACCTTTAGTTTATTTCCCAAAGTGAGGTAATCATGCATATTACTATTGGGTTTGACTACCCCCACCCAAGTTATTTACCCTAACTTGACTGGAGGTCTAAACGGGTGCATTATTAGCTTGTTGACCCTATCCTTATGGTAGGCACGGGTAGGGGCAAATTTATTGCAGTTACAGTCTAGATTAGGTTGCGGCGCTTATATAATTTGTAGCATTGTGTGTACAACAATCAAATCATAGAAAGTATTATGGTCCTTTACACTTTTTAACATTACTTAAAACTTGTGAATTCACCAACATTATGTTGACATATTTTTCATGCATGTTTTCTCAGGTAATTGATAGATGCACCAAGTTAAGCTAGCATGGATCATCTCATGTTAGGGCCATTCATGCTGTTTGGGACATTTATTTTCGTATTTGTCATGTTTTGAAAACAATTTACCTTATTACAATTACTTTCCTAAATTTAACTCTAAACCAGTTATGTATCTTAAACTTATTTGAGACGTATGATTTACAAAACCATGTAGTGGTCGACCAGTGATTATGAAACCATGACGTTCGCACCCCGCGGGAAACCACTCTGGTTTGGGGTGTGACAGATTGGTATCAGAGCCATTGGTTAAAGGGAATTAGGTTGCATTTAGTGAGCCTAGACTATAACCATAGCTCATTGTACTACCTTAGGACATTATGCATTAAGCTTACTTATATTTAATTATACTTGTGTGTTACCTTGTCATAGAGATGACGTCCACATTGATGCCGATCTATGTTTTTTACTCAGATGAGAAGTATGAGCTGACACCTTTAACCTCGTTTATAGGATGTACATCTGCCATCACAACCCCTACGCCTGACGTCGTGCTCTAGCCTACTAACCCCACGGAGGTCGAGACCCCTGCACCTCCTCCTACTGTTGTCCTCGCTCCCACTATAGACCCCATTCCTGACACCAGTAAGGCAATACCCATGACCCCATATTCTGGGTTACCTCCCCCTCCCCCAGGCACGTATTGGTGGATACCTGCATCCCAGTTTCATGCTAGCCTTCCGGAGGAGCTCATTCCAGGAATCACACGCCTCATTGGACCGATGATGCCGATGGCCATTCCAGTGACCGAGTCACGCATTTTTGCCGAGCCACCACTAAGCCTAGACAAACGGCCACTACTGCCCAGCCAGCTGACCCATCCCCTAAGCCAGTCGACACCCTTCCCCCACAGCCAGTCGATACCGAGGTAGTCGACCTTGATTCTGAGACTACTGATTCTATCTCAAAGACGGCTGACATCGACCTAGTGGATTCCAATCCAGAGCCTACTAAGGCCATTCCTCTATCTATTGACTCTATTTCACAGCCAGTTGACCCGACCCCTAGCTTACTAATTCAGCATCACATCCTCCTGACCCTACTTCCCAGATTCCTGACACTGACCCTTATGATCTCACTCCTGAGCCTATAGACCCTACCCCTGTAGCCGTTGTTCCTGAGACAGTGGCAACAGATGCCCACCATGACGTTGATCTGACGTTACCACAACCATCATATGGCGGATATCAGACCCATCCTGGAAGTGCACTTTATGCACACATACCTAGGAAGCGGGTTCATATCCTGATCCGCCCTACTACACCGACTCATGACCGTACCCCTGAGCCTGCACCTAAAAGGAGAAGGATAGATATCCATTAGTAGGAATGTATGCCTAGCCGGTTGGGTGAGTGGAAGGATATAGAGGGTATTCCCTCTACCTTTGAGGTGGGTGAGTCATCACGTGCCCCACGTCCGATGCCATTCACTCAAGAGCCAGTGGAGCTTACCATACCCCTATTAGTGGCACGTTCTACAAGACACGACCAACAGATACACGAGATACGTGCCGAACTTACTGGAGTACAGAAGACCTTCAATATGGAAGACATAGAGTGCCAATTACTATCTATCGAGGAGGACATGTACCTCAACGACCAGGCATTACATACGATGCATGACAGGATTACTGGCGTGCAGCGTGAGGTGGCGATGCTAAAAATGAGGATGGATGCTATAGAGCAGAGGGCGATGATGGCCGAGCAGTGCGCAGCAGCTGTGTGTGTACTGATAACCATGGCAACAGTCCAGACGAGCATATTTACTCGTTCATTTCATTGATTGCGTATCATGAGCATGTTGTGCTCATGTAATATTTGGATATTAACTTGGTTGTAGGAGCATGTATGTCACACCCCGAAAATCGTAGCGGAAGGTCACGTGACGCAGTGATAACAGAAGTTGGAATTTTTCCAGCAATTATAGCCAAACATTAATGATCAAACAGTTGACTACCAGGGATTAGACCCTTACATTCTTTTTAGCAAAACACAATGAAATTCAGATTTGTTTACAACCATCTTGTAAGCGACAACATTTATTTAATTTGGAATTTCCCAAAAGGCAATCAACTGACACGTTTGACCCTCTAAAGACTCATCCCGTTAATTCCAACAGAGCTTACCTACAGCCCTGAAAAGCATAAAAAATACTAGTCAACATAAAGTTGGTGAGCATTCGGGTGTTAAAACTTTATAAACATATCAGTTTTTCAAAACCGTTATGATGTAGCGAGATAATATACCCAACATAGACTAGCTAGGTCCTATGATAACAATGAGGTCATAAGTCCATAATCAAGCCAAGAAACACGTCGTTGCCCCATAACAGTCCAAACATATAAACTCCCTCGTCACATATCCTGACCAGCGCGACTGGTCGTGAGAGCGGGACCTTCTAACCCGATAGATCTACCAATATAGTCTTCGGCCTCATTCCCGAGGTTAATGATTATGGGGGATTTAGGGCTCAATAGTCACACACTTAAATAAAAATAGTTTACGATGAACCAAAACTTATACAGTCATAAATATATTATCCTCGTTTTACCCATCATGTAAATAAAAATAGTTTACGATGTATTTCTCCAAAAATAGTTTAAATAAAACAATATTGAAAGAAAATCGGGCCGGAGTACTCACCTTAGCCACATACTTAGATTTATCTTATTTGAATTCAGATGTCATCTCGTAGAATATTTGAATCATCAATCTAAATTCCCTGGTTGATAATCAAATACATGCTATTGTTAAATGATAAACTAATTATGCTCTTATTTGGCTTAACAAGCCATCTAGCGTGTTACTTCACACGTTACGAGTTTATTGGTTTGAGGTTTATTATTCGCGTACATTACTCTTTAGATTAAGTATTAATACTTAAAACTCCGTTTCGACGGATTTAAGTCGTATTGTATTACTTATGCTTGATAATTAGTGTTTGTAAATCCACACACACTTTATTAAACAATTCATCTTTATTGATATGGCTCGAGTATAAGTTTTTTTTAGATTTTCATATTATTTCTTCCATCTATACCAAGATATCCTGCTCGTTCAAATTATTTGAATTTCATCTACAACTTTTGTAAGTATAACTTCGTTGGGTTTTTATATTAATTAAATCATGGTTAGTTTTACATAATTTATAGAACATTTCAAAACTCGTCAAATATATTCGTACAACTTTATTTAATAGCCATTACAGTAAGATTCTTTGTAAAAGTCCAATATATATAATGTGTATATATATATATGTTTTGTTAATAAAAGTCCATTTTGCATATTTAAGTACCTATATATATAAAATTATTTTTCTTCAATTCAAATTGTTATAAAATTTAAGAGTCGGATTTCACTTATTACAATTTTATTACAATGTCCAATAATTATACAATACATATTATATTTCAATTTATATGAATTTTTATTAAATATTACAAGTTAGTTATATTTATGTGTGTATCCATATTTTATCTCATTTAATTATATTTTATAATTTTCATAAACGTATTTTATCATAAACTTTTATATTTCATAGTCTCACTCGTCCCACTCGTTATGCAATATACGAATATTAAACACTCGGTTTATACCTTCCGCGTCCGATTCGCATATACGAATCTTCTTGAAACCGACCCATTTTGTTCGTAATTCTATCACGGTTATTTCTTCGGTCTTGGATCCTCCATGCAACCCTGGTGTCGGGAATCTACGGTTTGAAAATCGTTACGATTCCGGGGTTGAATCTCCAGGGAAATGAATAATTTTTGGGACTTTCACTTTTCAGGCAGAAAGTTCTGATCAGTCACATTTGTTGACAGAAAAAGCATAGCTCTGAGTATTGTATCAAAAAAATTACCATTAGATGTTAAGAAGAGTATGTTAGCTATAACATATCCAAAACCTAGAAACATTCAACGGTCGGATCGTCGGTAATTGACCCATCTCTGATAGTGCGCATGCACATCACTTTCTGGACAAATTCAAAAACTTGATTTTTAGCATCTTTAACAAAATATTCAGGGAAATTAAAGCTTACCATCATGTTCGTAGCGTCGAAAAATGGTTGTATGGTGAAAACGGGACTTCGACGGTCGCCGGACCGCCACTCGCCGCCGCCGGACCGCCGCCGTACCACCGCCGGAGGGTGGCCGGAAATTCCAGCTCTCTCTCTCTCTCTCTCTCTCTCTCTCTCTCTAAAACCAAACTTAAGTGTGTGTAAAGTGTGAAGAATAATGAAGAGGGGGTGGGTTTATATGGGGGTTGAATTGGTTCTGGTAAATGCCTGTTACTCCGTGTCGGCTGGTATCGCGTCTAATTTTGACTGATATCGCACTTTTATTTTTATTTAGTTTTGCAAACTTAGTGACTAATAGATGTAACAGATACTCTCGCAAGATTTTTTTCCGCTAATATTACGTATTAGGTGGCAAACGGGCTCGGTGCGCGTTAATATCACGTATTTTACACGTTTAACCGTTTTGAGATTTTTCTTGTACCGAATGTGAATATTATACTTATATAAAATAAAAATAAATTTGTAATAATAGTTCGTTCATAAACTTAGGCATCCGAATTGCTTGAACTAACAACGTTAACGTACGCGTGTTTTATGCGGTTTTATCGGTTTTGCACGCGCCATACCCGTTAGACGCTCAGATAAAGTTTCTGAATGATTTTTCAATTAGAATAATAATATTATATAGACATGACACTAGAAGCGTCGTGTTTCGATAAGAACCAGTTATCTACCACATTAACATTTATTAGTCTAAATATTCATCTGCGAGGCTCAATAATCATCGTTATGACTTGGGTTATCAAATCGGGGTTAAGGTGAACCTAAATTCCTTATTGGGCCTTACTGGGTCTCGTGTATCCATTTTGTTGGGCCACACTTCAGATACCGAATTTTGAGGGTTGTCACAATGTACTTGAAAAAATACTTTGTATTTTGTACAATTTATTTCAAGTTATGTTATTGCTTGGTTGTTATGATTGTTTAGTGTTGGTGCACATGTGTTTGACATCATTACTTATTGTCTTATATTTCTTATCACTATGATTTGAAGAAACAAGCCACCACGAAGAAGAAACGTCCAAACCAACCTGGGAGGCGGTACTCCCATGACAACAATAGCTATTGAGCAATTAGTAGCACAACGAGTTGCAAATGTCATCGCACATCACGAGGCGAACCGTAGTGCGGGAGGAAACGAGGTGAATGGAGGAAATGGAAATGGCATAGGAGGTATCATAATATCTGGCGTAATTAAAGACGTGAGATTGAAAGGGTCATTCTTAAGGTTTAATTGTTATTAATAGGATTAAACGTAGAACACAGGACCTGATCCCAATGCCAAGTGATGCTCTTACAAGACCTTTCTGAAATGTATGCCACTTAATTTTCATGGTAATGAAGAAGCTGTTGGCTTGGTCCGTTGGATTGAGAAGATGGAGTCAGTTCAACGAATCAATAACTGTGTCGAGGAGAACAAGACGAAATGTGTCACGTGTACCTTTGAGGGTCAAGCACTCACTTGATGGAATGCTCATGCCTAGACCCTGGGTATTGATGTTGCTTATCAAATCACCTTTGATGAGTTGAAATAGATGCTGACTGAGAGTACTTCCCTCGGAATGAATTGCAAAATCTTGAGGTAGAACTCTGGAACCACACCATGAAGGGTGCGGAAGTGACAAGCTACAGCACTTGATTTCATGATCTTGCTCGCTTATGCCCTCACATGGTTAACCCAGAATTCAAGCTGATAGAAAGGAATATTTGGGGCCTTGCACCCCAAATCCAAAGCATGGTGACCTCATCCAAGCCAGCCACCATCCAAGAAACGGTTAGAATAGCTCATGATTTGACTGATCAAGTTGTACGGCATGGAGTGTTTATGAAGAAGACTGTGGTAGAAGGAGTTATGACAACAAAAGGAAGTGGCACAATAACCATGGAAGGAATTCTACACATCAAACTCAAAACAAACAAGAAGTTGTTAGGGCTTTCACTGCTGGCCTATCCGAGAAGAAAGCAAAAGGTGGGTATGCTGGAACCCTACCTAAGTGTAACAAAGGCAACTTCCATCATCTGGGCACATGTGTAGACTCCATGTGTTAGAAATGTAAGCATTTTGGTCACACAACTAAGGATTGTCATAAGGCGAACCCTACCTATAAAACAGGAAACAATCAGGGATGTTTCGAATGTGGCGTTGTTGGACACTTTCACAAGGATTGCCTGAATCTGAAACAGACCGGTGGAAACAACGCACGTGTTAGAGCGTTTGTGACTGGAGCTGGAGAAGCTCGATAGGACCCGAACATTGTCTCGGGTACGTTCCTCGTAAACAATCACTATGCCTCTATTTATTCGATACGGGTGCCGATAGGAGTTTTGTGTCTAGTGAGTTTAGTTCACTCCTTGGAATTGCACCAACATATTTGACTTCTAAGTGTATAGAAGAATCAGCCAACGGTAACTAATCGAAACCGACAAGATAATACAAGGATGTATTCTTAATTTGGCTGATTACTCGTTCGACATAGATTTACTACTTGTGACACTCAAGAGTTTTGATATCGTTATTCGCATGGATTGGTTGTCGAAAAATCAAGCAGAAATCGTTTGTCGTGAGAAATTTGTTCGCATTCCACTTCCGAGTAGAAAGACAATATCAATTCAAGGAGAAAATTGCGGCACTTTGCCAAGGATCATTACATGTATGAAGGCCCGAAAGTACTTACGAAAAGCCTATCATGCAATCTTGGCACACATGGTAGAGAAGCAAGCGGAGGAGAAAAGAATCGAGGACATACCTATCATGTAAGACTACCCAGAAGTCTTTCCCGAGGACTTGCCCGGACTCCCACCAAAAGTCAAGTCGAATTTCGAATTGACTTGGTACCTGGAGCTGCTCTAGTAGCATGATCAATGTAAGGCCCCGTTCCCGGGCACTTAACAGTTGGTCATTCATCGCACTTAAAACATATAATTGTTTAAAACATTGCAGCGGAAATTAAACAAAACCATTCCATATATTTTAATGACAACTTTTGCAACGTAATACAATACTATTAACTATTACAAAATATTATAAATTGGATTACATCACAAAAATGTCATTATTATACGAATGGATGCCATCATAAAAATGCCAAGTAGCTGCCACGTGCCATCCTCAGTAACTATTACCTGCAAACTGGAAAACACATAAAACACAGCGTTGCTGAGTGAGTTCTAGTTTTATAAATAAAATACTTTAAACCTTTCTTCACTTACTTACGTGGTCATGCATCATACGTACAGGTAGAGAATATTACTTTTACTTTCATTAACATTCATCATTGTTCATCATATTCATAGCATGATTTCATTTCATGCTTTTCGTTAACATTCTCTTATTCTCATTCTCATTCTTTCGTGATGTACTCATTATCGCTCTTTTACATTCATACTTGTTTACTTACTTTCTTTCTTTCTTTAGTATGTTACGTCATTCTTTTTACATTCATATGGATTGATGAACAATACCCCGAACATTGTGCACGAAGCTGATGCTGGACCTATGGTAATTAAACCATGAATATTGTGCACGAAGCTGATCCAGTCACCTAGGGCAAGTCATCTCTCCCGTTCATTTAAACCGTTTGGTCCTACCCCGAACATTGTGCACGAAGCTGATGCTGCACCTGTGGTAATTAAACCACGAACGTTGTGCACGAAGCTGATCCAGTCACCTAGGGCATACCAAAGGGCCTTGTCAATCTCAAAGATTGACCCTCTGTGCATCCTTTGGGGTAGCTAACCCGCATCACCGTTGAGCTAACGACAACATGGTCGTGCACCTCCATTCATTTTGCTTGCAAGCCGTTCGTTCGTTCATTACGTTTTACTTCTCATCATTGTTTACGTTATTCTTTACGTTCATTTATTTATTCGTCATACTACGTGAAGTAATAACATAATATATAACGTATTTTATAATATAATACAAATACGTTTAATCATTATTAAAAGATAACACATCGTACGTACTGTACACTATTCATATATTTTATACCCATCATACGTCATACCTACCACCCATAACCCTAAAACACCTCATAATTATACTTAAATTGGGTAATCATTACCCATAAGTCAACCTTAGTCAAAACCCTAGACTTTCTGTTTTTCCTGAAATTTCAGAAAATTATTCTAAGGGTCTAGACGCATGGGCACTGTTTGGGCGCTTCTGCCCTGTTCAGACGTTTTGCTACTATGCAGACGTCTAGGCTTAACTTAGTCACTTTTTCACTTAGACGCATGGGCCTGTTTAGGTGCATGGGCCTGTTTAGGCGCATGGGCTCTATTTAGGTGCATGGGTCTGCACTTGGTCATTTTCTTTCTTAGACGCATGGGCCTATTTAGACGCATGGGCATATTGGGCGGTTGGGAACACTTAGGAAACTAAGCCGTTGGACACATGGTCCACTGTTTAGGCGGTTGGGTAACTAACTTCCATTTCAACATCATAAATCAGTCCCAAATCGTTCTAAATCATAATCTAAGCTTAGTACCAACACCCTAAGCATCATAACATGTACATACATACTTATAAACCCCAAATTTACACCCACCCACATACACATTCATACACACATACGTACGGGTAAAATCCATTTTATAAAAACATGTCCACATGCATTTTCCAGCCCCAAATCTATTAAAAACATGTTAAAAGGGGATGCTAGAACTCACCTTTGCTGCTTTCGAGGTTATACCCTTCTCTTGAGTTTCCCAGACGTTTCTAGCACCTAGAACACACATACACACACACCCGAACACACAATCACATTTATAAGCATACCACGAAGTCTAGGATCGTCTAAAGCATCAAAAACTCGAGAATCCTTACCAAAAACTTCGAACTTCTTGTTCCTTCTAAAATTCCCGAGAATTCTCTGCTCTTCTCCCCTCTCTCTCTAAAAATCCGAATGATCGGCGAAAAGTAACATGGCATGGGCGGCCATGTTGCTTTATTCACCAACTTCCCAAGGTTTTGTCCTTTTGGATGCTTTTAACTCCACAACTTGGGTTAACTTGCATTTTCCTTCTTTTCCTTTCCTTTTATTCTTTCTTTATTTTAACAAAATAACCGGGTGTTACAAGTCCACTCCCTTATATAGGTTTCGTCCCCCGAAACCTGTTATTCCTCAAACAGATGAGGGTAATGCTGCCTCATCTCTCCTTCAATGTCCTATGTAGACTTGGATCCCTTCCTGTGCTCCCACTATACACGCATAAGAGCATGTCCTCGAGTGTCTGGATTGTCCTCTCCGACTGACCGTCCGTCTGAGGATGATAAGCCGTGCTGATGTGTAGTCTTGTTCCCATCGCCTCGTGGAATTTCTTCCAAAACATAAATGTAAACCGGGTGTCGCGATCAGACACAATAGATACCGGCACACCATGACGAGCTACAATCTCTTTAATGAATAGATCCGCGAGTCTCTCAGAAGAATGCGTCTCTCGGATCGGTAAGAAGTGAGCACTCTTTGTCAAGCGATCAACTATCACCCATATAGCATCATACCCTTTTGGGGTACGTGGTAACTTTGTGATGAAGTCCATGGTGATATGCTCCCATTTCCACTCGGGTATGTCCAACGGTTGGACTTTCCCGTACAGCTTTTGGTGTTCCGCCTTCACCTGCAAATAGGTAAGGCATTTACTCACATACCCTGCTACGTCACGCTTCATACCCGGCCACCAATAATCTTTCTTCATATCGTGATACATCTTGGTAGTACCGGGATGAATGGAGTATCAAATTTTATAAGCCTCGTCCATGATCTTTCCACGTAGATCCCCATAACGAGGAATCCACATCCCCCCATATCGGGTCTTAACACCGAATTCTTTCAAAGTTAAGACGATCTTCTTTCAAATCCACATCTTGTAACTCCTTGACCTGCACCATCACGTCAGAGGTCATAATTAGTTAATAAGCCTTCACCCGAATCGGCTCGAGTCTCTCCTTTTGGCTAAGGGCATCTGCCACCATGTTGGCCTTGCCCGGATGGTAATGGATCTCATAATCGTAATCCTTTATGAGCTCCAACCATCGCCTCTGCCTCATATTTAAATCTCTCTACTCAAAGAAAAACTTCTAGCTTTTGTGGTCTGTGAAGATGGTGCACTTCGTCCCGTATAGGTAGTGCCGCCAAATCTTCAACGCGAAAACCACCGCAGCTAGTTCTAGATCATGTGTGGGATAGTTGACTTAGTGGGTTTTCAGCTGTCGGGATGCGTAGGCTATTACCCTTCCGCGTTGCATCAATACGCAACCTAGCCAAGAATTAGAAGCATCCGTATATACCACTAAGTCCTCACTACCTTCGGGTAATGTCAAGACGGGAGCTTGTGTTAGTCTCTTCTTCAACTCCTCAAAAGCACACTCCTATTCTCGACCCCACACAAACATCACATCCTTGCGAGTCAATTTTGTCAAGGGTGAGGCTATCTTGGAAAATTCTTGAATAACCTCCTATAGTAGCCTGCCAATCCCAAGATGGCGTCTTAGGAGACTTCCATTTCATTACAGCCTCAACCTTCGCCGGGTCCACCATGATTCCCTCCGCATTTACCACGTGGCCTAGAAATTGCACCTTGCGTAACCAAAAAGAAAACTTGGAGAACTTAGCATACAGTCTCTCTTTTCTCAACGTCTCCTACACTTCCCGAATATGACCGGCATGCTCTTCTTCGCTCTTTGAATAAATCAGGATATCATCGATGAACACAATCACTGATTTATCCAACATTGGCCGACACACTCGATTCATTAAATCCATAAAAGCAGGTGGCGCGTTGGTTAAACCAAAGGACATAACGAGAAACTCGTAGTGTCCATAACGCGTGCGAAAAGCTGTTTTAGAAATATCTTGCTCCTTCACCTTCAACTGATGGTAGCCAGATCGAAGATCTATCCTTTAAAACCAACTGGCACCTTGGATCTGATCGAACAAGTCATCAATCCTCGGTAGTGGATACTGATTCTTCACCGTCAACTTATTCAACTCACGATAGTCAATACACATTCGCATGCTACCGTCCTTTTTCTTTACAAACAAGACCGGAGCACCCCAGGGAGAGATACTCGGCCTGATAAAACCCTTATCGAGCAACTCTTGCAGTTGTTCCATTAATTCCTTCATCTCAGTCGGAGCCAACTGATACAATGCCTTAGCGACAGGATGAGCACCGGGTATCAAGTCAATTTGAAATTCAATTTCGTGATCCGGTGGCACACCTGATAAGTCTTCTGGAAACACATCGGGAAAGTCACACACTACCGGCACATCGGGCAATTGTGGTGTTAACGTGTCCACATCCTTCACATAGGCCAAATAAGCGCTACATCCACGCCTCGTGCACTTTCCCACCACCGCCATCGAAATCACTTTCGGAATCGTTGTAACTCGATCACCGTATATCGTCACCGAACTCCCGTCAAGCGCCGTCAGTCTAATCATCTTTTTACGACACACGATATTCGCTTCATAGGTTGCTAACCAATCAATCCCTATTACTATATCAAACCCACCTAGGGGCATCACATGTAACTTAGCAGCAAACCTATGACCTTCTAATTCTATGGCACAGTCCTCTATTACATCCGTAACTCTAGTGGACTTACCAATAGCAGTTTCTACATCAAAGGGCTCATCAATGCATTTACTACTAAAAGGCAGTTTAGCATAGAAAGTAGCTGAAATAAAACTCCTACTAGCACCAGAGTCAAATAACATAGAAGCAAGAGTTTGACCTACTAGAAACGTACCTGACACAACATCGGAGTTCGTCCTAGCCTCTTCCCTGGTCATCGTGAACACTCTGTCGCTCGCCCTTTGCTCTTAAGTCCCTGTCTTCTTCCCCGCTCCGGAACTCTCAGCCCTCGGCTTCTTGTATTCCCTACTCATGTGGCCTACTTCACCACAGTTGAAGCACCTCGCCGCTCTGCAATCTCTAGAGATGTGGTCGGGCTTCCCACACTTAAAATAGACGTTAAGCCCCAGCCTACACTCACCAGCTTGCTTGTTTCCACACTTCCTGCATCTCTTCACTCCTGAGGCTGCGGAAACCACCCGTCGATCACCCATCCTAGCCTTCTTGTTATTCAGGGTGAAGCCACCACGCCCAAACCGTTTCCGGTTCCTATCATCACTACCCGTCCTCTTTCCCTCGACCACCATCACCTCCCTCTCATCATACAACCTCCCAGCCAAGTCAACTACCGACCTAAATGTGCTCGGTCGGGCGGCGATCATGTGCCTGCGAATATCTACCCACAAACCCTGGATGTATCTTTTGATCTTTTGTGACAAGGGTGTCACCTGATCCGGCACCAGCCGTGCCATCTCGTTGAACCTGGTGGTGTATTGTTGATGTGTCATGGTCCCCGCCTCCAGCTACAGGAACTCCCTTTCCACCTTGTCCAACTCCCGATGAGGACAGAACTCCTCGATCACCATCTTCTTCAGCTCACTCCAACTCATCCTTCCAATTTCCCTGCTACCCTCGGCTTGGACAATGTTGTCCCACCAGCATAGAGCCGAGTCCATAAATGAATGAGTGGCAAACTTCACCTTCTGGTCCTCCCGACACTCGCTGATTTCAAGGACAGCCTCCACCTCTCTCACCCATCAGTGAGCAGCAGCAGCAGTGCCATTACCATCAAAGGTAGGGGGCTTGCATCTTTGGAACGCCCCATAATTACAGCCTCGTGCTGTCTCTGGCACAGACTCCTCTTCCTCCTCTTCTTCATCGGTAGGGATAACCGTCTCGGTCTCAGGTTGTTCCCTTCCTGCCAAAGACTTGTTCCTATCCCTCCTCTCTCCTTCCCTCACAGCCTTGATCACCTCGGTCATGACAGATGGCAGTATTGTCTGCATGACCTGATGAACCTCCTCCACCACGGCCTCCTTCATCGAGGCTCTTAAGTTAGCACTCTCATCACCACCCTCCGGATGAGGGGTCTCAGGCTCCTCGTGGGTCACCTTCTTAACCCTGGGCCTTCCTCTTGTGGCCCGCGGTTCAGCACCACGTCCACCACGTACTCCGCCTCGTGAAGCTTTAGAAGATCTACCTCCAACCAATCTCTAACACACTATAAGATTTAAACACTAACACGATCATTCAAGGCAATAGCTCAGTTTATGTCAAGTATATTAAGTCCCTAATTACAGTGGCCAGTTGTGATTAGCCACTTACTTTTCTCTTCACACCCCAAGCATTTCCTATCCTGACTACATCAGTATCCAAATCCACTAAGGGCAAACAGATCAAATAACATGCGTAAATAATACCGGTTAACATTAAAGAAAATACCTGATGGCACATAGATACTTGGGCTGGCATCCCTTCCCCTTGTCCCATTCTCAGTTTAAGTTTAGGTTTCTTTTGAAAATATTTACCCACTTCACTTAAACTATGGCTCTGATACCAACTTGTAAGGCCCCGTTCCCGGGCACCTCACAGTTGCTCATTCATCGCACTTAAAACATATAATTGTTTAAAACATTGCAGCGGAAATTAAACAAAACCATTCCGTATATTTTAATGACAACTTTTGCAACGTAATACAATACTATTAACTATTGTAAAATATTATAAATTGCATTACATCACAAAAATGTCATTATCATACGAATGGATGCCATCACAAAAATGATAAGTAGCTGCCCCGTGCCATCCTCAGCAACTATTACCTGCTAACTGGAAAACACATAAAAATCAGCATTGCTGAGTGAGTTCTAGTTTTATAAATAAAATACTTTACTTCCGTTAAAACCTTTCTTCAGTTTCTTATGTGGTCATGCATCATACGTACAGGTAGAGAATATTACTTTTACTTTCAATAACATTCATCACTGTTCATCATATTCATAGCATGATTTCATTTCATGCTTTTCGTTAACATTCTCTTATTCTCATTCTCATTCTTTCGTAACGTGCTCATTATCGTTCTTTCACATTTATACTTGTTTACTTACTTTCTTTCTTTCTTTAGTACATTACGTCATTCTTTTTACATTCATATGGATTGATGAAGAATACCCCGAACATTGTGCACGAAGCTGATGCTGGACCTGTGGTAATTAAACCACGAACATTGTGCATGAAGCTGATCCAGTCACCTAGGGAAGTCATCTCTTCCGTTTATTTAAACCGTTTGGTCCTACCCCGAACATTGTGCACGAAGCTGATGCTGGTCCTGTGGTAATTAAACCACGAACATTATGCACGAAGTTGATCCAGTCACCTAGGGCATACCAAAGGGCCTTGTCAATCTTAAAGATTGACCCTGTGTGCATCCTTTGGGGTAGCTAACCCGCATCACAGTTGAGCTAACGACAACATGGTCGTGCACCTCCTTTCATTTTGCTTGCAAGCCGTTTGTTCGTTCATTACGTTTTGTTAGTCCTCTTAAAAGATTAACATTAGTCTTATTTTACAATTTTGTCTTAGTATAGGGACTAAAGTTGTAAATAGATAGTCTTTTTCTTTGTTCATAGTTTATATAGCTTAGACTAGAGTAGATTTAAGTAGTCGTATCATTTTGTACTGCTTTCTAACTCTTGTAATCGTCTTTGCTATCAATGAACACTGAAATTTATTGATATTGCTTGATTTGATTACAATTGTTTGTATTTCTTTGAATTGTTCATATAATATGTTACAGATTGCTCTAATTGTTCCTATCAATTGGTATCAGAGCTTTCGGTTGAGTTTTTTTGAAGGTTCTGTCGAAGATAGAAACTTCAAAAATCCACTGAAATCTGTAATAGATTGACAATTCAAGTGAAATATTGTGAATCAGAGTTGTGTTTCATCATCAGGAACATGATTTGAATCACAAATTGCAGTTTATCTCATCAAAATTGAGTGAATCAGTGAAAAAGTGTTCGAAAATGTGTTCTTGAGTTTACGAACTGAGATTTCAGAAATCGAGTGAAAATTGTTGATAATTACTGAAATTGATGTTAGAAGATTGATTATCGGCATCATAATGAACTAATTGCAAAGTTTCAGTTCAATTCACCAACAATTGAAGGATTTCGAAATTTCAATGTTCGTTACATTCATACGAACATGATGAATGTGTCGTATTAGGGCTGGAAAATACTGAAATTTGCCTAAGTGTTTAGGCGTTTGAGAACTGTTTAGACTTTTCTCAACTGTTCAGACTTTTTACCCCCTAGGCGTATAACCACTGTGTGGACTTATAACCACTGTGTGGACTTTTCACTTGTTTGGGAATACCACCACTGTGTGGAAGTATAAGCACTGTGTGGACGTATAACTACTGTGCAAGAGTTTCAACTGTGAAGGTGTTTCACTACTGTTTGGACTTCTAACACTTGTGTTAGAAATTTTCTAAGGCAATCCCTTAGACTTATCAGCTGTTGGGGCGTTTCTTACTGTTGGGACTTATCACCACTGTTCAGACTTATCATCATCGACACTTAGAAATTTTTTTCAAAAATTAAAAAATTCAAAATATTTTTTTTATCTTTTCTTAATTCAAAAGCTTAGAAAAACAACAAAAATTTAAAATGGCAAAATCTGAAGATTCCGAAAACAGAGTTCCAAAACTTAAAAATAGAGCTGATTTCAAAAACTGGTCTCTTAGGCTGAAACATCACTTGAATTCCATAGATACTGATCTTTGGAAATCAATTGAAAAGGGACCTTACATTCCTGTGACTACTGATGGTCCAGACAGAGGCTTTGTGTATACAAAAGATACACAAGAACCATATCCAGAAGATAACCTACATGGAGAAGACTTAAAGAAGGTGAAAAATGATGTCAAAGCTTATTCTCTCATGTGTAAAGGGCTACCTTTGGAAGTACTATCCAGACTTGAAAACTATCAAACTGGATATACTATGTACAAAGCACTGAAGGTTATCTGTGAAGGAGGGAAAGAAATTCAAGATCTGAAAAAGCAAAAAGTGAAAAGGCAATTGGAACTATTTGAGCACATCTCAGGAGAAACAATAAATCAGATGATGAACATGTTTGTGCAACTTACTACAGAAATGTCTACTCTGGGAATCAAGAATGATCTTGAAGACTTGAATAATAGACTTCTAAATGCACTACCATCATCATGGAAACAGACAGTTACTTTGTTGAAACATACTGAAAAGTTTCCAATGGATCTTGATCTTCTTATTGCTAAGATTGAATCTGTTGAGATTGATGAAAGCTCTAGAAACAATGATAGACATGCATCAACATCTCAATATAAGTATGTTGCTTCTCCAGCAAATACTGTAGAAAATGCCTTTCTTGCAAAAGATCAGATCTCTCCTGAAGATGAAGGTGATTTATTTATAGGAGCAGGATTCTTCACCAGTACACCTGCTTACTCTACTCAACCACAACCAAAGTCTCCTCCTAAAGCTCAAATGCCGAAATCGTCAACTAAGATGCCATCCTCCTCAAACTCTCCCAATCCAAGCAAAGTGAAAGATGTGATTAACATTCTTTTACAAGATGAAGAGTCAAAAACTGCTTTCACAGCTTTCATGGCAAGCTTCCAAGCTTATCAAGGCAGTTATCTGACTCAAGTGGAGCTAGTTCTACAAGATCTGTTTGAAATGGATCCTGATGATGTAGAAGAAATGGATCTTAATTGGCAAATGGTCATGATAGCTTACAGGACACAAAAGCACTCTTATGCTAACAGAAATTACAAACCCAGTGTAAACAAAACTGTTAGGTTTGATAAATCAAAATCAAGATGCTTTAACTGCAACAGCGATGGTCATTTTTCAAGAGAATGTAAAGCTCCAAGAAACCAAGGAGGAAATGGTCAAGGCAGCTCAAATGGCCAGAAATATCAGCAACAGGCTAGCAAGACATTCCAAAAGCCATACCAAAGCCTACCTATGCCAGAACCCAAAGAAGAAAAGAATAGTGAGGAATCAAAGAAGGCACTGGTTGTAAACATCAAAGATGGTTATGACTGGAGTGCATATGCAGAACAGTTTACTGCTGATCTCACTGCTAACCTGGCTCTAGTTGCTGAAGTTGATGATGAAGACTGGCCTGAGGATAAAGATCCTAAGAGAAATGATGATTCTGATCAAGAAGAAGAGTATGATTGGAGCGACAAATCAGATCCAAAAGATACCACTGAAGAAGTTGCTCTTATGGCTCAATCAGAACAACCAAAGGTTGTTACCTCATCTTCTGATACTGAATCTTCAACCTCCTATCCTGAAATACCAGTGGAAGTGAGAGAGAAAATGTGCACAAAAGCATGTTTTGAACAATTTGAACACTACAGAACATACTCATTCAAAATATGCGACAAGCTCAAACAAGAAGAATCAAAGCATAATAAGCTAAAATCAGATCACAAAATTGCTGATGAAAAGATCATATCTCTTCAAGCTTCATGGAACAAAACTCTTAAAGAACTTGAACTTGTAAAGAAACAACTTGAAGAGATGAACAAAACACTTGAACAAGAAAAACTGGCACATGCTGCAACTCAAATAGATTTAGCCAAAGTTAAAAGCTCAAAGAAAATTGTTGAGCAACTGGTGAATGGAAGAAATGACAAAGATAAAACAGGACTAGGATTCATACATGAACCTATGCCTGAATCAATCTCAAACACTTTACCTGAAAATTTCAACACACATGATCATTCACCTGAAAACAAAGCAAAGCTTAAAGAATTTCAAGATCAAAAGAACTTTAGAAAGAAAAATGTTGAAGTTTATGAAGAAACTGACTCAGAAAAGATAAAAAATGGTCATCCAATCAAAGTCAAATCTTATGAACCTCAACAAATACAAAAGAAGTTGTTTGTACCAAAAAGTGAAACTGTTATTGAACAGAATGAACAAAAGAGTGAAAAATCAACTGATGTCAATAACAAACTGAAAGGAAAATGTGAAGAGGTTAAAACAGATAATACTTTTTCTGATGATTCAAGTTCAAATGAACTAAATGAAGATAAAGAGTGTCAAAAACAATCTTCTCAAGATTCAATTAAAACTCAAATCAAGAAAACATCATCAAGTGTAAGAAATCAAAGAAGAATACAAGCTGTTAAAGCTAAGAAAGCCAAATCAATCAATCAGTCACAGAACAATACTCAAATTAAAGCTGTGAAGTTTGTGTCTGCTGGAACTTTTGACATGAACACAAATACAAAAATGACACCAAAACCCAAGATCAAATCTAACTCTGATCTGAAAACAAGTTCAGATCCTAAGACTTCCACTGTGCATAAAAGATTTGAATCAAAGGAGTCAAAGAATTGTGTTCAAGTTCAAAAGAAAAATCCAAAACATCAAATGACCAAACTTACACCAAAGAAACAACAGAATAATCTGCCTAACCCTAAATTCAAACAAGAATCAAATGTTGCTTCTACTTCAAGGGTTAACAAAATGTTGTTTAAACATTCTGAAAAGTATTGTGATATCTGTGACATGTATAATCATGACATTTCAGAATGTTACTTTAACAAGTATTGCTATATATGTGATATGACAAATCACACAACAGCTGAGTGTTACTTTAACAAATACTGTGCTTTGTGTGATGAAAGAAATCATAATACAAATGATTGTTACTTCAGGAAGAACTCTTCAAGGAAGGAATTTAATAATCAAAGATTTGTAAATCCATAATTTATAAGAAATCAAAATATTGGGTTTAAATTTTCACAACAACAACCTTCCTTGGGTTTGAGATCTTTCAGAAGAAACAATTCTGATCATGACAATCAACATTTTGTCAAATCACAGCAATATAATCAAGAAAAGTTTATTCAACGATCTGTGAGAATAAACAAAGGAACATTCTCAAATGCTTCATATAAGAATTCAAGATTTCTTGATGATGATCTTGAAAACAGATACAATGCTTTGAAATCAAAATCATAAAGAGATAATCAACATGTTTTCAAACAAGGATTTGAAAATCCTAATTTTCAAAGAAACCTGATGTCAACAAACTTCATTTCAAACAATTTACAATTGTTGACAAGTTTGGCAAGCCCAAGACCATCTCGGCTTGGGTTACTAACTCACCTTAAATGTTTTTGAATGCAGGTACGCCCGTGAAGACCAATCAACTCATGGTATGTTGACAGTGGGTGTAGCCGGTATATGACAGGCAATCAAGCCTTGTTACAAGATTTTAAGTTAAAAGATGGTACTCATGTTGCTTTTGGAGGTGATGCAGGTGGAAAGATAACAGGAGAGGGAACAGTGTCCAATGGGATTATTAGTTTTGATAAAGTCAACTTCTGTTCGCAGTTGAACTTTAATCTTCTAAATGTATCCCAAATTTGTGACAAATCTTATTCTGTTCTTTTTGATGAATCTCACTGTTATGTCTTGAAACCAGGATTTCAGATTAGCAATGACTGGGTGATAGTTAAAGCTGCTCAAGACAGAGATGTATACAAACTGGATATGTCTCAATTGGATCCTACAACTGAAACAACATGCCTGATTGCTAAAGCATCAAATGATGAAAGCCAGCTTTGGCATAGACGACTCGGTCATTCAAACTTCAAAACATGAACAAGCTTGTAGCAGGAAATCATGTTATTGGACTTCCTTCCAAGAAGTTTTCAACAACTGATCATTGCTCAGCATGTCTGAAGGGAAAACAACATAAAGCGTCTTATAAGTCCAAGCTGATAAACTCAAATACCAAACCACTCCAGATGTTACATATGGACCTTTTTGGACCAACTAATGCCAGGAGTATTGGTCGAAAATCATACTGTTTAGTCATCATAGATGATTATACAAGATTTTCATGGGTTTTCTTTCTTCATGCTAAATCTGAAACTGCAGATCTTCTAAAAGAATTCATTAATAAAGTTGAAAATCAACTTGAACAAAAAGTAAAGATAACAAGAAGTGATAATGGAACTGAATTCAAAAATGCTAACATTGATTTGTTTTGTGCAGAAAAAGGGATAGTTCATCAGCTCAGTGCTCCCAGAACTCCACAACAAAATGGAGTTGCTGAAAGGAAGAACAGAACTCTGATTGAAGCTGCACGGTCTATGTTAGCTGACGCCAAAATTCCAATCACTTTCTGGGACTAAGCGATATCAACAGCCTGTTTTGTTTAGAATAGAATCTTACTTGTTAAAGATAAAAAGAAAACTCCATATGAGTTAATGTTTGACAGGAAACCAAACATAAAGTTTTTAAAATCATTTGATTGTCCAGTTATGATTCTAAACTCAAGTGATCATTTAGGAAAATTTGAAGAAAAAGCTGATAATGGATTTTTCGTTGGATATTCATCAGTTTCCAAAGCCTATCGAGTTTATAACTCTAGGACAAATACTATTAATGAAACATTCAACGTTAAATTTCTGGAAAATTCTTTTCCATCAGTTTCAAATGGTCCTGCATGGTTATTTGATATAGATTCTTTGTCAAACTCATTTCAATCTAACTTGTTTAATCAATCTGATGATTTTACAGGTAAGAAGAACTCAAGAGGAGATCTTGGATCTTTCAGTGATGATTCAGATTCTGATGATTCAGATGATGCTCGCCCAGATTATCCATTTTTCTCATTTGTCAAGGATTCAACAATCCAATTCAATGACAATGTTCATGCTACTTCAGCTTCAGATCATTCAGTTTCAGCAGATCAAGAAGAATCTCAACCTATTCCTAATGATGGTATAGAAATTGGACAACCTGAGTCTGGCACATCTTCTATCTCTGGAGATGCAATTGATCATAGTAACCTTGATTACATTCTCAATTCACCGACTCAAGTTCCAAATTTCACTCCATATTCTTCTACCTTACTGCAACAGCTCTCCAATCTGAACCAAACAAATCTATATGTTAATGTTCAAGGAACTGAGATACCGACATCTCGTATCCACAAGAACCATCCAACATCACAGATTATTGGTCCTCTGAATGAAAGAACTATTAGGAGTAAATCTGGTCATGCAAATGTTTGTTTATGCTCTTGTTTTCTTTCTCAGATTGTTCCAAAAAATGTCACCGAGGCATTACAGGACAATGGTTGGATTGAAGCTATACAAGAAGAACTTCTTCAATTTTTCAAACAAGAAGTGTGGAAGTTAGTGGAATTACCTGAAGGAGAAAATGCCATAGGCACGAAATGGTTGTTCAGAAATAAAACTGATGATCGTGGCATTGTTATAAGAAACAAAGCAAGACTTGTTGCACAAGGATACACACAAGAAGAAGGAATTGACTATGATGAAGTATTTGCTCCAGTTGCAAGACTCGAATCCATTCGTGTTTTCCTGGCTTATGCATCATTCATGAAATTCAAGGTGTATCAAATAGATGTCAAAGGTGCATTCTTGTACGGTCCAATCATTGATGATGTGTATGTGAATCAACCTCCGGGCTTTGAGGATGCAGAATTTCCACATCGAGTGTATAAGCTTAGCAAAGCTTTATATGGCCTACATCAAGCTCCTAGAATTTGGTATGAGACATTATCTCAACACTTGATCCAACATGGATACACTAGAGGGAAAATCGATCCTACTTTATTCATAAAGAAGGATAATGATGATCTCTTATATGTGGAAGTGTATGTAGATGATATCATATTTGGTTCTACCAGTGCAACATTGTGCAATGAATTTCAAGAAATCATGAAATCTCGTTTCTAAATGAGTTCTATGGGAGAAATCAATTTCTTTCTTGGATTGCAAGTTCAACAATCTGCAGATGGTATTTTCATCAATCAAGAGAAATTTGTTGACAAACTCTTGAAGAAATTCAAACTGCATGATTGTCAGTCCATAAGAACTCCAGCTGACGTAAACACCAAGATTGAGCCTGATCCTAAAGGAAAATCAGTTGACCAAACTCTATACAGATCTATGATTGGTTCTTTGATGTATCTTACTGCATCAAGACCAGACATCATGTATGCTGTATGTGTTTGTGCAAGGTATCAATCAGACCCAAAAGAATCTCACTTAATTGCTATCAAAAGAATATTCAGGTATCTCAAAGGTAAACCAGCTTTAGGGCTTTGGTATCCTTACGAGGGTAATTTTGAGTTACATGGATACACAGATAGTGATTATGGTGGATGTTGTCAAGACAGAAAATCTACAACGGGTGGTTGTCAGTTTCTTGGACCCAGATTAGTTTCATGGCAATGTAAGAAACAAACAAATGTTTCTGTCTCAACTACAGAAGCTGAGTACATAGCTGCATCAGCAGGATGTTCTCAAATCCTTTGGCTGTAAAACCAACTACTAGATTATGGGTTCAATTTTCTTAAAACACCTATTTACATAGATAACACTGCTGCTATGTTTATTACAGCTAATCCAGTTCAACATTCAAAAACAAAACATATCGAAATTCGATATCATTTTCTAAGAGATAATTCTGAAAAAGGTTTAATCATTTTGATTCAAATAGCAACTGAAAAACAGTTGGCAGACCTATTTACTAAAGCCTTCCTACCAGGAAGGTTTGAGTATTTAGTGGAGTCAATTGGCCTTATTAACCATGTGTAAACCTGGTTACTAATTTGAATCTTTCCATGATAAAATTCTTTCCTAAATCTAAAGGTCTTCATAAGGGTGACTTTTCATAGTTATTTACCTGATTGTTTGTGTGTGTTTGTTTTCTTTTATAGGAAAACAAAATACAAAATTAGAAAACTCCAAAAATCAAATAAAACATATAAATCAAAACCTCCAAAAATAGAGTTCTTTTTGTTTCTCATTCATTTTTTAGGAATGAATCTGTGTTTGCCTCATGTGAGAAATGATAGTACATTAGTAAGATCAGTTGCATACTTCACTCGCTAATAAAGTCTGACATGATCAGGATCTGATGTGTAGACAATATCATGCTAGTATACTGAACAAGTAAATTCTTGTGATTACATCATATCGCTATGCTTGTTTGTGTATTCATCTAAGTGCTTTTGAGTGTATTAGCTTA
Organism: Flaveria linearis; assembly: GCA_024085815.1. Classification (NCBI taxonomy): domain Eukaryota; kingdom Viridiplantae; phylum Streptophyta; class Magnoliopsida; order Asterales; family Asteraceae; genus Flaveria; species Flaveria linearis. Next base: position 54,565,804 of record CM044011.1, on the reverse strand, counting down.
TCAGATTGACTGCTTGCTAAGCTACACCCACTCACACCTGATGATAATGTGACTAATCATGAGATCTGTTACAAGCATCATTCACTGCTCTGTTATGAGTCATCATAGACCTGAAGTGCTGAGATATCCTCTGTTGTAAGTCATTACAGACCTGGATATTCTCCTTTGATGCAAAAGATGCCAATGTGCACAACCCATTCAAATGGATGGTTAGAGTTGATCAAATGGTTATCCATGGTCATTCTCTATTCAATTCAGTAACATGAACTCTGGTTATGCATATTTGTTAGGTAATAAGTTGAGAATGTGTGCTTTCTTGTATGTCTTGATGATGGCTAATCCTCTAAATCTTGGTATGAGTCACATCTTGTCATATATCCTTCTACCCGACTCAATCCAAGAATTGAAAAAGTAAGTGAGCTGATAATTTGTGTCAAAAACACTCATTTTCTGTCCTTAGATCTTGTCTCTCCTTTGCTGTGATGTCACTGACCTGGAACACACTTGATCAAGATTTAATCATTGTCTATGACTATTCACATAATTTTTTATTTTAATGTTCTGATCTTTACTAATATGCTCTCACTGCAATCTATGATTCTATTGTGAATATTAGATTTTTATTCTGCTTTAATTTTGATTTTATGCATGTTTTCTTGTGTGCATGTAATATAACAATGTTAAGTGTGATATAACCAGAAAGAATATTCTCTGAAAATCAAAATGATCATGTTGAATTGAAAGGATGATGCTTTAATTTCAAAGTATGTGTATGTTTATCTATGATAAAATGATCTTATAATTTTTAGCAAGTGGAAAAGCTTTTTTGAAATGTTGAAAACAAGAAAGACTTTGAAATATTTGGTTTGTTCATTTTGAAACTAAAACGAAGGGTCAAAATGTAAAAAGTTAAATTTTGAGGGTCAAAATGTAAAAATTTTAAGGGTCAAAATGTAAAAAATTCAATTTTGAGGGTCAAAAGTGTAAATTTGAGGGAAAAGTAAAAAATATGCAATATTGTTTAAATATTAGTATGAAATATTACTAATGTGTTTAAACAGTGTGCAGGTGAAAGATTTGAAAAACACAAGTGCAAAAACATCTGAACAGTTGTTATGTGACTGAACAGTTGTTATGTGGATGAACAGTTGTTATGTGTCTGAGAAATCGGTGTGTGGGCATTTCAGCATCATTTTACTACTGCACAGTGCTAATGCTACTGAACAGTACTCATACTACTAAACAATGCTCATGCTACTGAACAGTACTCATACGGCTGGATAGTTCTAATACGGCTGGGCTCATATGACTGAAAAGTGCTCATATGTTCAACACTTAGTAAAATTTAGAACCTAATGAGTATGCATAGTACTTAAACGACTGAACAGTGCTCATAAGTCTAAAACCTAATGAGTCTGAACAGTACTTAAACGACTGAACAGTGCTCATAAGTCTAAAAAATTTTACTTAGTATAAAAAGCACACTTGTGAATTCATTTCATTCCCATTTCAAAAACCCTCATAAAACCCTTCTCTGACCATCGAAATCTCGAACAAACCCTCTTCCTTTGATTTAAATCATTCCAAGCTCAAATCACAGATTATTGACAGTGTTTTTGTGATTTTGAATGTAAGTTTATGATTCACATTCATCTGTTTTGTGGTATAAACGAAAGTTTTTTGATAGTCGTTCGACTCCTGTACGGTCGTTTAACCCTAAAAACTTGTCAAAATCTCAGATTTATTCATTCAAATCGAAAAAATGTGCGAAATTGATGATTGAATCTTGTTTGTCATGTGATTTCGATCATGTTGTTATGTTAAACTTGTTTAATCTAACATTCGATTGAAGACACTATTCATGTTCATCGATGAACAGTAATGTTTGTGTAACACCCGTAAATTTTTAGTAAAGAATCTAAAAGAATAAAATAGAAAGAGAAAGGAAAGAAAAACAAAAGTTACTTTTGTTTAAGGGCCAAAAGTTTTGACAAACTTTCTATTAATTCTTTGTACAAAAGGTGGTATGGCACCCACGTTGTCTGCATTTTCACTACATTCGATATCTTTAGAGAGAGAAAGTAGAAGGAGCAGAAAACCCTCGGATTTTTGAAGAAGAATCTGTAAACTTGGAAGCTTTTGGTAAGAATTCTCTAGTTTTTGAAGTTTTAGATAATTCCAGAACCGTATGTGTGCTTATAAGTGTGTCTTGTGTGTTCGGGTGGTGTGGTGTGTGTGTTCTAGGTGTTAGAACAAGTTGAGAAGGTTCGGGTTGAAGAGTGTAAATTCGAAGAAGACAACTAAGGTGAGTTCTAGACCCCGTTTTACTGTTTTTAAATGTTTTGGGGCTGGAAATGCATGTAAATATGTTTTATAAAATTGTGGGTTGATACCCGTATGAAATAATTGTATGTATGTTTATGCTTATGTTAGATTTATGCTTAGAATTATGTGCATATGTTTGGAAATAGGCATTTTGATGTTTTGGATTCGGATTATGAATTAGACACATGAGTAGGATGCTAATGTGTCTGAAAATAGGACTTAGAATAAATGAGCAAAAGTTGGTAAGTCCACTAGTGGTCATACGACCAACAGTGTGGTCGTATGACCAGAATATTTTTCTAAGTGTTGAGCCCAATAGGACTCATACGACCAACAGTGGTCGTATGAATATGTGATATTTTCTAAGTATGAGGCCCATAGGACTCATACGACCAACAGTGGTCGTATGATCATGTGGAAATTTTCTAAGTATAGACTCATACGACCAACAGTGGTCGTATGATCCAAATATGTTCCTAAGTCCAGGGGTGGTACGACCATCAGTGGTCATACGACCAACAGTGTGGTCGTATGACCAGCTGATAAATCTAAGTGTTAAGTGAAAAGTCCAGCAGTACTCATACGGCTAATAGTGCTCATACGCCCAGAGGGCTTATACGCCCAATAGTGCTAAAACGCCTAAACACTTAGAAATTTTCAGGAATTTCCAGTAAGTCCGAAGTTCGAGGTTTGACCAGGGTTGACTAGGGTTAATAAATGATGATGTCTCATGCATATAATGATGAGTACGATTAACCCTAATTGTTACTAATATTATTATTAGTATATTATTGTTAACAATATTATTAAAATATTGTTAAGTAAGGAATGATGCTATGTATGATAATGAATGTATGATGATGAATGTATGATGAATATGTATGATGTGTGTATGTTCCTTGTGTTTGTGTATGCTTATCTTTCTGAAACTTTACGAATAACGAGAATGGACTAATGAAGTATTATGTATCGTAAAGTGAAAGATAAAGGAAGAGGAACATGATGATGAATGCATGTATTAACGAATGAACGAAATGAAGAATGATGATGAATACATGCATTAATGAACGAATGAATTATGTCTTGCAAGCATTGAATAACGCGATTGGTCCTTCTATGTGATTGCCATGGTCATGGTACCTCTACCGCTTACCTCTAGTACCGTGGCACCATGTTTAGCTGTCCCTCCATAGACTTCGGCCCAGTACCGTGGCATACGCTTGTTGCTCATTTGTTGACCTCGGCCCGTACTGTGGCACTACGTTTAGCTGTCTATGGATTGACTTCGGCCCGGTAGCTAAGACTGTTCGAGGTGTAGCATATGGTATTGGTACAATTAACCTTTCAATGCGTGCAAGTAAGTATCCATATGTATGGAACCCCTACCGCTTACCTCTAGTACCGGGCATACGTTTTGCTGTTCATTTAATGACTTCGGCCCGGTAGCTAATAACGTTCGGGGTATAGCAGATGGTAGTGGTACAAAGATATCCAACGTGCAAGTAAAGATGTAACGGGATCCTTGTCATTCGACCACAGTAATCATAGCCGAGTGCTATGAAGTGGGTAAAGCCTGACAGAATCCATACGAGATGTTAAGAATAACAATGAGTAACGAATGATGAAGATAATAACGAATATTATCTGTGTAAGTATGATATATGAATGCATGCACAAAAGAATACTTTTAAGTAAAGGTATGTTTTAATACAAAACTAGAACTCACTCAGCAACGCTGACTTTTATGTATTTTCCAGTTGGCAGGTAGTGTTGCTGAGGATGGCACGAGGCGGCTACTCAGCTCTTTTGGGATGGCATTCTTTTGATAATGTTTTTGTATTGTAATGCAAACAAATGATATTTTGTAACAGGGGTTGTATTACTTTACAAAAGCATTTATAGTAAAATTTAAAGTTTCCGCTGCATAGTTTTTATTAAGTTATATTAAATGTATGTTTTATGGGTGATGACGACCAACTGTGAGGTGCCCGGATCGGGGCCTTACAAGTTGGTATCAGAGCCAAAGTTTAAGTGAAATGGGTAAAATTTTTAGAATAAACCTAAGACTTAAACTGAGAATGGGACAGGGGAAATGGGAATGCCATCTGAGTAGCTGCGTGCCATCAGGTATTTTCTTGAAAGTTAACCAGTGTTACGTGCGCATGTTATGTGTTTATGTGTACTGTTAGACTTAGATACTAATGTAGTCAGGACAGGTAATGCTCGGGGTGTGAAGAGTAGAGTAAGTGGCTAATCATAACTGGCCACTGTAATTAGGGACTTACTATACTTAACATAAACTGAGCTATTTCCTTGAATGACAGTATTGGTGTTTAAATCTTTCAGTGTGGTAAAAGATGGTCGGTGGTAGATCATCGAAAGCCCCAATTGGTGGAGGCAGTGGCGGAAGTGGTGTGGAACCACGAGCCATAAGAGGTAGGCCTAGACAAGAGAAGAAGGTTCCCGAAGGACCTAATACTACTCCCTCGGGGGAGTGGATGAGAGTGATAATGTGAGAGCCTCGGTGAAAGAGACGGTGATCGAGGAGGTGCACCAAGTCATGCAGACGATCTTACCGTCTGTAGTGACTGAAGTGATAAAGGCAGTACGTGAAGACGATAGACGAGGGAGGAATCGGTCCTCAGGTAGACAACAACAGGAGGAAACAGAAACGGTACTATCTGATGATGAAGAGGAAGAAGAACAGTTACAGGAGACCGCCCGGGGTTGTAACTACGGGGCATTCATGAGGTGCAAACCCCCAACTTTTGATGGGTCTGGTACTGCTACTGATGCTCACCAATGGGTGATGGAAATGGAAGCTGTCCTCGATATTAGTGATTGCCAGGAGGACAAGAAGGTGAAGTTTGCTACCCACTCTTTCACAGGGTCGGCCTTATGCTGGTGGAAGAATATAGTCCAAGCCGAGGGTAGCAGGGCTATAGGGAAGATGAAATGGGCTGAGTTGAAAAGGCTGGTGATCGAGGAATTCAGTCCTCGTCGGGAAATGGATAGAATAGAAAGGGAGTTCCTGCAGCTGGAGGCGGGGACGATGACCCACCAACAATATACCACCAAGTTTAACGAATTGGCGTTGTTGGTGCCGGAGCAGGTGACGCCGGTGTCTCGAAAGATCAACCGGTATATTCAAGGACTGCCGGCTGAAATTCGTTGGCACTTGATTTCTGCCCGACCAAGCACTTTCAGGTCGGCAGTGGACTTGGCGGGAAGGTTATTCGATGAACGTGTTGCTTTGGTGAAGGCTGAGGGAAGCAAGAAGGGAAGTGGAGAGAAGAACTGGCAGGGGAAGAGATTTGGTCGGGGTGATACTTCGACAAACAACAAGAAAGCAAGGGTGGATGACCGTCGAGTGGTCGTGTCTGGAGCTGGGGTGAAGAAGTGTGGTAAGTGTGGAAAGGAGCACTCAGGGGAGTGCAAGTGGGGATACAACATCTGCTTCAAGTGTGGGAGGACTGGACATAAGGCCAAGGATTGTCGGATGGGCAAGTGTTTTAACTGTGGGGAAAGTGGTCATATGAGCAAAGATTGCAAGAAGCCGAGGGCTGAGGGCTCGGGAGAGAAGAAGACGGGAGGAGAAGCACCGAGGGCAAAGGCTAGGGCGTTCACGATGACGCAGGAAGAGGCTAGGACGGACCCCGATGTGGTGTCAGGTACGTTTCTAGTAAACCAAACTCTTGCTTCTGTGTTATTTGACTCTGGTGCTAGTAGGAGTTTCATTTCTGCTACTTTCTGTGCTAAATTGCCTGTTAGTAGCAAAGGCATTAGTGAGCCTTTTTATGTAGAAACTGCTATTGGTAAGTCCACTAGAGTTACTGATGTGATAGAGGACTGTACCATAGAGTTAGAAGGTCATAGGTTTGCTGCTAGATTACATGTGATGCCCCTAGGAGGATTTGATGTAGTGTTAGGGATGGACTGGTTAGCAACCTACGAAGCGAATATCGTGTGCCGAAAGAAGATGATTAGACTGACGGCGACCGACGGAAGTCCGGTGACAATTTATGGCGATCGAGTTACGACGATTCCGAAGGTGATCTCGATGGCGGTGGCGGGAAAGTGTATGAGGCGCGGATGTAGCGCCTACTTATGTTATGTAAAGAATGTAGAGACGCCAACACCACAGCTATGCGATGTGCCAGTGGTGTGTGACTTTCCAGACGTGTTTCCCGAAGACTTATCGGGATTGCCACCTGACCGAGAGATCGAATTCCAGATCGACCTGATACCGGGTGCCCAACCTGTCGCAAAAGCACCGTATCGCTTGGCTCCGACGGAGATGAAAGAGTTGATGGAGCAGTTGCAGGAGCTGCTGGATAAGGGGTTTATCCGACCGAGTATCTCACCTTGGGGTGCTCCGGTTCTGTTCGTAAAGAAGAAGGATGGTAGTATGAGGATGTGCATCGACTACCGCGAGCTGAATAAGCTGACGGTGAAGAACAGATACCCCTTACCAAGGATCGATGACTTGTTTGATCAACTTCAGGGTGCCAGTTGGTTTTCAAGGATAGATCTTCGATCGGGTTACCATCAACTAAAGGTGAAGGAACAAGATATCCCTAAAACAGCCTTTCGTACGCGCTATGGTCACTACGAGTTTCTTGTCATGTCTTTTGGGTTGACCAACGCGCCGGCTGCTTTTATGGATTTGATGAACCGAGTGTGCCGACCAATGTTGGATAAATCAGTAATTGTATTCATCGATGATATTCTGATTTATTCAAGGAGTGAAAAAGAGCATGCCAGGCATATTCGGGAAGTGTTGGAAACGTTGAGAAGGGAGAAATTGTACGCCAAGTTCTCCAAGTGCGCCTTTTGGTTACGCGAGGTGCAATTTCTGGGTCACGTAGTGAATGCAGAAGGAATAATGGTGGACCCAGCAAAGGTTGAGGCTGTGATGCAATGGAAGTCACCAAGGACGCCATCCGAGATTCGTAGCTTCTTGGGATTGGCGGGCTATTATAGAAGATTTATTCAAGACTTTTCAAAGATAGCCTCACCTTTGACAAAATTGACTCGTAAGAACATAAAATTCGTGTGGGGTCGAGAGCAGGAGATGGCTTTTGAGGAGTTGAAGGCAAGACTAACACAAGCTCCTGTCTTGACTTTGCCCGAGGGAAATGAAGACTTAGTGGTCTATTCAGATGCATCTTGTTCCGGGCTAGGTTGCGTGTTGATGCAACGTGGAAGGGTAATAGCCTATGCATCCCGACAGCTGAAGACCCACGAAGTCAACTATCCCACACACGATCTAGAATTAGCCGCAGTGGTTTTTGCGTTGAAGATTTGGCGGCACTATCTGTACGGGACGAAGTGCACAATCTTCACTGACCATAAAAGCTTGAAGTACTTCTTCGAGCAGAAGGATCTAAACATGAGGCAGAGGCGGTGGTTGGAGCTGATAAAAGATTATGATTGTGAGATCCATTACCACCCGGGCAAGGCCAATGTAGTGGCTGATGCCCTTAGTCGAAAAGAACGACCTGAACCGATTCGGGTGAAGGCTTATCAGCTAGTCATGACCCCCGATGTGATGATACAGGTTAAGGAGTTTCAAGACGAGGCTTTGAAAGAAGATCGTCTTAACTCCGAAAGGATGAGAGGCCTAGTGACGGAATTGGGTGAGAACACTTTTGGTGTTAAGACCCGATTTGGGCGAATGTGGATTCCTCGATACGGGGATCTACGTGGAAGAATCATGGATGAGGCCCATAAGACCCGATACTCCATTCACCCCGGTGCTACCAAAATGTACCACGATATGAAGAAAGACTATTGGTGGCCGGGCATGAAACGCGACGTAGTGGAGTACGTAAGTAAGTGCTTGACTTGCTTACAGGTGAAGGCAGAACACCAGAAGCCCTACGGGAAGATCCAACCGTTGGATATACCCGAGTGGAAGTGGGAGCATATCACCATGGATTTCATCACAAAGTTACCACGTACCCCTAAAGGGTATGATACTATATGGGTGATAGTTGACCGCTTGACAAAGAGTGCCCACTTCCTACCGATCCGCGAAACGTACTCATCGGAGAGATTGGTGGATCTGTTCATCAAGGAGATTGTAGCTCGTCATGGTGTGCCGGTGTCTATTGTGTCCGATCGTGACACCCGGTTTACCTCCATGTTTTGGAAGAGATTTCATGATGCGATGGGGACGAGACTACACATTAGTACAGCATATCACCCTCAGACAGACGGTCAGTCTGAGAGGACAATCCAAACACTCGAAGACATGCTTCGGGCGTGCGTGATCGATTTTGGAGGAAGTTGGGATGATCACTTGCCGTTAGCAGAATTCTCGTACAACAATAGCTATCATGCCAGTATTGGCATGCCACCCTACGAAATGCTATACGGTAGGAGATGTAGGACGCCCGTATGTTGGGGAGACATTGGGCAGAAAGAGTTAGGAGGTGTTGAGGTGATTGAAGCAACGACTGAGAAATTAGAGAAGATCAAAGCCTTCATGAAGGCGGCGAAAGATAGACAAAAGTCGTATGCTGACAAGAGGCGTAGACCGATAGAGTTCAAGGTTGGTGACCGAGTTATGTTGAAGGTCTCACCTTGGAAAGGAATCATTAGATTCAGGAAAAGAGGTAAGCTAAGCCCGAGGTACATAGGACCTTTCCGAATTATCGCACGAGTAGGAGAGGTGGCCTATCGACTGGAATTGCCAGATGAGTTAAGTGGAATTCATCCCACATTCCATGTATCTCACCTAAGGAAGTGCTTAGCTGATGAAGACATGGTTGTACCACTGGAGGATATTGAAGTAGATGAACGGCTCAACTACGTGGAGCAACCAGTGGCAATCATTGATCGTAAAGAAAAGAGGTTGAGGAATAAAGTGGTTCCTCTTGTGCGTGTACAGTGGAAGCACAGGAAGGGATCCGAGTCTACGTGGGAGACTGAAGAAGAGATGAGACAACACTACCCACATCTGTTTGAGGAATAACAGGTTTCGGGGACGAAACCTATATAAGGGGGGTGGACTTGTAACACCCGTAAATTTTTAGTAAAGAATCTAAAAGAATAAAATAGAAAGAGAAAGGAAAGAAAAACAAAAGTTACTTTTGTTTAAGGGCCAAAAGTGTCAATTTGACAAACTTTCTATTAATTCTTTGTACAAAAGGTGGTATGGCACCCACGTTGTCTGCATTTTCACTACATTCGATATCTTTAGAGAGAGAAAGTAGAAGGAGCAGAAAACCCTCGGATTTTTGAAGAAGAATCTGTAAACTTGGAAGCTTTTGGTAAGAATTCTCTAGTTTTTGAAGTTTTAGATAATTCCAGAACCGTATGTGTGCTTATAAGTGTGTCTTGTGTGTTCGGGTGTGGTGTGTGTGTTCTAGGTGTTAGAACAAGTTGAGAAGGTTCGGGTTGAAGAGTGTAAATTCGAAGAAGACAACTAAGGTGAGTTCTAGACCCCGTTTTACTGTTTTTAAATGTTTTGGGGCTGGAAATGCATGTAATATGTTTTATAAAATTGTGGGTTGATACCCGTATGAAATAATTGTATGTATGTTTATGCTTATGTTAGATTTATGCTTAGAATTATGTGCATATGTTTGGAAATAGGCATTTTGATGTTTTGGATTCGGATTATGAATTAGACACATGAGTAGGATGCTAATGTGTCTGAAAATGGGACTTAGAATAAATGAGCAAAAGTTGGTAAGTCCACTAGTGGTCATACGACCAACAGTGTGGTCGTATGACCAGAATATTTTCTAAGTGTTGAGCCCAATAGGACTCATACGACCAACAGTGGTCGTATGAATATGTGATATTTTCTAAGTATGAGGCCCATAGGACTCATACGACCAACAGTGGTCGTATGATCATGTGGAAATTTTCTAAGTATAGACTCATACGACCAACAGTGGTCGTATGATCCAAATATGTTCCTAAGTCCAGGGGTGGTACGACCATCAGTGGTCATACGACCAACAGTGTGGTCGTATGACCAGCTGATAAATCTAAGTGTTAAGTGAAAAGTCCAGCAGTACTCATACGGCTAATAGTGCTCATACGCCCAGAGGGCTTATACGCCCAATAGTGCTAAAACGCCTAAACACTTAGAAATTTTCAGGAATTTCCAGTAAGTCCGAAGTTCGAGGTTTGACCAGGGTTGACTAGGGTTAATAAATGATGATGTCTCATGCATATAATGATGAGTATGATTAACCCTAATTGTTACTAATATTATTATTAGTATATTATTGTTAACAATATTATTAAAATATTGTTAAGTAAGGAATGATGCTATGTATGATAATGAATGTATGATGATGAATGTATGATGAATATGTATGATGTGTGTATGTTCCTTGTGTTTGTGTATGCTTATCTTTCTGAAACTTTACGAATAACGAGAATGGACTAATGAAGTATTATGTATCGTAAAGTGAAAGATAAAGGAAGAGGAACATGATGATGAATGCATGTATTAACGAATGAACGAAATGAAGAATGATGATGAATACATGCATTAATGAACGAATGAATTATGTCTTGCAAGCATTGAATAACGCGATTGGTCCTTCTATGTGATTGACCATGGTCATGGTACCTCTACCGCTTACCTCTAGTACCGTGGCACCATGTTTAGCTGTCCCTCCATAGACTTCGGCCCAGTACCGTGGCATACGCTTGTTGCTCATTTGTTGACCTCGGCCCGTACTGTGGCACTACGTTTAGCTGTCTATGGATTGACTTCGGCCCGGTAGCTAAGACTGTTCGAGGTGTAGCATATGGTATTGGTACAATTAACCTTTCAATGCGTGCAAGTAAGTATCCATATGTATGGAACCCCTACCGCTTACCTCTAGTACCGGGCATACGTTTTGCTGTTCATTTAATGACTTCGGCCCGGTAGCTAATAACGTTCGGGGTATAGCAGATGGTAGTGGTACAAAAGATATCCAATGTGCAAGTAAAGATGTAACGGGATCCTTGTCATTCGACCACAGTAATCATAGCCGAGTGCTATGAAGTGGGTAAAGCCTGACAGAATCCATACGAGATGTTAAGAATAACAATGAGTAACGAATGATGAAGATAATAACGAATATTATCTGTGTAAGTATGATGTATGAATGCATGCACAAAAGAATACTTTTAAGTAAAGGTATGTTTTAATACAAAACTAGAACTCACTCAGCAACGCTGACTTTTATGTATTTTCCAGTTGGCAGGTAGTGTTGCTGAGGATGGCACGAGGCGGCTACTCAGCTCTTTTGGGATGGCATTCTTTTGATAATGTTTTTGTATTGTAATGCAAACAAATGATATTTTGTAACAGGGGTTGTATTACTTTACAAAAGCATTTATAGTAAAATTTAAAGTTTCCGCTGCATAGTTTTTATTAAGTTATATTAAATGTATGTTTTATGGGTGATGACGACCAACTGTGAGGTGCCCGGGATCGGGGCCTTACAGTTTTATTAAAAATAATAAAAAATAAATAGTAATTAATAAAATACATCATTACGGGAATTAAAAGGGTTTAATAAAATGATATAAGATAAAATAAACTAGAGTGTTAAATTTTCAATTAAAATAAATCTTGATAATTCATCTTTTATTAAAATTTAAGTGTTTACACCTAAAATTAAAATTTCAAGTTGATTTTAAAATTCAAATTCATTTTAACACATCAGTTTATAATATCTTAAATCATTATATTTTCAAACTCACATTAAATCATTTGATTCAAAATTCACAATGTCTAATATCATTGTTTTTAAACTTTTGCAGATGGCAGTTTTAAAGTTTGTGCCAAAGCACAACATTGCTGCTTTGCTCGATGAGGAAGTTCAAGATGCTTTATCTTATGAAGAAATGATCAGATTTCTTCTAAGAACAAAATATGTATATGCCATGTGTTTCCAGACAGTAATCTATGATAGACTCATCAGACAGTTTTGGAATACTGCAAGAGTTGAAGCAAATGATGAAGGAAGAAAAGTTCTCAGATGATTTGTAACAAGAGATCGTATGATTGAAGTTTCTGAAGAGTCAATAAGAACTGCATTGAGACTGGGTCACAATGATCCAGAAGATCTGGCTGAGCTAACATTTAATGAATGTTGAGAGACTTTCATGGCAATAGGTCACCCAGATAATTTTCCAAAGAAACAATTCTTCAGAACTCGTGTATACAATCACTAGAAACTTCTTTGTTACATTTTCCAACATTGTATGTCAAAAAGAAGTGCTGGGTGGAATTCTTTCCCAGTAGATATTGCATCTCCTATTATGGCCATAGTAACAAACAGAAGATTCAATATGGCTAAATGGATCTTAAATGGATTTATTTTCAATTTGGAGAAAGGAACTAGACATAAGTATCTGATGTACCCCAGGTTCCTGCAAATGATCATTAATGAAGAGCATCCAGATATCCATGTTTATGGAGTAGGTGGAGACAGACTCATTCTGGAAAACATGTCTGAGGTTACTTATAAGAAATTAACTATGTTAACAGGTGCTCAGAATGTTCCTATGTTTAACCACATGAGGAATGTAGCCAATGATGAGGTGGATATCACTATGGATCACTTTCATTTGATAGATGGTGAACCACTTGATCCCTCAGAGTTGATTGATGTATTTCCTCTTAAGGATGATGATCAAGATGAGGAAGATGAAAATAATGAAAATGATGATGATGATACTGATGATGAAAGTTCGTCAAGTTCAGATGATAATGATAATGATGATGGTGATGTAGCAGAAACACACCAAGATGTGAGTCATGATACTCAAATGTTTGATCAAGCAGATGAAGCTCAACATGATGATGAAAGTGAAAAGAATGATGAAGGTAATGAATCAGTTCAGGATGATGTACATGAAGAGGAAGAAATTCATATTGAGACTGAACAAGAAGTTGATGTAGATAACCAAATTTTTGATTATGAGTTCATTGAATCTTTCCAAATTGATCAAGATGTTCCAGTTTCAACAACACAACATGTGTCTGTTCAAACTGTGGAGATTTTGGATATTGATGAACTTGAAAGATTAAAGAATGACAATGAAGCAAAAGAAAAAGAGATTGCTGATCTTAAGTCTGAGCTTGATATGCTAAAGGAGAAAATGAGAAATTAAAAGAAGAAAGTTTAATGAAAGATGAAAAGATTGTTGGGTATGCTAAAGATAAAGATGATGTTATAAAAAATTTTGAGGTTATGATCAAAGATTATGATTTACTGGAAGAAAAATTCAAGAATATGTCTGAAGAAAATGAAAGATTGAAGGAAGAATTGATAAAGTTAAAAGAATCAGCAAAGCCCTCTTCTCCAGAAATTGTAATTGTTGCTGAAAACATTCCAATGATCTTGAAAAAGGATCTGAAAGGGAGAAAGGAAAGAGGAAATTAGATGAAGCTGATGTTGAATCTGTTCCTGAAACTACTTCAAAAGTACAAAGAGTTGAAGAATCTATTGAAGAAGAAAATCAAGAAAGTCAAGAGCAAATGAGTCAAGATAAAATTGGTGCTCTTGAAGATTTAGAAGAAGAATATGCTGATGACTGGTATGATGAAGTTTTAGATGATGAAGACATAGAGGAAGCTCAATTTGAAACTCATTCTTCGGGTGAACCTGTCTTAGTGCATGATGATATTCCTCATGTTTTTGAAGATAGATATAATTATCTTGTGAGGATGAAATACAACAGAGTTTTTTTAGACGGACTGATAGTTTCTCAGATTAATGATGAATATGAGAAATGTCTAGCTGCTGAGTCTTTTGCTCCCATGGATCCAAATGAAATAAGCTTGGAGCATGGTGAGTGGGATAGAAGACAGGAAAGTATAAATGTTGAAGAAATTTCTAGCTCTGAATTGCACCATCCAGATCCTGAGGAAATGAGCATCACAGCATTAAGGTCATGGTTGCAGGCTAGAAATTATCCATGGAAAAGACTAAAAAGATTGCAAGGAGTGTCTTTGAGAAATTTAGTCAAAAGTTTCCAACAAACAGAAAAGCAAACGAACAAAATGGTGATTCTAGATACTGATAATCCTCAGTATTTAGATATTACAAAGAGAACTTGGATTTTGAAACCTCAAGAAATTAAACAAATGGCTCAAAAATCAAGTATGCATGAAAATAGAAAAGAATTGATGAAAATGTTTCCTCAATCAGAGCAACAAGTATATAAAGCCACCTCTGAGCAGAAGCATATTTTTGATAGTGCAAGATCAACAGGTCACTTGGTGAGGAATGTTCTGTAGAAAGGTCAATCAGTTGCTGAACTGTTGAATGCAATGATTGCACCTGATTTCACGAACCAAGTAAAGATTATTGCATGGAAGTACGATGAGATCTTTGATGCTTTTCTTATTAAGAGAGTTAATGCTGTATGTGATGTTTATCACTTCTACTCTAGTATTATTAAACTTCCAGTACAAGATTTAAAGAATGGAGTAAACTGGATTTGATAAACCCGTCTGGAGCCAAAAGTGGAAAGATGTTTGTAGATCTTTTGAGCAGAGGGTTAGCTAGAACAAGTAACTTTCTTTAAACTAGATGTGATCAAGAGGATAAGGAGTACTTTTCTATGCTGAAGAAAAATAAGAAGATTCGAGGATTACAGTCAGAAGAAGAACATTTATGGTAGAATTTTGTGATAAGTACTTTGAGAAGGTAACTACTCCTGGATTGAAGGTGATAGAACGCAACCAAAAGACCAAACCTATACTGAGATGGTTTTACAACACATCAACTTTTGAGTTGAAACTGGTCTGAAATCTTGAAAATTGGGATGAGGACATGATTTCTCTATTTGATACTTTTGAGTTAAAATTGCTTCATCCAAGTTACATCTCATTCTTATCTGTACAGAAATTTAAGAAAGTAGCTGATGAGACTGCTTAACAAGACAAGAAATACTTTATATCAATTATTAACGTGATGAATGCAGCTATGGAGAGAATTTCTTTGAGAAAAGCTCTTGCATATGCTAATATTGTGAAAAGAGAAATAAAGATATTGAATTCATGAGAATTTCAAGAAAAGAAGTGTTGGAAGTTTATTGCAAAGAAAGCAGAGATCCTATTGAGTTATATGCAAATGTCGATATTGCATGTCTCTCAAAGGATACATTAGAAAGAATGAAGGTGATAGAAATTAAATCTAATGAGTCAAAGCCAGAACAAGCTGTGCTTGCTGGAAAATTTAAGTCAGCGATTGAAAATGCGTTGAAGGAGATAGAAATATATAAAAAGAAGCCGATGTTCAAAGTGAAAGAAGAACCTGAAGATTTCTTTGCAAATTAAAGATGAAAGAAGTCTGAAGATAGAAGAAAAGAGATAGCAAGGATGAACAGAAGAATTGAAGAAAAAGAAGACAAAGACATGAAGTCAGATATTTTTGAAGACTGAAGACAACTGTAAATCTTAGGGGGAGTATTGTTAGTCCTCTTAAAAGATTAACATTAGTCTTATTTTACAATTTTGTCTTAGTATAGGGACTAAAGTTGTAAATAGACAGTCTTTTTCTTTGTTCATAGTATATATAGCTTAGACTAGAGTAGATTTAAGTAGTCGTATCATTTTGTACTGCTTTCTAACTCTTGTAATCGTCTTTGCTAACAATGAACACTGAATTTTATTGATATTGCTTGATTTGATTACAATTGTTTGTATTTCTTTGAATTGTTCATATAATTTGTTATAGATTGCTCTAATTGATCCTATCACGTTTTACTTCTCATCATTGTTATCTTTCCTTTCATTACGTTATTGTTTACGTTCATTTATTTATTCGTCATACTACGTAAAGTAATAACATAATATATAACGTATTTTATAATATAATACAAATATTTTAATCATTATTAAAAGATAACACATCGTACGTACTGTACACTATTCATACATTTTATACCCATCATACATCATACCTACCACCCATAACCCTAAAACACCTCATAATTATACTTAAATTGGGTAATCATTACCCATAAGTCAAATTAGTCAAAACCCTAGCCTTTCTATTTTTCCTAAAATTTCAGAAAATTATTCTAAGGGTCTAGACGCATGGGCACTGTTTGCGCGCTTCTGCCCTGTTCAGACGTTTTGCTACTATGCAGACTTCTGGGCTTAAACTTAGTCACTTTTTCACTTAGACGCATGGGCCTGTTTAGGTGCATGGGCCCTGTTTAGGCGCATAGATCTGCACTTGGTCGTTTTCTTTCTTAGACGCATGGGCCTATTTAGACGCCTGGGCATATTAGGCGGTTGGGAACACTTAGGAAACTAAGTCGTTGGACGCATGGTCCACTGTTTAGGCGGTTGGGTAACTAACTTCCATTTTAACATCATAAATCAGTCCCGAATCGTTCTAAATCATAATCTAAGCTTAGTACTAACACCCTAAGCATCATAACATGTACATACATACTTATAAACCCCAAATGTACACCCATCCACATACACATTCATACACACATACGTACGGGTAAAATCCATTTTATAAAAACATGTCCACATGCATTTTCCGGGCCCAAATCAGTTAAAAACATGTTAAAAGGGGATGCTAGAACTCACCTTTGCTGCTTTCGAGCTTATACCCTTTTCTTGAGTTTCCCAGACGTTTCTAGCACCTAAAACACACATACACACACACCCGAACACACAATCACATTTATAAGCATACCACCAAGTCTAGAATCATGTAAGCATCATAAACTAAAGAATTCACCAAAAACTTCGAAATTCTTGTTCTTTCTAAAATTCCCGAGAATTCTCTGCTCTTCTCCCCCTCTCTCTCTAAAAATCTAAATGATAGGCGAAAAGTAACATGGCATGGGCGGCCATGTTGCTTTATTCACCAACTTCCAAAGTTTTGTCCTTTTGGACACTTATAACCCCTCTACTTGGGTTAACTTGCATTTTCTTCTTTCCCTTTGCTTTTATTCTTTCTTTATTTTTAACAAAATAATCGGGTGTTACAAGTCCACCCCCCTTATTTAGGTTTCGTCCCCGAAACCTATTATTCCTCAACAGATGAGGGTAATGCTGCCTCATCTCTCCTTCAATATCCCATGTAGACTCGGATCCCTTCCTGTGCTCCCACTGTACACGCACAAGAGGAACCACTTTATTTCTTAACCTTCTCTCCTTACGATCAATGATTGCCACTGGCTGCTCCACGTAATTGAGCCGTTCATCCACTTCGATGTCCTCCAGTGGTACAATCATATCCTCATCTGCTAAACACTTCCGCAGATGAGATACATGGAATGTAGGATGAATTCCACTCAACTCATCAGGTAGTTCTAACCTATAGGCCACCTTTCCTACTCGAGCAATGATTTGAAAAGACCCTATATATCTTGGGCTCAACTTGCCCCACTTCCTAAACGGAATGATACCCTTCCAAGGTGAGACTTTTAACATAACTCTATCACCCACCTGGAACTCAATCGGTCTACGCCTCTTATCGGCATATGACTTCTGCCTATCCTTAGCTGCCTTCATGAAGGCCTTAATCTTTTCGAGGTTCTCTATCGTAGCCTCAATCACTTCAATGCTTCCTAACTCCTTTTGACCAATATCACCCCAGCAAATGGGTGTCCTACATCTCCTACCATATAGCATCTCGTAGGGTGGCATGCCAATGCTGGCATGATAACAGTTGTTGTACGAGAATTCTGCTAACGGCAAATGGTCATCCCAACTTCCTCCAAAATCGATCACGCACGCTCGAAGCATGTCCTCAAGTGTCTGCATCATCCTATCAGACTGACCGTCCGTTTGAGGATGGTAAGCCGTGCTGATGTGTAGTCTCGTTCCCATCGCCTCGTGGAATTTCTTCCAAAACTTATATGTAAACTGGGTGTCGCGATGAGACACAATAGACACTGGTACACCATGACGAGCTACAATCTCTTTGATGAATAGATCCGCGATTCTCTCAAAAGAATACGTCTCTCGGATCGGTAGGAAGTGAGCACTCTTTGTCAAGCGATCAACTATCACCCATATAGCATCATACCCTTTTGTGGTACGCGGTAACTTCGTAATGAAGTCCATGGTGATATGCTCCCATTTCCACTCAAGTATATCCAACGGTTGGATTTTCCCGTACGGCTTTTGGTGTTCCGCCTTCACCTGCAAACAGGTAAGGCATTTACTCACATACCCCGCTACGTTGTGCTTCATACCCGGCCACCAATAATCTTTCTTCATATCATGATACATCTTGGTAGCACCAGGATGAATGGTGTATTGAGTTTTATGAGCCTCGTCCATGATCTTTCCATGTAGATCCCCATAACAAGGAATCCACATCCGCCCATATCGGGTCTTAACACCGAGAGTGTTTTCACCCAACTCCGCGACTAGACCTCTCATTCTTTCAGAGTTAAGACGATCTACTTTCAAAGCCTCGTCTTGTAACTCCTTGGCCTGCATCATCGCGTCAGAGGTCATAATTAGTTGATAAGCCTTCACCCGAATCGGTCCGAGTCTCTCCTTTCAGCTAAGGGCATCTGCCACCACGTTGGCCTTGCCCGGATGGTAATGGATCTCACAATCGTAATCCTTTATGAGCTCCAACCATCGCCTCTGCCTCATATTCAAATCTTTCTTCTTGAAGAAGTACTTCAAGCTTTTGTGGTCTGTGAAGATGGTTCACTTCGTCCCGTATAGGTAGTGCCGCCAAATCTTCAACGCGAAAACCACCGCAGCTAGTTCTAGATCATACGTGGGATAGTTGACTTCGTGGGTTTTCAGCTGTCGGGATGCGTAGGCTATTACCCTTCCGCGTTGCATCAATACGCAACCTAGCCCAGAATAAGAAGCATCCGAATATGGCACTAAGTCCTCACTACCTTCTGGTAATGTCAATACGAGAGCTTTTGTTAGTCTCATCTTCAACTCCTCAAAAGCACACTCCTGTTCTCGACCCCACATGAACTTCACATCCTTATGAGTCAATTTTGTCAAGGGTGAGTCAATTTACCGGCGTTTCGTTGAGAATTTCTCCAAAATACCCCAACCTTTGACGACGTTAACCCAGAAAGACAAAAAGTTCGATTGGGGTGATAAACCGGAAGCGCCATTTCAATTATTGAAGCAAAAACTATGTTGTGCACCGATTCTATCCCTACCAGAGGGAATTGATGGTTTTGTGGTGACTGTGATGCATCACGACAAGGACTTGGTTGTGTCCTAATGCAACCCAACAAGGTTATTGCTTACGCTTCTCGATAATTGAAAGTGCATGAGAAAAATTACACTACTCATGACCTCGAAATAGGGGCTGTTGTTTTTGCACTAAAGATTTGTCGACTCTATTTGTATGGTACTAAGTGTACTATATTCACTGACCATAAAAGCCTTCAACACATCTTCGATCAAAAGGAACTGAACATGAGACAACACAGGTGGGTTGAGTTACTGAATGACTATGAGTGCGAGATTCACTATCACCCTGGAAAAGCGAATGCTGTAGTAGACGGTTTGAACAGGAAGGAACGAACCAAAACGTTGCAAGTGCGAGCATTAGGAATGACGACCCACACGAGTCTAACTACTCAAATTCGTGATGCTCAATACGAAGCACTAAAGGAACAAAATTTGAAGGAAGAATCTCTTCGCGGCATGGATAAACAATTTGAGATCAAGTCTGATGGAGCTCGCTACTTCATGAACTGAATTTGGGTACCAATTTTTGGAAACGTAAGGGATCTTGTAATGAACGAGGCACAAAAATCTAGATACTCCATCCACCGGGCTCTGATAAGATGTATCAGGACCTTAAGGAGTTATACTGGTGGCCGAACATTAAAGCTGGCATAGCCACCTATGTTAGCAAGTGCCTCACATGTTCAAAGGTAAAGGTGAGATATCAAAAGTCATCAGGACTACTGCACCAACCAGAAATTCCACAGTGGAAATAGGAACAGATTTCCATAGACTTCATAACAAAACTACCCAAGACATCTACCGGATGTGATACGATTTGGGTAATTGTGGACCGATTAACAAAGCCTGTATATTTCCCACCAATTAAAAAACTGATAAAATAGAAAGGTTGACCAGGGTCTATCTCAAGGAGGTTATCTCAAGACATGGTGTGCCAATCTCCATCATCTCCGATCAAGATAGTCGATTCACCTCCAGATTCTGGAAATCATTACAAAAGGCCTTAGGTACAGGATTGGACATGAGTACCGCATACCACCCGCAAACAGATGGTCAGAGTGAAAGGACTATCCAAACATTGGATGACATGCTTAAAGCTTGTCTGATAGACTACGGACACCGTTGGGATACTCATCCACCTTTAGCCGAATTTTCTTATAATAACAGTTATCACACTAGTATCAAGGTTGCACCATTCGAAGCGCTATACGGAAGGAAGTGTCGATCACCATTGTGTTGGACCGAGGTGACAGGATCTCAGCCTCTAGTTTGATCAATTAGGTTGTGTTCGCAGCGGATTTAGCATGAAAATTAGCAATTAATGCAAGAACATAAAGAATATTGCATGTAAAGTAAATGTAGAGAGAGAGAATAATTCTACCTAAAAGGAATAATATTCTGTTTTTTTCACATGTTTCGGCGTGGAATACAATTAGGTCACTGCCCTTTTAAAGGCAAAAGACCCATACTGTTGTCAGATTCCACTGACATTTATAGTTATTTAACTAACTACTGATAGAACACTTAAACTACTGAAGATGTCACAACAGCTGACATCTTCTTGCAAAATTACTAAGTGTTCTACCTATTACAAGTACTGAAAAGGAAACTACTGAAAAGCTACAACGACTGAAGAACAAACTCTTCAGTCGTTTACAACTACTAAACTATAACAACTGAACAACAGACTCTTCAGCTGTTGTACAAACTTACTGAAAGAAAAAAAATATAAAACTACTGAAGAGAAAAACCATCACAACAACTGAAGAAGACTTCTTTAGCTGTTGTGACAAACTCTGAAGCTTCAGCGCTTCGGTCTTTAGACTTTGGTGTTAGATGATTCATCAGCTGATGACTTCAGTAGTTGTCATCAACTGATGTCTTCAGTCATTGTCTTCAGACTTTGTGCATCAGTAGTTGATCTTCAGTTCTTCAGTTCTTCAGACTTTGATCTTCAGCACTTGTCTTCAGTACTTGAAGTCTTCAGTACTTGTATTTATCAGTACTTCAGTCTTCAGTACTTATCTTCAGCACTTTGGGATCTTTAGCTGTTGTACTTCAGATCTTTGATCTTCAGCTGTTGATTCTTCAGACTTTGTCAAACTGCTGATGAAGGTCTTCAGCAATTGTTGTGATGTCATGTGGGACTTAGAGATTTTCCTGATCTTGTCTCATTGGTTCTTTTGGTCCAACAAACTCCCCCTGAACCAATGCAGCCAAAACCTCTAAGTTATTTATTGTCCCACTTATTGTTTGCATAAAGATTGGTCTATTTCCTTCTGGATCAGATCAGAAGTTGACCTTGATAAGCACTGGCCTGAGAGGTAGTCTCTAAGATTTGATTGGCTGAGTATGGATGGGAGCTCTCTTTTGGGGAATTAGACACAGAGCTGTTGTCCCATCCATGAGATCTACCTCCCACGTACGAGCCGGTAGGATTCTCGGGTGTAGGCTTGAAGAAATATCATCTGCTCTTCTTTGGTTAAGTCTTCAGCCGCACCTTCGAATAACCCACCCTGTCGTACAGCTCTAAGACATACTTGGCCTGTTTTCCATTTTTGAGCTCAACTGTTGTGACTTGCCTATATGTAAATTCATCTGGGTATCTTCCTTCTAACAACAAGTTGAGCTCATCCCTATGGAAGTTCTCAAGCCTCTTATAGACTAAGCCCTTCCTCACCACCCTATTGTCTAACATTTTTTGGGGTGGCTGCTTAGCTCTATAGGCTTTCTCGAACTCCTCTACTATCTCCCAGGGTGTTATTATAAGAGCCACAGAGTTTACTTCATCTACAACTCTCTTAAGTTGGCTGTTGTATCTCACGGGCATATCTTTCTGAACTATCCTGTGAGCCACCCTAGGATCAGGCCAAGTCCTCACTCTTTCCTTATCACATTGAAAGGTTTGCTTAAGAGTGAAGAGTCTCAGAGCCTCCTTCTTCATATTCATGATAGAAGTAGAAGCAGCATATGATTTGTCAATGCTTTTCAGCATTTCCTCATCGTGTAATCTTTGCTGCTCCTCTTCTTCTAATTTTACCCTCACAGTGTCCATCTATGAGGTGGGAGTGATGGTTCGAGGTTTGGCTTTTGGTAGAGAGATGACTGTTGAAAGGGGCAGTCTGTCCTCCTCATCCTTCTTTTCTTCTTCTTCTTGCAGCCTCAACACCCTTCTCTTCTTCTGCAAGGGTGGATCACTGGCTGCGGGTTTTGATGGTGAAGGGGTTGGTTTTGTGGGTTGTGTTTGGGTGGTTGGTGTGGGAATGTTGGCAGGCACTGCTAGCAATCTAAAGATAAGAGATGGTTTGGTCTATTTGCTAGCAGTGTCCTGTTCCCAGCACCGGCTTCTGAGAGGGCCTCAGCAGCCAGTCCTTTGGTGAAATCACCAGCTGAACAGATCTTGGTGGCTATAGCCAATATTCTGTCCCTGGTCCATGCTTTGACATCAAGGACTGGCCTGCCCAGATACTTCGAAATGAATCTACTCATAGCCTCGAGTCTCTTTTTGTCCTCTTGGCTATAAGTAGACCATCGGTATTCAATTTGTCTCATTTCCATCTTTCTGATCTCTTGATCTAGCATGGCAGTGTCCATGTCAAAGCCTTGCCTGAACAGCTGATCAATGACAGAGTCCATTGATCTGCTTTGTTCAGCATCAGCCTCCTTGACAAGGGCTGCTAGATCAGAGTCAGTCTTCTTTCCCACCTCTCCCTTTTTCTTCTGATAAGTGATACTGAAATCCTTTTGGATTCCAACCACTTCAATATGCTCACTCTCCTCCCTCACCTTCTTCCCCTTCACCCTAAGACTCTCCTCAGCCTTCTCCCTCTAAACTACCTCCTCTCTTACTTCTATCTCCTCCTCTCCCCTCTTCCACTTAGCTTGCACTGATGTCTCCCTCTTTATGGGTGCATTGGTTGGGGTTTGACTATCAGCAAGCGCCTTGGCTACAGCAACCTCCACCAGGGGTTGGATATGAGTGGGAAGCCTCTAATCAATGGTTTTCATGACAATACCTGTTATTATGGGTGTGATGAGAGGCAGGGATTTCTGGAGGAAAGCATCTAGCTGCTCAGGGGGGTTCTGGCCCTGAGAGCTAGTGCCAGAAGCAGGGGCTGGTGGCCGAGTTTGTAGGAGTGGCTCAGTGTATGTGAGACCTTCGGGTGAAGGTGCCATCTGTGGGTTTGTGGTGGCAGATGGACTGCTATCTTGAGTCATTTGAGCAAGCAGCTCTTTGAGTCTGCTTATCTCATCTTCTAAGATAGTGTTTTGAGCGACTACATCAAAGAAGAAGCTCAGGTCATCATCAGTGCGAACTGAATCACCTGACCTCCTAACTATGTCAGGATATACATGCTCTGAGTGTGGCTCAGAGGTAGCATGTGCCCCTTGGTATTGGTACTGCGGACTTCCAGCCTCCGGATTGGATCCATCATCGGCAGTTGCCTCTGGTGAGGTCTTATTGCTTGTACCAGCTTCTCCCTGCTCATGTGCTGATGCAGGGGAAGTGGCAGCCTCACCAGAATATCCTATCTCCCTAGCCACACTGGGAGATTGGACATGTGATTCCCTGTGTTGTGGGCTCCCACTGGCACTTGTGTCCACCCTCTCTTCGGTTGGGGTCTCCCCAGTTGTAATTGGTTTTTGGGGAGAGGGTGGAGTGCTCAGGTGGGTCGGCCTTTGTGGGGCGGTTTCATTGGGAGATGGGCTTGAAGCAGTGTGCACATGGGGAGGAGTGTGCATTTTAATGGCAGTCTCCTCAAGTGAGAAAGACCCCAGATGTGTGGGTGCCCCTGAAGTGGTTGCATCAGGCTCCTGTTGAGAGGAAGCCTGTGCGGTTGTGGTGGGTGGAGTCGTGGTGACTGCTGGGAGAATCTGACAAGCAGCCACTTCCTGCATTTGTGTTGCAGGGGCATCCTCAGTGGACTTATTTCCCTGAGTAGCCTTTGTGGGCTTCTTTTTGGTTTTCGGTTTGGTGGGGACTTTGGATTTGGAGGTGGAGGCTGTGGGTTCCAGCTGGGTGGGTTTTCGCAGCCGGCCAGCCTGTTTTAGTGATTGGTCTGTGTTGTGCCTGGAGTATACCTCGGCTTGAACAGCCATGGCAGGGACCCCAGTGCCAACAAGTCCCTCAGCTTGAAGCTGGCTCTCGATGATGGCCATTATGAACCGAGGATACAAGATCCAACGGTTAGAAATGGGTTTTGTGGCCATATCTTTGAGTTCCAAAAATATAATATCAGTAAAATTAAGGGGTTGTTTCTCAAAGATAGAATATAATACCTATTGCCACCTTGTTGACATCTGGTCCCATGAAGATGTTTTGGGGGCTAGACATACATTCCCCATGTGGAAGATGAGACGTTGGGGATCTGGGAAGTGTTTTCTTCAACAAGGTGGTGGCAGAGAGGTCGCCCTGATAGTCGTTGGCTATGAAAGATAGATCAAGGGCGCCTTTGGGGTAAGAGGTTGGGTAGGTTGCATCCTCCAGCTTTAGGGTTTGGCGAATAGTGGCTGGAGTGATAACCACTACGTGGTTGTTGATGGAAGACCGGAGAGAGACCTCGCCATCATTCTCTCCGGTTTGGACAGTGATGTTCGTCCAGAACTCCGATAGGGAGTCGGTGTGGATGGTGGGGTTCAGAAGAAAAGCCGTTTGGTAAGGTGAGTCGTTCATGAGATCGACGGCATTGTGAAATTGGCCCAGAATGGCGATTTTGTGAGATGAGCGACACAGTTGTGTCGAGGTTTGAGTTGCATGGTCGCCATTAATGGTGTATGGGAATTTCAGATGTTTTTGAAAAGTTAGGTCAAGTGAGAATAAAAAGCTCTTAAGGTTGGGTATTTATAGGGTATGGCAAAGGCTGAAAGAAAACTACTGAAGGTTTGGTGTTAGTCATCAGTTGTTGTAACGACTGATGACGTGGTTTTAACCTTTAGTGGTTGTAACATCTGAGGACTTGGTGTTAGTCTTCAGTAGATGAAACTACTGAAACCTTGGTTTTGTCCTTCAGATGTTGTGAACGGTTGAAGACTTGTTGTCAGTCTTCAGTAGTTATGAACTACTAAGGACCTATTTTTCATCTTCAGACGTTGTAACAACTGAAGACTTGCTGTTATCCTTCAGTAGTTGTGAACTACTAACATCAGTAGTTGTGAACTACTGAAGACATGGTATTGCTTCAGTTGTTGCAAACAACTGAGGACTTGGTGTTAGTCATCAGTAGTTGTGAAACTACTGAAGACATAGTTTTGTCCTTCAGTTGTTTGGTGAACAAATTACTCATCAGTACTTATATTTGACCTTTGCATACTAATGCTCATCAGTACTTGTGAACTGAGAGCATCAGTAATGGTCAAATTATTCTAGCTGCAGCATACCAAGCCTTAGGACTAAGTTTTGAAATGTGGCACTATCTAAAGGCTTAGTAAATATATCCGCAAGCTCATCAGCACTAGGCAAAAACTTTGGATCAATCAGACCTTTTTCATAGCAATCCCTAATAAAATGATGTCTGATCTCTATATGTTTCGTCCTAGAGTGCTGGACTGGATTTTTAACAATGCAAAGAGCTGAAGCACTATCCATTAATAATGGAGTCTTAGTCTCTGTAATGCCATAATCCAAGAGTTGGTTCTGAAGCCAGAGTATCTGAGATGTATAACTTGCAGCAGCAATGTACTCAGCTTCAGCAGTGGATGTAGCAATTGATGTTTGTTTCTTACTCTGCCAAGAAACTAAACAACTGCCTAGGAATTGGCAACCACCAGAAGTGGATTTTCTGGTGACTTTGCATCCTGCATAGTCACTATCAGAGAAAGCAACTAATTTGCAAGAATGCCCAGTTGAATACCAAAGACCTAGTGATTGGGTACCTTGCAAATATCTAAAGATCCTTTTGACTGCAATCAAATGGGATTCTTTAGGTGCAGCCTGAAATCTAGCACAGGCACATGTTGCAAACATGATGTCTGGTCTAGAAGCTGTGAGGTACATCAAGGACCCAATCATACATCTGTAAAGGGTTTCATCAACCGCTTTACCTTTCTGATCTACATCTAGTTGTGTGATGCTGCTCATGGGAGTAGAACAGGGCTTACAGGTTTGTAAATCAAACTTATTCAACAACTCTTTGGTGTATTTGGACTGATGACTAAAGATACCATCAGCCTGTTGTTTGATTTGTAAACCTAGAAAGAGCTGTAATTCCCGCATAGCACTCATTTCAAACTTTTGCTTTATGAGCATTGTAAATTCATCACACAACTTTAGATCAGAGGATGCAAAGATGATATCATCTACATAAATTTGAACAAGGAGCTTATGCTGTCCCACAGTCTTAATGAACAAGATTTTATCAATGGTGCCTCTAGTGAACTTATCTTGGAGAAGAAAAGTTGATAGTGTCTCATACCAAGCTCTAGGAGCTTGCTTCAGCCCATAAAGAGCCTTATCAAGCTTGTACACCCAATCAGGATGTTTATTGTCCTCAATGCCTGGTGGTTGACACACATAAACTTCTTCTTTTATTTTACCATATAAGAAGGCACTTTTGACATCCATTTGATAAACCTTAAGACTGTGAAAAGCAGCATAGGCTAGGAACAGTCTGATTGCTTCCAGTCTGGCCACAGGAGCAAAGGTCTCATCATAATCGATGCCTTCCTCTTGTGCAAATACCTGGACAACCAGCCTGGCCTTGTTCTTGACGATTTGGCCCTTCTCATCTGTTTTGTTCCTAAATACCCACTTGGTGCCTATTGCACACTTACCTTGGGATAAAGGAACAAGCTCCCACACTTGCTGTTTCTTGAACTGAAGAAGCTCAAGCTGCATTGCTTCAACCCATCCATTGTCTCTTAAAGCAACATGATAGTTCTTTGGCTCTTGCTGACTGATGAAGAGAGCATAGAAGCAGAAATTGGACAATTGACTCCTGGTTGAAACTCCAGCATTGATATCACCAATGATTTGAGATGTGGGGTGATTCTTCAGCTCTTGATAGACTATAATGTCAGTGCAAGTGTTTGTAGGACTTTCAGCAGCAACAAATGGTGATGGAGACTCCTGAAACCATGTAGGAGATGGCGGCTCAAACGAAGTAGAGCATGCAAAAATCTCATCAGCATTTGTTGTGGATGGGGCTGCTGAAGCTACAGGAGCATCAGGTTTAGTGGACTCAGGCAGGTTGTCACTAAACCTGAAGAGGTGAGTACTGACTACATCATCATCAGTACCACCAGGTGGAGAACTGTTGACAGGCTCAACAGCTGGAGGTTGATAAGGAACATACTGCAGTATGTCCAGATTAAACAACTCCACAGGGTTTTGTGGAATCTTGTCCTTTGGAGATTCATTGAACTTAACATGCAGAGTTTCTTCAACCACTTTTGTCCTACAGTTAAAGACTTTGTATGCCTTGCAAGTTGATGAATAACCAACAAAATATCCTGCATCCACCTTACTAGCAAACCTCTGAAGTGGGTTGCTAGTGTTGAGAATAAAACATGGACACCCAAAGGCTCTAAAGAATGAAATCAGAGGAGCCAAATGATGAAGAACTTCATAAGGAGTCTTCATCAACCTCTTATTCACTAAAGCTCTATTTTGTATATAGCAAGCTGTACTGACAGCTTCAGCCCAAAAGGTCAGTGGCAGCCCTGAGTCGGCCAGCATTGACCTTGCAGCTTCAATGAGAGTCCTGTTCTTTCTCTCAACCACTCCATTCTGCTCAGGAGTTCTAGGAATACTAATCTGCCTCTTAATTCCCTTGGATAGGTAGAAGTCATCAAGTGTGTGGTTTCTAAATTCTGCTCCATTGTCACTCCTCACACACTTGACCTGTAGGGAATACTGATTTTCTACAAATAACACAAAGTTCATGATTGCCTTGGCTGCTTCATCCTTGGAGTGCAAGAAGAAAGTCCATACAAACCTGGAATAATCATCCACAATTACCAGGCAGTATTTCTTCTTTGCCATGCTCATCACTCTGACAGGACCAAAGAGATCCATGTGCAGAAGCTGCAAGCAGGCAGTGGACTTTGGTTCTTCTATTGAAGGGAATGAAACTTTGTGTTGTTTTCCTTTTAAGCAAGCAGTGCAGTTATCTTCACACTTGAACTCCTTCAAAGGCAATCCTCTTACTAAACCATGGCTTATTAGCTGATTCATGTTCTTGAAATTAGCATGCCCCAGCCTTCTATGCCATAGAGTAGACTCTTGAGGAGATGCCTTGGAGAATAGGCAAGGATGGCCTTTTTGATCTATCTTTTTGGAAAGATCTAAGGCATACACTCTTCCTGTCCTGTTGGCCTTCAGGAGAGTGTATTCATCCAACACCTTGACAATCAAATTTAGAACTTTGGATGACAGAATCCGACAGTTCTGGCTTGTGAAAAGGGCAACATGGCCTTTATCACACATTTGACTGACACTCAAGAGGTTGTACTTGAGATTCTCCACATGGTTAACATCATCAAACCTTATTTCCTCATTGGAAACAAAGTCTTTTCCGATGATGTAACCCTTTGCATCATTGCCAAAGGAGACAAATCCCTTCTTTCCTTGAGAGTAGTCATTAAGAAGGGAGCTGCTTCCTGTCATGTGCATAGATCCTCCACTGTCTACATACCAGATGCTCTTTTGGCATGTTGAAGAACCCTGCAGTCATAACCACATGTTAGTTAGTTTTAGAGACCCAAACTGTTTGGTTTTGGGTCTGTTCTCAACTACAGGTGCAACACTAACAGGTGTGTTATGTGTAACAGCCTGAGGTGAAGAAGATGGTGTAGAAGAGGAACCCTTTGGCTTGGACTTCCTTTTCTGTGGTTTCAACACAGGAGCATCTAAATGGTTGACTC
This sequence comes from Flaveria linearis, assembly GCA_024085815.1. Classification (NCBI taxonomy): domain Eukaryota; kingdom Viridiplantae; phylum Streptophyta; class Magnoliopsida; order Asterales; family Asteraceae; genus Flaveria; species Flaveria linearis. The sequence goes on along the minus strand of CM044011.1, from coordinate 54,536,430 downwards.
TTCCCATTAGATGCTGAACCATCATCACCAGTTGTGTCTGACTTTGTGATAAAGCTTTCAGCTCTTTAGACACATTGGGACTTGCTGATGATGGATTCCTATGTTGCACCATATTCTTTTGAGCAACCTCAGCTGTTGCCTGAGTAATCCCTACTTTCTTTTTAGATTTAGCTTTGGGCTTAGGGATTTCAGGCTTTGATATTGCTAGTACAAACTTGGTTTCAAACTCATTTTCATTTTATTTATTAGGTCTTTAATTTTCTCCTTTTGTTTGAGTTTGGAACCCCTTTTGTACCAGTAATCATCAGTAAGATGATTGAACAAGCCACATATCTCACATGGCTTCTTCTTCATCTTGTGTTGATCATCAACCAAAGAAGATGAAACTGCTGAAGACTTGTTCTTCAGCTATTTGTTATCAGTACTAGCAGTTTTCTTCCCTTTAGTACCTGCTTTCCTGACCTCTTCTTTAGTTGTCTTCAAACCTTTTCTACTGTCAGTTTTCTTCTCTTCAGTGCTGGCAGTAGTTGAGGTTTGAACTTCAGGTGTTATCACTTGCTCTCCAGTACTTTCAGTACTTCTAAAGACAACACATGAGTTGATCAACTTTTTGATCATGTGACAGTCAGCATTTGAACCATCAGCTGTTGTAGCATCAACTGATTGGTTTTGGCAGGAGCTAATGCTGACTTTTATCTCTGATGATGCTGAATCAAAAGATAGTAGGTCACATGATGAGAAGGATTGGTTATTGCTCTCTCCATCAGATTCAACTTCTGCTCTTGAAGTAAAATCTATAAGAGGAGCAGTGTGATTATAACCAATGCCAAACTTCACATTAGAAGCTGATTGCTTGCTAAGAAGCATTTCAAAACCCTTGCATGATTGCACCCATTGATCATACTCTACTTAGGTGTTTGCAAGAGTTTCCTTGAGGCCTCTGTACTTCTCTAGAAGTACATCTTCCCTAGCTTTACCATCTTTTATTTGGCATTTAAGCTTGTAAATCTCATCATTTTTCTCTTTAAGTGCAGCCTCAAATTCAGCTTTCTTTTTGGAAATAGTGTGCTCTAGCTCAAGATTTTTATCTATTAAAGCTACATTTGCTTCTCTAATAGAAGCAAATGCTGCTATTCATGATTCAGAACAAAGCTTGGCTTTGGCCTCAGAGGATACCTACGATGAGGCATTAGATGATGACCCCTCAGCAGACTCAAGGGCCATCAGAGCAAGATTTCCAAATGGACTATCACCACCATGTTGACCAGCACCTTGGAGTAGTTGTTCCTGACCAGATAGATCATCTGGCAGACTACTCCTGTCAACAACTCCTGGGGTGAAGAAGCTGTGTTGTTGAGGTTGTGTTTGATGATGAGATGGGGAAGATTGAGGTTCAGGAAGAGCCTGTGGTGGTTGAGCAGAAAGTGCTTGAGTTTGACTGAGCTGAGGCACATAGTAGCAGGGGTATGGGTATGGCATATGACCCTGAGGCACAAAATAAGCAGGTGATGCCTGTGCATGCGATGGATGGCCAGAACTGGAGGAAGGTTGCCCTCTGTGCTGTGAGCTATTGCTTGAAAAAGTCACAAAGGGTGCAGAGGAGTTAAATCCAGATGATCTACACTCCCTAGCAAAGTGTCCAAGCCTTTGGCACTTGTGACACCTCAACTTGCTCTTGTCAAAACCAACTTTGGTTTTGCCAGAGAGACCAGGGAATTTCCTACCAGTTCGTTTGTAGAACTTTTGAGATCTGATATTGATCATTGCCATTTGGCTCAAAATATCCATCTCTTCCAGATCATCATCTGGAATGCCCTTCAAATCTTCCATCAAAAAGCACCAGTCATCACTGCTACCTCCTGAACTACTACTAACACTAACAAAAGCTTGTTCTGAGTTAGTAGAGAAATCAATATGCTTATCATAAGAACTCTCTGATGAAGCATATTCAGACTCTTGACTTATCAAGGCAGCATCGCCATGGACAAAGTCATCAGTGAGCTTGCCAGAGGTGGACAACTTCCTCTTTTGCTCTATCTCTCTCTTAAATGTGAGCAGTTTCCCATGAAGTTGGGTGAGAGATAGAGTATCCAGATCTGCACTGGAGCGTAGGATAATAGTATAAGTGTCCTATCTCTCAGGCAGTGATCTGAGGAATTTGTTGTTCATCTGGCTGTTAGAGTACTCTTGTTTGACCATCTTCAATTCATAGATCAAACAAGAAAACCGCTCAAACTGCTGAGTCAGAGTCTCACCCTTCCTATGAGAGAATGTCTCATATTGTTGGGCGAGGATTTCCCTAGTGTTTGCTAATACCGAATCGGTTCCTCCGAATTGTTCCTTCAGAGCAACCCATAGGTTATGAGCAGTTTCATGATGCAAAAGCCCCGAGTAAATATCATTTGGAATAGCCATGGCTAAAATTCCATGGGCTCTAGCATCAATTTCGAACAGCTTTAGATCTTCGTCCGAATATTGTTCAGGTTTCTTCGGAACCTGTTCATTTGATTCGGGGACGCTCACCATAGGCTTGTATGGTCCATGCACCACTGACTTCCAATAACCAGCACTGTTGACAGACAAGTGGTAAAGCATACGACGTTGCCATATATTATACTCATTCCTCACAAGCATCGGAGGCTTGGTTGAGGAACCAGTATTGTGAGGATCGTTTGTAGGTGTAGTCATCTCAGTTTTTAGTCAAACTCAAGTTTAAACAAAACAAATGTAGCTCAAAACCACCAGAGAACCTCAAGTTTACGGCCAGAAACAGCAGAATCTCTCTCTACAGCTAATTCTTGCAAATTGCTAATTCGATCAAACGTAGAGATCAAAAGAGCAGTTTCAAATGATCAATAGTGAAATCGATCAATGATTAACCCGCTCTGATACCATTTGACAGGATCTCAGCCTCTAGTTTGATCAATTAGGTTGTGTTCGCAGCGGATTTAGCATGAAAATTAGCAATTAATGCAAGAACATAAATAATATTGCATGTAAAGTAAATGTAGAGAGAGAGAATAATTCTGCCTAAAAGGAATAATATTCTATTTATTTCATATGTTTCGGCGTGGAATACAATTAGGTCACTGTCCTTTTATAGGCAAAAGACCCATACTGTTGTCAGATTCCACTGACATTTACAGTTATTTAACTAACTACTGATAGAACACTTAAATTACTGAAGATGTGACAACAGCTGACATCTTCTTGCAAAATTACTATGTGTTCTACCTATTAGAAGTACTGAAAAGGAAACTACTGAAAAGCTACAACGACTGAAGAACAAACTCTTCAGTCGTTTACAACTACTGAACTATAACAGCTGAAGAACAGACTCTTCAACTGTTGTACAAACTTACTGAAAGAAAAAAAATATAAAACTACTGAAAAGAAAAACCATCACAACAACTGAAGAAGACTTCTTCAGCTGTTGTGACAAACTCTGAAGCTTCAGCACTTTGGTCTTCAGACTTTGGTCTTCAGATGATTCATCAGCTGATGACTTCAGTAGTTGTCATCAGCTGATGTCTTCAGTCATTGTTTTCAGACTTTGTGCATCAGTAATTGATCTTCAGTTCTTCAGTTCTTCAGACTTTGATCTTCAGCACTTGTCTTCAGTACTTGAAGTCTTCAGTACTTGAAGTCTTCAGTACTTGTATTTATCAGTACTTCAGACTTTAGTACTTATCTTCAGCACTTTGGGATCTTCAGCTGTTGTACTTCAGATCTTTGATCTTCAGCTGTTGATTCTTCAGACTTTGTCAAACTACTGATGAAGGTCTTCAGCAGTTGTTGTGATGTCATGTGGGACTTAGAGATTTTCCTGATCTTGGCTCATTGGTTCTTTTGGTCCAACACGAGGTAGGTAATAGTCAACTTACTGGTCCTGGGATCATACATGAGTCAACTGAAAAGATTACTCAGATTCAAAACCGACTCAAAGCCGCGCGTGACCATCAAAAAAGCTATACTGACATGAGACGCAAACTATTAGAATTCCAAGTGGGAGATAAATTTCTACTTAAAGTCTCACCTTGGAAAGGATTTATCTTTTTTGGTAAACATGGTAAACTAAATCCTTGATACATTGGACCATTTGAAATCTTAGCAAGGATTGGTCCTGGGTGTACAAACTCAAGCTACCCCAAGAACTTAGTAGTGTTCATGACATTTTTCATGTGTCAAATCTGAACCAAGTACCCGTACTTGTTTGAAACCCTAGTGACTACAGAAGACACTAACTGAATTTCGGGACGAAATTCTTTCTAACATGCGGAGTATGTGACAACCGCCAAATTTCAGGTCAATACCAGAACCAACTTAGTCATAATCATACATATTTTACATAAGTTCCAATTGTGTTATAATTATTTGATGTCCTTTCATGCATTACAAAATTTCATGCATCAGTGATTCAGCGTAATTACCATTTTGACACGCGATACAACCGTCACACAGGAGCGTTGGTGATAATTAATATATGTATACTAATAAATACTTTAACATGTTTCAAAGTATGTTATATTCTAGTTTTTTAAAGTATTTAAATTCCAAGCAAAATACATTGGGAAAAAAACTTAAATTTATAAATAAACCTACTCGCGTAAATTAATATTTTACCCGGAACGAATCATTTTAACGCAAATAATAGATACATGATGTATTAATAATATATTACCAATATTGAAATATTTAATATTATATAAGTTTTTATAATATTTTAACATATTCTAAAAAGTAAAAAGTAAAAATATAAAATTACGTAAAAATACCTATAGTGGAACAAATACCACCTAAATACCCAACACTACACAAAAATTAAAAACCGAACCCCCACCCCTCCCCTCTGGCCGTCCCCACCTTCTCCACCCCCTTGTTTTCCCTTCTCATTTCCAAGAAATAGACTTTTAAGACTTTAAGAAACCTACCAATTTGATGAAACCAGTTTTGGAAATGATTAAAGACATAAGTTCCATTACTACTTTAGGGAAGTGTGATCTTACATCTTGTTTGACCAACTTTAAACATAAATCTCTACAAAAGTTAGGTCCTTTTTTTAAAAGTTGTAAAGGTTATAGTAAGCAACGACATCCTTCAATTTCCACCTACACAAGAAATACCACACTTTTCACCTTCTTCTCCCCTTGAAATCATCCACCCCTATATCACCACCACTTGAATTGATTTCCAACTCATTTGATACAAATCTTGGGTGATTCAAGTGTCATTGTTGAAGACCAAGTGATTTTGGAGCTTTCAAGCATCCTACAACAACCTTTACATCTTTTCGTGCTTGTTTTTAGTGATAACACTTTCTTCTCGTCTATCTATTTTCATATCTTCATATTATCTATCTACTAGATCTATGTAAAAACCTTCATCCACAAAAGTCTTTCATGTTAAAAATGGTGTTTTTACCAACAAGGAGTTTCAAGAATAATACTTCATACAAAACATTTTAACATGAACCAAATAATGATTCTTGTTCTTAAAAAGTAAACATTCATAGATCCATATCTGACCAAGTTATTAGTTGGTGAGTTTATAAAAAGTCATAAGGGTTTGTTAAAATCCAAGAAAAGTCACAAAATGGTTACATTATGATTATGGAATTTTAGATGTTTTACAAGTATTATTATGAGTGTTTATGTATGTTCTTCAAGTTATACTTAGTTAGTGAATGGTAATATATTATTACAAAAGTTGGATTAAAACTTCTTGACAATTTGACCAAATTTACAAGTATGGCTAAATATATATAAACATGAGACTTTAGAAGGGAAAAATATATATTCATAACTAAATATTATGTTAGTTTAAAGAGGATGTTAAAATAGTTAGTAGATGTCTTTTAACAAAGATGACACATAATTTTGTTGCTAATTTGACATGGAACTTAAAATATAAATTTACGTACTTTATAATGTTAGTTACTAAGTCACTTAAAAGATGGGTTAAGACAAATTGATAAAATTAACTAAAGTAACTAATTAATTTATTAAAGAGATTTTATTTAATAATATACAAAAGTTACTTAATAAATTAAAGAAACTCTAATCTAATATATGTCAAGAACAAGACAAAATAAAAGAATAATCTTACTAAGGAAATAATTAAACAATTATTATATAGGCAAATATACATATTTATACATGGATTGTAAAATATGAAAAACTAATGATTTTACTTGGATGTTAATATTTCAAATTGTATTCCAACTAATATATTGTGAATATTATTTTACCTTAGAAGATAATATTATTTCAAAACCTAGATTCTATAATTTCATATGTAAATTACATAACTAATTACTAAACACTCGAGTAACGTCTCGGGTCGAGTCAAAATAATATTTAATTACCCAAATAATATGTCAACTACAAGATACAAAGGTTTTTGAACACTTTCAAGCGAAGTTTAATTTACTAATATTTTCTAAGTAATATATATTTCACAATTATCCAATTTGTGTCACCAGGGGTCGGTCGAGTAAAACAATTTGTTACCAAGTGTGTGGATGAAATCGTTACATGCTCATATTACACGTAGGAGTAATTAATTAGACATAAGTTACCTTGTTTGTTCTAGGGTGAACTTAGTTTGGATTTTCCTGAGCACTTGTGATATTTACAGATTTCACGCCCTACTCACTCAACAGGTAAGTTTCACGGCCCCATTTTTACTCATTTTCCTTTTGGGGAGCTTACATGCAAATTACTATTTTTTTGGACACATTTAATTGTCAATGATTTCACAAGTTATATAAGTTGTTTACTTACCGTATAAAGTCCCCTGTTATCAGACCGTTAGTTTATTTCCTAAAGCGAGGTAATCATGGATGGTACTATTAGGTTTGACTACCCCCACCCGGGTTATTTACCCTAACCTTGACTGGAGGTCTAAACGGGTGCATTATTAGCTTGTTGACCCCTATGCTTACAGTAGGCACAAGTAGGGGAAAATTTATTACAGTTACAGTCTAGCTTCGATTATGGCGCTTATATAATTTCTACCATTGTGTGTACAACAATCAAATCTTAGAAAGTCTAGTGGTCCTTTACACTTTTTATTATTACTTAAAACCTATGAATTAACCAACATTATGTTGACATATTTTTCATGCATGTTTTCTCAGGTAATTGATAGATGCACCAAGTTAAGCTAGCATGGATCATCTCATGTTAGGGCCCATTCATGCTGTTTGGGATATTTATTTTCATATTTGTCATGTTTTGAAAACAATTTACCTTATTACTATTGCTTCCAAAAATTTAACTCTGAAACAACTATGTATCTTAAACTTATTTGAGACACATGTTTTACAAAAACATGTAGTGGTCGACCAGTGACTATGAAACCATGACATTCGCACCCTGCAGGAAACCGCTGTGGTTTGGGGTGTGACAACTATCCTGGTGGAACACCCAGATACAGATGTTGGGGTTTGAAATTGCTAACCAGACTATCTATAAAGATTTCAAGAACTTGATGAAAGAAGAATACTGCCCCCAAGAAGAGGTGCAGAGGTAAGAGATGGAATTCTAGAACCTTAAAATGACAGGTTCCAAGACCAAGCTGTTGTGCTGGGTAAGCTACCCCCGCGCGGTTCTACATTAACTACCACCAATAGTAACAACAAGAGGAAATGAGAGTCTAGTCCCAGCAACAAGCATAACACATCTCAGCAGCAACTACAACAGTCATGAAAGTTTGACAACTCTCGTTCATCCAATCAATCATCCTCTTCATCACAACATGGTGGTGGCTACACTGGGACATTACCTAAGTGTAACAAGTGCAACTACCACCACAACAGGCCTTGCAACAAGATTACCCGCGAGATATGTGGCAAGTTTATGCACACTGCTAAGAATTGCCATGTGAATTTAGTAGCTAAGTAGCCAACACCACTGGATGAACAAAAAGGCTGCTACAAGTGTGGTCAACCCGGGCACTTCAAAAGGAACTACCCAAAAATAAAGAAATACAATGCGGTGGTAATGGTGCTGATAACCGGAATGGTAACGAAAATGGAAATGACAATGGAAATGGAAATGGTGGTGCCAAGGGTAGAGCATTCATCATTGGTTCAGGTGAGGCTCTTAATGATCCTTCTACTGTAACTGGTAAATTTCCTGTCAATGGTCGTTTTGCCTCTGTACTGTTTGATTCTGGTGCTGATAGGAGTTTCATTTCACATAATTTCAATTGATTATTAGATATTAACTCTATAGCCTTAGACACGAACTATACAGTAAAAATAGCTGACAGTAAGATCATAGAGTCTTCCCATATATATCGAGGTTGTAAGATAAGTCTATTTGGGCATGATTTTGATATTGATCTTCTATCTATTACAGTCGATAGCTTCGATGTCGTAAGCAGCATGGATTGGTTGTCAAGAAACCAAGCTGAAATCATTTATTATGAGAAGCTCATTCGATTACCTTTGCTTGATGGAGTGATACTCACGGTGGAAGGCGACAAGAGTGGTGATGTGGTCGGCATCATCTCTTACATGAAGGCTCAGAAGTGTTTGAGGAAAGGGCATTTAGTGATTTTAGCCCTAGTTACTAAAAAGAGCACTGAGGAAAAGCATGTCAAAGACATTCCTACTATTAGAGATTTTCCTAAGGTAGTTCCAGAGGACTTACCTAGCTTTCCTCCACCCAGGAAAGTAGAGTTTCAGATTGAATTGGCACGAGGAGATTCCCCTATCACTCGAGCGCCGTATCATTTGGCACCGAACAAGCTTCAAGAATTATCAAAACAGTTGCAGGATCTGTTAGATAACGGCTTCATACGTCCTTGGGGAGCACCTGTGATATTCGTGAAGAAGAAAGATGGAACCTTTCACATGTGATTTGACTATCAGGAATTGAACAAGGTTATTGTAAAGAATTGATACTATCTTTCACGTATTGACGACCTGTTTGACCAACTGCAAGGATCGAGTTACTATTCAAAGAATGATCCGAGGTCTGGATATCATCAGCTTTGGGTTCAAGAAGAAGACCTATTCAAGACAGCTTTCAGAACTCGATATGGGCACTTTGAGTTTGCAGTCATGCCATTTGGTTTGACGAATGCTCCTGCAGTCTTTATGGATCTCATGAACCATGTTTGCAAACCCTATTTAGACAAGTTTGTTTTCGTCTTCATTGATGACATACTCATTTATTCCAAGAATAGGAAGGAACATGAGGAATACTTAAGGACTATTCTAGAGCTTCTAAAATCAAATAGCTATATGCCAAGCTTTCCAAATGTGACTTCTGGATAAGAGAAGTACAATTTCTAGGGCATGTTGTTAATGAGAATGGCATCCATGTTGATCCGTCTAAGATCGATGCAATCAAGAATTTGCCTGCACTAACGACGCCTACTGAGGTGTGCCAATTTCTTGGATTAGCAGGTTATTACCGGCGTTTTATCGAAGGATTCTCCAAACTGGCATAACCCTTGACTGCCTATCTCACAAAGGAACGGTTTACAAGTGGGGTAGTAAGGAAGAAGCGGCTTTCAAAGTCCTTAAAGACAAACTGTGTAGTACACTAATCTTGGCATTGCCAGAGGGAACTGACAACTTTGTGGTGTATTATGATGAGTCAATCCAGGGTTTGAGTTACGTGTTGATGCAACACAAGAAAGTGATAGCTTAGGCATCGAGACAGCTTATGGTGCATGAGAAGAACTACACAACTCATTACTTGGAGTTGGGAGCTATAGTATTCGCACTCAAGATCTAGAGGCATTATCTTTATGGAAACAGGTGCATGATCTTCACTGGTCATAAGATCCTTCAGCACATTTACGAACAGAAGGAGCTACACACGAGACAGCGATGACGGTTGGAACTACTGAATGATTACGACTGTTAGGACCGTGTACGGATGGAGTACTAACTGATTCTATGTGAAACCGAATCAAATAGCATGGAATTCTGTTTGATTGGCGATCCAATCAGGGAGAACGTTAATCGGATCAAACCTAACGATTAGAATACGTTAAGATTGAAGTAGGAATTATCTGAAACGTTCTATGAACCTGGAAGGGACGCTCTGTGCGAACTGGGATGGCTAGGGTTGTCAATTCTCGAAGTCTCCTGTTTTTCCACGAATTAAGTGGTATTTATAGGTTACAGCTTTCATTCGTACGGCTGAGCCAAGCGACTGGCTCAGTCGTGCAACTGAGTCATACGATTGATTCATTCGTACGACTGCGTCAGTCTTATGACTCAATCGTGCGATTGACTCAATCACCTAGTTCAGTCGTGTGATTGGCCCATTCGCATGGTCCAGTCGTGTGACTGAATCAGAATACTTAGTTAAATGCATTCTTGAACCTTTAATGATTCAGAACTATGTCTAACAAGTGTAAACCTATATAACATGTTCATATAAGCGTGTAACAATAAATAATATTAATAGATATAACATTAACCAACCAATAAACATTAAACAACCAATAAACATTCATAGAAGAGTTTTTCATTACATAGATTCAACATTACATATGTGTTACAAGACGAAAGACTATTACATTGAAGCTCACTAGACTAGAACAAGGGACATGTATATCAACAAACTCCCCCTTGGACCTAGATCTATCTAAACTTTGAATTCCTTCTTGAACTCTTCACATCTCTTCATTCTTTCTTCTCATGAAACCCCAGCATGAAGATCAAGTGCGAAGCATAGACGTATAACGTGTTGAAACTGAAGTGCTTGCATGATATCCTGTGTGTCAAAAAATAATGGCCACTTGTATAAGATGTAGACATCTAAAGTAGACAAGTTGGTTAGCCACACAGGGTCAAACACCCTAATCGTCTCTACCTTCCCTTCTTTATCCAAAACAATGACGGCCTCACCAGTGCGCCAGTCATAATACCACCATTTAAAATGGGGTGCAAAATCTTGTGGCATCTTCCTCAGTGGAATACGCGACATTATGCGCGGTGGGTGCCATCTCAAGACCACCTTTGGTCTTCCGGAGGTGGGGTCAACCTCTGTCTTATGAATCAACCTTTTGGGTTGTTGAGGTTTAAAATTGACCCACCTCGTATGATACTCCTTCTTCAAAGCCTCCCTAAACCATCCCGATATCTTTCCAGGAATAGCATACAGGAGGTTCAAGTTAGCTACACGGTTTAGCTTAAATCCAGGGAGAGTTTTCAGATCGTGTGGGAATCTGAAATACACTATTCCCTTCTCCCTTTTGATGGCATATACTTTGAGGTCCTCAAAGTATGCCCAGCTGATAATCTTGCCAGACACCTTCTGATGCTTCTTTACCTTGTAGAGCTTGGTGTAGGCGTTTGACTTTGTAGGCATGCGCTGTTTCTTTATTTCCTCCAGGTAGGCTGCCCACTCAGCCTTTTTGGATGCTAGGTCAGCATCATCTGCCTGAGGATCTTCTGCTGTAGCTTCTTTTGCAGCTGTCATCTCTTCAACTTTATCAAATGCACTGCAGTCAAAAGTTTCTCCCAGATCCGGTAGTACTTCGCCTTCGGCGTTAGTATACTGGGGATAATAATCAGCAGTCACATCCTCTATCTCCACCTCGTCGATATCCTGTAGCTCCTCATCACTATGTCGACCTCTGGAGCATCCTTCACCAGCTCATCTGGATTTAGACTGAACAGTTCAGCAATCTGTTCATCAGTCAAATCATGTATGATCTCTCCCTCTTCAGGCGTGTAGCTGATAGAGCGATGTACTATCCCTTGCAAATCGAGAATCATTGTCAATTGAGTCTCGATTTGTCGAAGGGGCACCACATCGTGCTCGTTAGTCTATTTTGATGAACCTATTAAAGAAATAACCAAACACAATGGAAGTTAATATACATTAAGCACATAACAATTGTCGGCATAACTTTTCATTTATTTAATTAAACACATATTTGATGCATGATTTCAAGAACAAAATTTAATAATAAATAGACATCTAATCTTGAATTTTGCCTTGAATCATCGCTGGGTCTTCGGCAGAAGGGTAGGTAGGCGGGGCAGACGCTGAAGCTCCTTGGTCTTGTTTCCTCTTCGTTCTTTGCTCTTGACTAGGAGCAGAGGCGGATGCAGCTGCATCCCCTTCATCGTCATCACCATCCTTGCCTCTAGCCTCACCATCACCCTCCTCATCATCATTCTCACTCTCATCCGCATCATCATCATCCTCATCATCATCTCCATCGTCATCACCTTCATCTATCTTCAATGGCTCATCCTGCGACCCTTTCAGCTTGAGCAAGATCGTCTTCTTTGCCTCCTCCAACTCCTCAATCTTCTTAGAAGATATGACGCTTTGGTCCTGGAGTTAGGAGATCTGCTCAGCCTGCTGAGCAATATGTTGAGCTTGAGAAGCATTTTGCTCCTCAAGCTGACGAAGCCTAGTCGCCTTCTCCTCGTCTGCAGCTAACAGCTTCAGCGCCATTCTGTTAAGTGTTACAAGCTGTTCCTCCACTCCAATAGGAGGAGGGATGATCCTGTGGGGGAAGGAGGATGGGCTGGCTTGGTGGCTCGTGGTGGTGGTAAAGATTAGGGGTGGTATAGAGGTGGTTGGTAGTGTAGTAGTGGTAGTGAAGATTGGGGGTGGTATAGAGGTGGTTGGTGGTGTAATGGTGGTGGGTGGAGTAGTGGTAGTGGGTGGTGGAGTGGTAGTAGGGTTGGTTGAGGTAGTGGTGGTGGCTGTGGAGGTAGTGAGTAGGGTAAACCTCCTTCTCTTGGGCTTCAGCCCATGTGGCTGAGCCATCTGTTTCCTCCGAGTCCCCCTGGACCCGGAGGCTCCCCTCGACTACTGGGAGAGTCTGGGATGTAAGATGGGTTAGTGACAGTCTCCCAAGACCCTCCAGGACGTCCGCCAACCGTCCTAATACCCCTCTCCGTGGCTACGATACGGCTTCCTACCGTTCGTACCAGGGGCTCATCATCCGACTCTTCTTCCTCATCAGGCTGACATCCCTAATGGAAACTAGCACTCTCTGCTCCTCCTTAGGTGGATGATGGAGATGTCACATCGGTAGTAGTGGCCCTAGATTGTGTGGGGCCAGTATCTCCACCATCACCATCATCATCATCTGAATCATCATCCGTAATCGCTATCGGCTCCGAGTCCGAATCACTATCATCGTGACGCCACTTTTTCCTAGCTGATGCCATGTAATCCTCACGGGCCAAATGCCCAAACAATCTCCTCACCGGGGGCTTTCACCTGCTTCCCCCGGTATACCTTCATTCTCCCCAGTGTCGTATCATCCATAACTTCCAATACGACTGCATCATCTTTCTCCTCAGGTAGCTGGGGGAGTTTCTGATAGATAATCATCTGAATGGACCTTGGGTACATACCGAAACTCTCCTTCCCCTTGGCCTTGATGTTCTCCACCAAGTAGGTGAAGATCATCCTGGAGAAGCTAAAAGGATGGTTCAGCACCAGTGCAGCGTATGCATTCTGCATCTGGTCTGACAACTCCTCAAAGCCGCCCTTCCTTGACGCGATGCATCTAAGAAGTACATGTGCCAAGTATTTGAAATGGGGGCACAAGTTTCTCTTGTTGAGCATACTTGTGTTGATGTCCCCAGAATACTTGGCTCTCATGAAGCAGCCACGGACGGTAAAGGGATGTAATCTAGTGGGGCAATCAGTATCATCCCCAAACTAAAGAACCGTCCGTATATCCTCTTCGGTGATCTGCATGGCCTCCCCAAAAATCAAACTCCTGATAGTGTGGGGATCGATAGACCTGTCTACTGCAGCGTTTTCCCAGAACGCCTGCTGTATCGATCGGTAAGGAGTGCAAGGCGCTAAGATCGCATGAGAGATCCTCGAGCGTTGTAAAAATGTGATGATCCCAGCAAACTCCGTAGTGTTGCGGGAAGTCAGGTCGAGATAAGCACAAATGTTGTGCTTAGAGCTCATAGGCCATCTACTCGTCATCTGTGACATAAAGAAAATAAATGTTAGTACGTGTCAAGGTATGCCAGACTTGTTTCATGTAATTGAACATTTTGTTCAGTCATGCGACTGAACTGAGCGATTGAATTTAGTCGTGCGACTGAGCTGGACGACTGAGCTCTAGTCATGCGATTGAGCTCATACGTGCAACTGAGTCAAGCGATTGGACTTAGTCGTGGATTGCTCATGCATTTACCTCAGTCGTGTGATTGAGCTTAGACGCATGGTTCAGTCGTGCGATTGAACCATTCATCCAACTCAGTCGAGCGATTGAGTCTAGTTGTCCTGCTCAGTCGTGCGATTGGAGTTCATCAGTGTGTCCAGTCGCATGACTGACGGTTTGTCCATTCAAATTTGATTTTTGAGCGATTCTTGATGTTAAACGTTGAGGAATGGCTCATTAGGTTCGAATATGTTCGAATAAGCTTCTAATAACTTTATAGGTTCAAAAGCTTAGTTTTAGTGGTTTATTTGTCTTTGTTGTGTCAGTTTTAACTTAGGTCACTTTCCAATCGGTTTTACGTTGTAGTAACCGAGTTATTAGCCAATAGATGTCGCGTAGTACCTATGAAACAGAGACAGATGATCAGAAGATGTCAAAATGGGTCTAAGAAGATCGAATGAAATTTCAGCAGAGTAAGTTTAGGTCGTGCAAATGGAGAGCGATTTGAGAGAATGAGGCGAATGAGACTGACTCCCCCTTAATTTATACTGGGGCAGCCTTCATATGACTCGTCCATTCGGTCATCACCAGTCGTACGATTGAGGTTCATTTGTGTGATTGCTCACAGTCGGTTACCTCCAATCGTGCGATTGAGCTCATTTGTATGGTCCATTCATACGACTGGTCCATACTCATGGTCCAGTCGTGCGAATGGGTACATTCGCATGGTCCATTCGTACGACTGGTCCATACTTATGGTCCAGTCGTGCGAAAGGGTTCTACTTGTGAATTTTTTTCTTTTTGACCCATGAACACTTATACCCTTATTTCAATAGATAAAACTTTTTGATCAATTTGATCATCTCAGACATGACCATTTAAAGATTAAAAATAACATTTGATCACCTCAGATGTGATCCATTTATCCACCTGATCATCTGAGACATGATCCGTTTATCCACCTGATCATCTCAGACATGATCCGTTTATCCACCTGATCATCTCAGACATGATCCCTTTATCCACCTGATCATCTCAGACATGATCCATTTATCCTTTCAGAAACAGTTGATTTTAGATTAAACGTTAAGTTCATATTGTGATATTTACTGCAATGAGTAACATAGCACAGTCCGAAACTGACACACTTTACAAATAATTTAAAAGACAAAACTAAGTAACAAAATAAACATGTTTTTGTGATTTTCTTAGGGTTGGGTAGATCAGCCTATTAGCATTAACATCATTTCCACTATAGATTCTTATGGAATCAGACAGGCATAAACTCAATTACTTGGAACTTTTTATACATTTATTGAAATGGAAACTAGCATATTTACATATCACAGTATCTCATTCATCTCAGACTTCTAAATTCTAACTGAGAATCATGCTTGATCTGATACGTAACACACGTTGATTATCAACGTCGGGCGGTGCTTCCACGACGATTGTCAGTATACTTGTCCACTTAAATCCATACACAGACTTTTGACACACAATGGTGATGTATTAGGTAACCTTATTTCAACCAACATTTGTGGATCCCAAGCTTATATGGTAATTAACATTCCTTAGAGAACTTTCGAGCGGTCTATGGGTATGTTGACAAGAAGAGACTGTTCATAGATCTTTCAAAGAGAAGCCAAAGCCTCAGGTCAGTGCCATCGCACAGCAGAGAGGCGGCAAACACCAATGAATTCTAGAATATCTAGGTTATGCTTATCCTCAGATCAGTGCCATCGCACAGCAGAGAGGCACACAACCTATCTTCTTGTTAGAGCATCTTTAACTTTTTCTTTTGCACATAACGCACCAACAACATACGTTATCAGCTTGATTGCGTTTATTTTCATTTTTTTCGTGCTTTGCTCATTTTGTGGTCATCCGCGCACTTTTAGCGGCGTTTATTTGCTTGTCATTCTTTATTGGAAATAATTGATTGTGTTAACCAGTGATAAGATGGGAACCCACAGTCAGTAGAAGAATTTAGTTTAAATTGAGTTCACCAATGATGTCTACTAGTCTACTTGTTGAATCTACCGACACATCGTATGATGAACTAGCACCTCCCTAGATCGACTTTCTCCGTATAATTACAGTTACCAACAAGCGTACTATCATTTTCCTAATTTGTTAGACTTAGAGTTCTCTGACTAACAAATTTTCGTGATTTAATTTAAACTAAAATTACAAAAATTAAAATCTTTTTGGTGTTCCAAGTAACTAGACGCCTGTGTACTATCACTTTCCATTGTGTAGAATCACAGTCTTATCTTTGTTGTTTTTGCCTTTTAGCTTATATGCCCTTCCCCCCTTTTTTTCTTTTTTTAAGTAAATAAATACTAAAAGTAAACTAATCTCCCTCTAAAATTCTCAAATAGAAAATCTTTTTTGTGTTTTTGGATTTTTATAAGACAAGGAAATTAAAGAAAATAAAATAAAAAAAAAACTGAACTAGTGTCGGACTATGCATCTGTGTCTTCAGAGATAATGTCACTTTTCTTTTTCACGCCGTTGACCTCTAACAGATAGAAAAATCTAGGTTTATCAAATGGTTATGTGTAGAGGTCAGCGCGTTGAAAATCCATGTTTATCTTGACCACATCAATTATTGTTTTTCATAGCAGTCGCGTATGAAGTGATACTTTATGCTGATGTGTTTTGTTTTAGGGTGTTGAACCGGATTTTTAGTTACAGCTATGGCAACAGAGTTATCAACATATATAGGGGTGTCGTAATCCCGCATTTGCTGTTGGATCCAGATAATCTGAGAATAGCAGCTTGCAGCAGCAACGTATTCAGCTTCACAGGTTGATAAGTCAAACGAGGTCTGTTTCTTGCATTGCCACGTGACTAGACGCCTTCTAAAAAACAGACACCCTGCTGATATAGACTTGAAATTCATCTTGCAGCCGCCATAGTCTGAATCACTATACACCGTTAGCTCAAAGTCATCGTCATGAGGATACCATAACCCCAGTGTTGGAGTACCCTTCAGATAACGAAAGATCCGTTTCACCCCGATCAGATGATTTACTTTCGGTTTTGCTTGATATCTGGAGCATAGACATGTAGCATACATGATATCTGGACGTGAGGAAGTGAGATACATGAGAGATCTGATCATCCCACGATACAGAGTGGCATCCACCAGATCCCCATTCTCATCAGGAGCAACATCATGATTTGTGGCGAGTGGGGTACCGGCAGCGGTGACATTTTCCATATCAAAGCGACTAAGAATGTCTCCAACATACTTAGTTTGATGCAGAAATATACCGGTAGGTGTCTGATCCACTTGTAATCCCAGGAAGAACTTCATTTCTCCCATGGCGCTCATTTCAAATTTTGCCTTCATCACAGATTCTAATTCTTTACATAGATCTTCGTTTCACGAACCGAAGATAATATCATCCACATAAATTTGCACCATAAGTAAATCCCCGTCTCTTTCTTTGATAAACAGCATGCAGTCAATCACACCCCTGCGAAACCCGTGTTTCAGCAGGTGGGTGGAGAGCTTCTCATACCAGGCTCGAGGAGCCTGATGTAACCCATACAGAGCCTTGTCCAACTTGTAGACTCTGTCCCGATGATAAGGATCTTCGAATCCCTCGGGTTGACTGACGTAGATCTCTTCACGAATTTCCCCGTGCAGGAATGCACTCTTTACATCTAGTTGATAGACTTTTGTTGGACCAAAAGAACCAATGACCCAGATCAGAAAAACCTCTAAGTCCCACAAGACATCACAACAACTGCTGAAAGCATCTTCAGCTGTTTGACAAAGTCTGAAGACCTCAACAGCTGAAGATCAAAGTACTTAAGATCAACAACTAAAGTACAAGTACTGAAGATTCAACAACTGAAGACTCAAGTGCTGAAGACTCAAGTACTAAAGACTATCAGCTGAAGATCAAAGTATTGAAGATCAACAGCTAAAGCACAAAGACTAAAGACAAAGACTGAAGACATCAGCTGATGACAACTACTGAAGTCATCAGCTGATGAAACATCTGATGTTAAAGTCTGAAGACAAGTGCTAAAGCTTCAGAGTTTGTCACAACAGCTGAAGAAGCATTCTTCAGTTGTTGTGATGGTTTTTCTTTTCAGCATTTTATTATCAGTAGTTTTATTTTCTATTTCAGTAGTTTGTAAAACGACTGAAGAGTTTGTTCTTCAGTCGTTGTAGTTTTCAGTAGTTTCCTTTCAGCTGTTGTAATTAGTTTAACACTTAGTATTTTTGTAAGAAGATGTCAGCTGTTTGACATCTTCAGTAGTTTAGTTAGTTTCAGTAGTTTGTTAGAATAACGGTTTGATGTCACTATCATGTGACATCAGCTAACGTCATTCTTTCTATAAAGGAAGATGACCTAATTGTAATCCTGGCCAAAACGTGTGATCTAATAGAAAACACCTTTTTGCAGAATTCCTCTCTTTCTCTATAACCTACTGTTACATTGATTTATCTATTGTGTTCTTAGTATAATTTGCTTAATTCTTGTGCTAAATCCGCTGCGAATACAACCTAATTGATCAAACTAGAGGCTGAGATCCTTTCAAATGGTATCAGAGCTGGCTAATCATTGATCAATTTAACAATTGATCATTGAAAGTGCTCTTTTGCTATCTACGTTTGATCGAATTAGCAAATTTGCAAGAATTGGTTATAGAGATTGAGTTTCTGCTGTTTCTAGCCATTAAACTTGAGGTTTTCGTGGTTTTGAGCTAAATTTGTTTTGTTTACCTTGAATTTCTTTGAAATCTGAGATGACGACACCAACTAATGATCCTCACAATACTGGCTCCTCAACAAAGCCTCCAATGCTTATGAGGAGTGAGTATAACATATGGCAACATCGTATGCTCCATCACTTGTCTGTCAACAGTTTTGGTTGTTAGAAGTCAGTGGTACATGGACCACACAAGCCTATGGTGAGTGTTCCTGAATCAAATGAGAGGGTTGAGAAGAAACCTGATCAATATTCGGACGAAGATCTTAAGCTGTTCGAAATTGATGCTAAAGCCCATGGAATTCTGGCTATGGCAATTCCAAATGAAATCTATTCAGGGCTTTTGCATCATGAAACTGCTCATGATCTCTGAGTTGCTCTGAAAGAACAATTCAGAGGAACCAAAGAGGTCTTAGAAAATACTAGGGAAATCCTCACCCAACAATATGAGACATTCTCTCATAGGAAGGGTGAGACACTGACTCAACAGTTTGAGCGATTCTCTTGTCTTATTTCTGAGCTGAAAATGGTTAAACAAGAGTATTCCAATAGTCAGATGAACAACCGTTTCCTCATATCACTGCCTGAGAGATGGGACACTTATACCATTGTCCTACGCTCCAGTGCAAATCTGGATACTCTATCTCTCACCTAACTTCATAGGAAACTGCTTACATTTGAGAGAGAGATAGAGCAGAAAAGGAAGTTGTCCACCTCTGGCAAGCTCACTGATGACTTTGTATCAGGCAATGCTGCACTGATAGGTCAAGAGTCAGAATATGCTGCATCAGAAAGTGCATATGATGAGCATATTGATTTCTTTACCAATTCTGAACATGCTTTTGTTGGTGTTGATGGTAGTTCAGGAGGTAGCAGTGGTAACCTGTGCTTTCTGATGGAGGACTTGAAGGGCATTCTAGATGATGATCTAGAAGAGATGGATATTTTGAGTCAAATGGAAATGATAAATATCAGATCTCGAAAGTTCTACAAGAGAACTGGCAGGAAATTTCCTGGTCTCTATGGCAAAACCAAAGTTGGTTTTGACAAGAGCAAGTTGAGGTGTTACAAGTGCCATAGGCTTGGACACTTTGCTAGAGAGTGTAGATCATCTGGATCTAACTCCTCTGCACCCTTTGTGACTTTTCCAAGCAATAGCTCACAGCACAGAGGGCAACATACCACTACTTCTGGTCATCCATCACCAGCTCAGGCATCACCTGCATACTTTGTGCCTCAGGGTCATATGCCATACCCATACCCCTGCTACTTACCTCAGCCAAGTCAAGTTCAAGCACCCACTGCTCAGCAACCACATGCACTCCCTGAGCCTCAACCTTCTCCATCTCATCATCAAATTCAACCTCAATAACATAGCTTCTTCACCCTAGGAGTTGTTGACTAGAGCAGTTTACCAGATGATTTATCTGGTCATGAACAACTGCTTCCTGGTGCTGGTCAACATGGTGGTGATCATCCTTTTGGGAACCTTGCTCTCATGGCCCTGGAGTCTGCTGATGGGTCATCCTCCAATGCTTCATCACAGGTATCTTCTGAGGCTAAAGCCAAGATATGTTCCGAATCTTGCATAGCTGTATTTGCATCTATTAGAGAAGCAAATATAGCTTTAATTGATAAAAATCTTGAGCTAGAGCAAACCCTTTCAAAAAGAAAAGCTGAATTTGAGTCTATGCTTAATGATAAGAATGATGAGATTTATAAACTTAAATGCCAACTTAAAGATGATAAGGCTAGGGAAGAGGTACTTGTAGAGAAGTACAGAGACCTCAAGGAAACACTTGCAGCTACCCAGGTAGAGTGTGATCGCTGGGTGCAATCCTGCAAGGGTTTTGAAATGCTTCTGAGTAAGCAATCAGCTTCCAATGTGAAGTTTGGCATTGGTTATAATCACACTGCTCCTCCAACAGATTTTACTTCCAGAGCAGAAGTAGAATCTGATGAAGAAAGCAATAACCAATCCTTCTTATCATGTGACCTACTATCCGATACAGCATCATCAGAGGTTGAGGTCAGCATTACTTCATCACAAAACCAATCAGCTCATGCTACAACAACTGATGGTTCAAATGCTGACTGTCACATGATCAAAAAGTTGATCAACTCAAGTGTTGTCTCTAAAAGTACTGAAAGTACTGGAGAGCAAGTGATAACACCTGAAGTTCAAACTCCAACCACTGCCAGTACTGAAGGGAAGAAAACTACCAGTAGAAAGGGTTTGAAGACTACTAAAGAAGATATCAGGAAAGCAAGTACTGCAAAAAAGAAAACTGCAAGTACTGATAGCAAATTGCTGAAGAAGAAGTCTTCAGTGGTTTCATCTTCTTCAGTAGATGATCAATTAATGATGAAGAAGAAGCTATGTGAAATATGTGGCTTGTTCAATAATCTTACTGATGATTGTTGGTACAAAAGGGGTTTCAAACTCAAACAAAAGGAGAAAATTAAAGAGCAAATGAATGTAATGAAAACTGAGTTTGAGACCAAGTTTGTACCAGCAACATCAAAACCTGAAACCCTAAAGTCCAAGAAGAAATCCAAAAATTAGCCAACAGCTGAGGTTGCTCAAAAGAAGATGGTGCAACACAGGAATCCATCACAGGCAAGCACTAATGTGTCTGATGAGCTAAAGGCTTTATCACAAAACTAGACACAACTTGTTATGATGATTCAACATCTAATGGGAAGAGTCAACCAATTAGATGCTCCTGTGCTGAAACCACAGAAAAGAAAATCCAAGACAAAGGATTCCTCTTCTACACCATCTCCTTCACCTCAGGCTGTTACATATAACAAACCAGTTAGTGTCACATCTGTTGATGAGAACAGACCCAAAACCAAAAAGGTTTGGGTCTCAAAAACTAACTAACTTGTTACGATGAATGCAGGGTTCTTCAACATGCCACAGAAGCATCTGGTATGTAGACAGCGGAGGATCCATGCATATGACAGGAAGCAACTCACTTCTTAATGACTACTCTTAAGGAAAGAAGGGGTTTGTTTCCTTTGGCAATGATGCAAAAGGTTACATCATCGGCAAAGGCTTTGTTTCCAATCGGGAAATAAGGTTTGATGATGTTAACCATGTGGAGAATCTCAAGTACAATCTCTTAAGTGTCAGTCAAATGTGTGATAAAGGCCATGTTGCCCTTTTCACTAGCCAGAACTTTCAGATTCTGTCATCTAAAGTTCTGAGTTTGATTGACAAGGTGTTGGATGAATATACTCTCCTGAAGGCCAACAGGACAGGAAGAGTATATGCCTTAGATCTTTCCAAGAAAATAGATCAAAAAGGCCATCCTTGCCTATTCTCCAAGGCTTCCCCTCAAGAATCTGCTCTATGGCATAGAAGGCTGGGTCATGTGAATCTCAAAAACATGAACCAACTGATACACCATGGTTTAGTAAGAGGGTTGCCTATGAAGGAGTTCAAATGTAAAGACAACTGCACTGCTTGTTTAAAGGGGAAACAACACAAGGTCTCATTCCCTCCAATAGAAGAACCAAAGTCCAATGCATGCTTGCAACTTTTGCACATGGATCTCCTTGGTCCTGTCAGAGTGATGAGCATGTGTGACGCCCTAAACCCGGTAGGGCACCGGAGGCACGTCACGCAGTTGGATTAATATTTTTAAACACAAATCAGAGCTTTCTACTTACAGTGGAAGACTTAAACAACATTATATATTAACCCAACTTTGTAAAACATTTTACATATAATTATGTTTAATTATACATTGCCCTATTTATAGTATTAACAACCCTATATCCTATGCCAGCAACTGTTCCGGAAAACCGTCCTCGTTTAGCTCATACTTGCTTTCCTCTATTATTAGAGGATCCCTCCTTACCTAGCACACACAACATACTCAAAACATCAGATAAAATGGTGAGTTCTAATTTGCATGAAAACATTAACAACATCTTTACACACACAAAAGTCATATATTGGCACTATTATAATAATCAACTTTTATCATTACTTTTTCCCACTGGACCTGTCCCACCGAATGTCGGTTGCCCACATCTAGCAACTACCAGTTCTCATACCTAGTAACGTCGGTTGCCCACATCCAGGAACTACAAGTTACTATACCCAGAAACTTCGGTTGCCCACATCTAGCAACTACCAGTTTCTCCATACCTAGTAACGTCGGTTGCCACATCCAGCAACTACCAGTTACTATACCCAGAAACTTCGATTGCCCACATCTAGCAACTACCAGTTTCTCCATACCTAGTAACGTCGGTTGCCCACATCTAGCAACTACCGGTTACTATACCCAGAAACGTTGGTTGCCCACATCTAGTAACTACCAGTTTCTATCTCTCATCCAGTAGGATGCCAATTAATCATCTAGGGTCATCACCACAAGATGTTCACAAAGCTGAGTGATCGTCATCACTCCTATCAAACTGTACAGTTTCATACCCGGCATCTTACCCTAACTGGCCTGTTGAGATTTACATCACATTACCATTTTAAAACATTTCTTTCACTTATTGCCAATATTATCACATTACTTTACCCACCACGCATTCATTCTTTTAGCACCAGTTTTAATACATTTCATTGATCATTACACCCCATCTGACCCGTTGGAGTGAATACCATCACGTAATGATTAACAATGTTCAGATGACTATCATTCATCACACTCTACCTGACCCACTGAAATCATTACCATCACGTAATGATTCACAATGTACAGGTATTACACTCTACCTTTCCACTAACAACTTTAAAAGCTGTTAGATACATATAAACATTATTATCACAATTCTGGTGCTAAAACATTCAATTCATTTATCATCATCATATGTGTGCTAGCCCGAATGTTAAAACCAAACATGAAAAGGGCTTAGAACTCACCTTATCAACTTCCTCACCACAGTCTACACAATCCACGTACACAAGGTAACTAGTCCTTCCTCTAATCAAGGTATATCTAAAGCAATAAACCTTGATTTAGTAAACTTATTCTCAAACAGGGCCCTCATGCGATTGAACACTTATGGGAATGAGCACACATGCGACTGGACCTATGCGGATGAACCATGCGGCTGAACCTTCAGTCGTACGACTAGCCATTCATTAGCACGATTGAATCCTCATTCGTACCCAGTGTTCATTCGTCCTTATTCGGCCTTCTAACCAGGCGACTGAGTTCCAATCGCACGACTGAATCTCCATTCGCACTCAGTCGTATGACTAGACTCTCACCCGTACGACTGAGGCATGCGATTGAGTCCATTCGTCTGAAACAGATCAGCAGCTGTGTTCTTGACGTTTTTGATCCAAACTCACTCAAAATTTAAGTTTTAACCATCCAAATCATATCATATTCAAAACAGATCATATACACATCGTTTACAATGGTTTTGGACCATTATTTCAAAACTTCACAAACACATGGATCCGAATTCCCGGATTTTAATTTAGAACTAAACCAGACCAATTCAATGATTTAAAACTCATTGTTGGATCAAATTCAACCATTTACACAGCTTATAACATCTCCAGATTGATCCGTGATGTTCAAAACTTACCAAAACGGAGTTTTGCCTAGTCAATTGGCAAGAACAGAGGTGTTTGGGTGTAAAGAGAACAGGGAAATGAAGTAGATGCAGATAGAATCTACTTTTGAACCCTCTGTACCGCCCTACTTATCCATACACACAACTTGACCGCCTTACCTTCAGTCGTACGATTGAACCATTCGTACGACTGAACCGTGCGACTGAAGCACATACGCCTACGATTCGTACGACTGAGTCTCAATCGCACGTAAGGGGTGCGACTGAAGTTCATTCGCATATAAGTTATGCGACTAAATAATTAAACAATCAAACAAACTCAATTTAGTTGATTAATCATAACTATAATATAATTACAAGTCCGGATTTAGAAACCGGATGTTACAACTCTCCCCTCTTAAATAGGTTTCGTCCCCGAAACCAACTATTCAAACAACTGGGGATAATCTCTCTTCATCTCATCTTCTGATTCCCAAGTGAAATCAGATCCCTTTCTATTCGACCACTGTACTTTAACTAACTCAATAGTTTTATTCCTCAGCCCTTTCACCTTTCTGTCTACTATAGCAGTAGGTTTCTCAACATAGTTCAACTTATCATCCACCTCTATATCATCTAAAGGTACATAAGCATTCTCATCGGCCAAACACTTGCGCAACTGTGACACGTGAAAGGTTGGGTGGATTCCTTATAACTGATCGGGTAATTCTAGTTTATAAGCCACTTCTCCAATCCGTTATATAATTCTAAACGGTCCTATAAAACGAGGACTTAACTTTCCCCTCTTTCTGAATCTGATAATTCCCTTCCAAGGAGATACTTTCAACATAACCCTATCTCCTACTTCAAACTCTATATGCCTTCGCCTTTTATCTTCATAAGACTTTTGTCGATCTTGAGCTGCTTTAAACCGAGCTTTGATCTGATCCAGTTTCTCATTCGTAGCCTGTACAATCTCCAAACTACCCAACTCTTTCTGCCCAACTTCTCCCCAGCATATCGGACTCCGGCACTTTCTTCCATATAACATTTCATAAGGGGCTCTCCTAATTGTAAAATGATAACTGTTATTGTAGGAGAATTCAACTAATGGCAGATGACTATCCCAGCTACCACCAAAATCTATAACACAAGCTCGTAACATATCTTCAACTGTTTGGATAGTCCTTTCAGTCAACCCATCAGTTTCTGGGTGAAAAGATGTGCTATGTAATAAACGAGTACCCATATCTTCATAAACTTTTTCCAAAATCTCGAAGTAAAACGTGTATCTCTATCCGACACAATAGATAATGGTACCCCGTGTCGAGCAATAACCTCTCGAATAAACAGTTCTGCTAACTTCTCGGAGTTATACGTCTCCTTGATTGGTAAGAAATGCCCGCTACGTGTCAGTCTATCCACTATGACCCAAATGGTATCATAACCTTTAGTTGTACGCGGAAGCTTGGTTATGAAATCCATTGTCAACTCTTCCCACTTCCATTTCAGGATCTCTAAGGGTTGAAGCTTACCATATGGCTTTTGATGCTCAGCTTTGACCTGAAGACACGTCAAACACCTATTCACATACTGCATCACATTAAACTTCATACCGGGCCACCAATATTCTTGTTTCAAATCCTATACATCTTAGTAGCACCAGGGTGTATAGAGTATCTGGACTTATGAGCTTCATCTAACACCAATTCTCTCATATTAATCGGAATCCACATACGACCATATTTTGTCTTAACCCCAAAACTATTTTCTTCCAGATCCTTTGTTTGACCCTTCATTCGTTCCTGCTTCACGTTTTCTTCTCTTAAGGCTTCTAATTGAGCTTCTCGTAATTGGTGCATAAAATTTGGGGTTATTACTAACTTATATGACTTAACTCGGATCGAAGGGTGTTCATTCTTTCTACTTAACGCGTCAGCAACCACATTTGCTTTACCAGGATGGTAAAGTATTTCACAATCATAATCTTTCACCAATTCTAACCATCTCCGCTGGCGCATGTTTAATTCTTTCTGATCGAAGAAATATTTCAAACTCTTATGATCCGTGTAAATCGTACATTTCGTCCCATATAAGTAGTGCCTCCATATCTTCAAAGCAAATACCACTGCTGCCAGTTCTAGATCATGCGTCGGATAATTCTTTTCATGTTCTTTCAACTGTCTGGAAGCATAAGCTATCACTCGTCCCCTCTGCATCAATACACAACCTAAACCTTGGTAAGAAGCATCTGAATAAATTACCAAGTCTTCATTTCCATCTGGCAACGACAGCACTGGTGATTGGGTTAATTTCTGCTTCAGTTCTTGAAATGCATTTTCTTGTTCTGGTCCCCAAACGTATTCTTCATTCTTCCTCGTCAGTTTCGTTAACGGGGATGCGATTTTGGCAAAATCCTGAATAAACCTTCTATAATAACCAGCCAGACCCAAGAAACTGCGAACTTCAAATGGCGTCTTTGGAGGACTCCACTTTACTACTGTTTCAATCTTAGTAGGGTCTACTAAAATGCCTTCTGCATTGATCACATGTCCTAAAAACTATACTTCCCACAACCAAAACTCACACTTAGAAAATTCTGCATAAAGCCTTTCTTTTCTCAATCTTTCCAACACTTCACGATGATGGCAGGCATGATCTCCCTCATTCTTTGAATAGATCAGTATATCATCTATGAACACAATTACTGATCGATCCAACATTGGCTTACACACCCTATTCATCAAATCCATAAAAGTAGCAGGTGCATTTGTTAACCCAAAGGACATAACTAAAATTTCATAATGACCATAACGTGTGCGAAACGCTGTCTTAGGTATATCTTCTTCCTTGACTTTCAACTGATGATATCCCGAACGAAGGTCTATCTTAGAAAACCAACTGGCTCCCTGTAGCTGATCAAACAAATCATCTATTTGTGGAAGTGGATACTTATTCTTTATCGTCAACTTCTTCAACTCTCTGTAATCGATACACATACGCATACTTCCGTCTTTCTTCTTTACAAATAACACTGGAGCACCCCACGGGGAAGAACTAGGCCTAATGAAACCTTTTTCTAGCAAGTCTTCAGTCTGCTTCATTAACTCTTTCAATTCCGATGGAGCTAATCTATAAGGTGACTTAGCAACTGGCTTTGCACCCGGAGCCAAATCAATTCTAAACTCAACTTCACGATCTGGAGGAATACCTGGTAATTCCTCTGGAAACACATCTACAAAATCTCTAACCATAGGAATGTCCTCTATCTTTCTTACAGGATTTTGAGAATCAATTACATATATCAAATAAGATGCACACCCGCAGCTCATTAACTTATCAGCTTTCATCATAGATATTATTTTCACAGTTGACTCCTCTCTATCACCATATACATTAATCGTTTTCCCATCCGGTGCTCTTAATTGAATTATCTTCTTATCACATACAATATGGGCTTCATGGTTTACCAACCAATCCATACCCAAAACTACATCAAACCCTCCTAACACCATAGGAGTTTAACAGTCAATCTATATCCTTCTAATGCAATATAACAACCATCAATTTTACTACTAATCATCACCGATTTATCATTAGCAGTTTCAACTATAAAGGCTACCTCTAACGGTCAAATTTCACATGCAGGCATAGGACAAAAATCAATAGATACAAAACTTCCACTCGCACCAGAATCAAATAACACATTAGCTGGAATTCCATTCACTAGAAACGTACCTGAAACTACATCTGGTAAAGCTTTAGCCTCACTAGCTAACATAGAATATGCTCGCCCCTTAGCCATACTCGACCCTTCTCCTGACCCTTTCATCGATCTAACTGGTTCAAGCTTTCTAACTACCAACTTTGGACATTCACTTCGAATATGCCCCGTTTCTCCACACTCATAACATTTACGAGGACCTTCACTACATTCATTAGCATAATGTCCCATCTTTCCACATCTAAAACAATTCCTACTACCAATCATACATTCACCCTGATGTAGCCTACCACATTTCCCGTAATGTGGCAGCTCATTTCTGACATTCCTCGGAAATTGACCCCTTCCAAACCTACCCTTCTTTTGAAAACTTGGATTTTCAAATCTTCTTTGCACTACAGGTTCTTCACGCCTCCTTTTACTCCCATCAGGAGCAACATTACTACCATAAACTTCTTGATACATATCAGCAGCTAAGTTTACCGTCAACTGGTAACTACTCGGGGCAGATGATCTAACCAACTTTCTAACCTCCTGAGGCAACCCATGTGTATACCTCAAAATTTTCTTCTCTTCAGGAACCACCAAATGAGGCACCAACCGCGCCATCTCTTCAAACATAGACGTGTATTCCCTATGAGACATATTACCTACCTGAAATTGCAGGAAACTCATTTCTATTCGATCCATCTTGCCTTTCGGACAAAACTTGTCCGACACTAATTTTCTAAATTCAGGCCACAACATTTTGTCAGTAGCCTCCACGCAAACGTTTGGATAACCGTATCCCACCAATACAGAGCCTCACCTACAAATGAGTGGGCTGCAAACTTTACCTTCTGATCCTCCCTACACTCACTCAACTTGATCACGGCTTCCATTTCACGAAGCCATTTATAGGTGGCTACCACATCCATAGCCCCAGAAAATCGTGGAGGATTACACTCATTAAACTGGCTATACGTAACTCCCTTTTTCTCACTAGACCCCTCAGCTTTATCAACATTCCTACCTTCATCAGGTCTAGCTACATTCAAGGCTTTACGAACCTCCTCAGCAATTGCATCACGGAATTGCTATCTCGTCATACTAAGCACCTCGGTGCTCTCATCAACATTTCTTTCCGAGGTTCCACCTTGCATTCTTTCACTTTCCCTATCAGCCATAACCTATTAAAATGAGATCAGGATTATTTGGTACCCGCATGTAAGTATATAACCAGAATACTATAAGTAAAGTAAATTATTAATAATGTTGGCCAAGTACTATTAATTGTTTACTTTACTTTTACTATTCTCATTATCCCTTCTCATGATAGTCCCATCACCTTCTCTTGTTTTAATAAACTATTCTATCTAGCTATCCCTGCTGGCATATCTATTTTCTAGTTAAAGTCTAGTTATTATGACACTAGATCCCTTTAACTACTGCTCTGATACCAACCTGTGACGCCCTAAACCCGGTAGGGCACCGGAGGCACGTCACGCAGTTGGATTAATATTTTTAAACACAAATCAGAGCTTTCTACTTACAGCGGAAGACTTAAACAACATTATATATTAACCCAACTTTGTAAAACATTTTACATATAATTATGTTTAATTATACATTTCCTTATTTATAGTATTAACAGCCCCATATCCTATGCCAGCAACTATTCCGGGATAGCGTCCTCGTTTAGCTCATAATTGCTTTCCTCTATTATTAGAGGATCCCTCCTTACCTAGCACACACAACATACTCAAAACATCAGATAAACTGGTGAGTTCTAATTTTCATGAAAACATTAACAACATCTTTACACACACAAAAGTCATATATTGGCACTATTATAACAATCAACTTTTATCATTACTTTGTCCCACTGGACCTGTCCCACCGAACGTCGGTTGCCCACATCTAGCAACTACCAGTTCTCGTACCTAGTAACGTCGGTTACCCACATCCAGCAACTACCAGTTACTATACCCAGAAACTTCGGTTGCCCACATCTAGCAACTACTAGTTTCTCCATACCTAGTAACGTCGGTTGCCCACATCCAGCAACTACCAGTTACTATACCCAGAAACTTCTGTTGCCCACATCTAGCAACTACCAGTTTCTCCATACCTAGTAACGTCGGTTGCCCACATCTAGCAACTACCGGTTACTATACCCAGAAACGTCGGTTGCCCACATATAGCAACTACCAGTTTCTATCTCTCATCCAGTAGGATGCTAATTAATCATCTAGGGTCGTCACCACAAGATGTTCACAAAGCTGAGTGATCGTCATCACTCCTATCAAACTATAAAGTTTCATACCCGGCATCTTACCCTAACTGGCCTGTTGAGATTTACATCACATTACCATTTTAAAACATTTCTTTCACTTATTGACAATATTATCACATTACTTTACCCACCACCCATTCATTCTTTTAGCACCAGTTTTAATATATTTCATTGATCATTACACCCCATCTGACCCATTGGAATCATTACCATCACGTAATGATTAACAATATTCAGATGACTATCATTCATCACACTCTACCTGACCCACTGAAATCATTACCATCAGGTAATGATTCACAATGTACAGGTATTACACTCTATATTTCCACTAACAACTTTACAAGCTGTTAGATACATATAAACATTATTATTACAATTCTGGTGCTAAAGCATTCAATTCATTTATCATCATCATATGTGTGCTAGCCCGAATGTTAAAACCAAACATTTGAAAAGGGCTTAGAACTCACCTTATCAACTTCCTCAACACAGTCTACACAATCCACGTACACAAGGTAACTAGTCCTTCCTCTAATCAAGGTATATCTAAAGCAATAAACCTTGATTCAGTAAACTTATTCTCAAACAGGGCCCTCATACGATTGAACACTTATACGAATGAGCACTCATGCGACTGGACCTATGCGGATGAACCATGCGGCTGAACCTTCAGTCGTACGACTAGCCATTCATTCGCACGATTTAATCCTCATTCGTACCCAGTGTTCACTCGTCCTCATTCGGCCTTCTAACCAGGCGACTGAGTTCCAATCGCACGACTGAATCTCCATTCGCACTCAGTCGTACGACTAGACTCTCATCCGTACGACCGAGGCATGCGATTGAGCCCATACGTCTGAAACGGATCAGCAGCTGTGTTCTTGACGTTTTTGATCCAAACTCACTAAAAATTTAGGTTTTAACCATCCAAATCATATCATATTCAAAACAGATCATATACACATCGTTTACAATGGTTTCGGAGCATTATTTCATCAAAACTCCACTAAACTTGGATCCGAATTCCCGGATTTTAATTTAGAACTGAACCAGACCAATTCAATGATTTAAAACACGTTGTTGGATCAAATTCAACCATTTACACAGCTTATAACATCTACGGATTAATCCATGATGTTCAAAACTTACCAAAACGGAGTTTTGCCTAGTCAATTGGCAAGAACAGAGGTGTTTGGGTGTAAAGAGAACAGGGAAATGAAGTAGATGCAGATAGAATCTGCTTTTGAACCCTCTGCACCGCCCTACTTATCCATACACACAACTTGACCGCCTAACCTTCAATCGTACGATTGAACCATTCGTACGACTGAACCGTGCGACTGAAGCTCATACGCCTACGATTCGTACGACTGAGTCTCAATCGCACGTAAGGGGTGCGACTGAAGTTCATTCGTATATAAGTTATGCGACTGAATAATTAAACAATCAAACAAACTCAACTTAGTTGATTAATCATAACTATAATATAATTACAAGTCCGGATTTAGAAACCGGATGTTACAGCATGGCAAAGAAGAACTACTGTCTGGTAATTGTGGATGATTACTCCAGATTTGTATGGACTTTCTTCTTGCACTCCAAAGATGAAGCTGTAAAAGCTATAATGAACTTTATGTTATATGTGGAGAAGCAGTATTCCCTTCCAGTCAAGTGTGTGAGGAGTGACAATGGCATAGAGTTTAGAAATCACACACTTGATGACTTCTATCTGTCAAAGGGAATCAAAAGGTAGTTCAGCATTCTAAGAACTCCTGAACAAAATGGAGTGGTGGAGAGAAAGAACAGGACCCTCATTGAAACTGCAAGGTCAATGCTAGCTGACTCAGGATTGCCACTAACCTTGTGGGCTGAAGCTGTCAACACAGCTTGCTATGTGCTGAATAGAGTCTTAGTGAATCAAAGGTTTCTGAAGACTCCTTATGAAGTACTTCATCATTTGGCTCCTTTGATTTCCTTCTTTAGAGCCTTTGGGTGTCCTTGTTTCATTCTCAACACAAGCAATCCACTCCAGAAGTTTGCATCAAAGGTGGATGCAGGGTATTTTATTGGTTATTCATCAACTTGCAAGGCATACAGAGTTTTCAACTGCAGAACAAAGATGGTTAAAGAGACTTTGCATGTGAAGTTCAATGAATCTCCAAAGAACAAGATTCCACAAAACCCTGTGGAGTTATTTGATCTGGACATACTGCAATATGTTCCTTATCAACCTCCAACTGTTGTTCCTGTCAACAGTTCTCGACCTGGTGGTACTGATGATGAAGATGCCAGTACTCACCTTTTCAGGTTTAGTGACAACCTGCCTGAGTCAACCAAACCTGATGCTCCTGTAGCTTCAGCAGCACCATCCACAACAAATGCTGATGAGATTTCTGAGTCCTCTACTTCATCTGAGTTACCATCTCCTACTTGGTTTCAAGAATCTACATCACCATCTCTTGCTGCTGAAGGTCCTACAAACACTTGCACAGATCTCATTGTTTATCAAGAGCTGAAGAATCACCCAATGTCTCAAATCATTGGTGATATCAATGCTGGGGTTTCAACAAGAAATCAATTGTCCAATATCTGCTTCTATGCTCTCTTCATAAGTCAGCAAGAGCCAAAGAACTACCATGTTACTCTAAGAGACAATGGATGGGTTGAAGCAATACAGCTTGAGCTTCTTCAGTTTAAAAAGCAGCAAGTGTGGGAGCTTGTTGCAATAGGCACTAAATGGGTGTTTAGGAATAAAACAGATGAAAAGGGCAAAATTGTTAAGAACAAGGCTAGGCTGGTTATACAGGGGTTTGCACAAGAGGAAGGCATAGATTATGATGAAACCTTTGCTCCTGTAGCCAGACTGGAGGCAATTAGATTGTTCTTAGCTTATGCTGCCTTTCACAATCTTAAAGTTTTTCAAATGGATGTCAAAAGTGCCTTTTTATATGGTAAAATAAAAGAAGAAGTTTATGTGTGTCAATGTAGAAGACTACATAAGGCTCGGCAAAACAACTAACTCTAAAACTAAAGATGACAAGCGAAAGCTGAATTCACGCGACAACTGACTCCACGCGAGGACTTCCTCGCGAAAGGATTAGCCGCGCGACAAGCCTGTCGCGCGAGAACTGTTTGTTTAGTATAAATAGCTTAGTTTTAGTTTTGTAATTAAGGTTTTGATCATATTTCACTCCTGTACTGTGTGAATTCGCACAAGACCTGTAATAGGTTGTTTTTGTTCAATACAATATCATTTGTGATCAATTCGATTCTTCTTTCAATCCAATCATGTTTACATTCCGCATTCACATGATTGAGTTCGTGATTTGATTGTTTATTGGGAGAATTCACGTTTTTACAATTGGTATCAGAGCTTTAGGCTCTAGAACAACGATTTGAAGAAGTTTTGGATTGATTTCAACTCTTTTCTGTTGATATTCATCATTGGTTACGCGAGATTCAGCTATGGTGATGTTATGCTGCTCAAATTTTGAGAATTTGGATTGATTTGGACTGATTTAGTGGACTTTAGTTGAATTTTAATCATAATTAAGCTAAAAATTGAACTAAATTCATTAAAATCGGACTAAAATGAGTATAATCAGACTTATTCAGTGAATTGGAGGTAATTTTCGCTTGAAAGCACTTGGAGAATTGACTGTGCACGAAATTGGAGTTTTCGCGTGCGAAAGTATCAGTTTTCGCACAGGCAGTTATATCACTTTTCACACGATTTCGCTTGAAGGGTAAAGTTAAATTTCGCTTGAACTAAAATCTCGCACGAAATATTTGGGTCACGCGAAAACTGTTTTCGCACGATAGCTTCTCTCGCACGAAAAGTCTGATTTTTAACTTTCTGATCAACATGTCTTCAACAACACCGAATCTAAAGCATCTTACTGCTTCTCTTCATCTTGATACTGAAATTGGTACTGGTAACAAGCCACCTAGACTTCTCAGCGAAGACGATTATGCAGATTGGGCTTACCGGTTTGAAAATCATGTTATTTACACGGAACCGAAGATGTGGAGGTCGATCAAGTATGGTCCTTACATTCCGTTGTACAAGAATGATAAAGGAGAGATGGTCCAGAAACCTGAACACTTGTGGGATGAAGATGACATTAAGAGATTAGAACTTGATGACAAGGCTTATGCGGCTATTACTATGGCCTTGATGACTGAAATATCGCACAAGTTTCAAGAGTTCAGGGGTGCAAAAGTGTTATGGGATGCATTGGAAACTCAGATAATGGGTAATAAAGATATGAGGGAAAGTAAAAAGGATATGTTGAATCAAGAATTTAACATGTTTAATCATATTGTTGGTGAAGCATTGGAGGTTCAGATTGCCAGGTTTGTTAAACTGGTAAGTAAAATGAAAAGTGCTGGGATTACTCTGGAACCAATTATGGTAAACAAGAAGTTGCTGATTTCACTTCCATACAGTTGGAATCACAACTGTACACTGATCAAGAGAACGAAAGACTTGTATACTCTTCCTTTGACTGATCTCATTTCAACCATCAAGTCGTATGAAATGGATGATAAGCAGAGAGCTGCAAATCATCTTAGTTCTTTGGGTGCTGAAGCAACTGCTCTTTATGCTAAGATGGCTAGTAATCCTAATTACTATGTCAGTTATACACAGATGTGTCAGTAACAACAAACTGGAAGTTCAGCATCTTCTAATATGCAACCTGTTATGAACCCACAAATTCAAATTCCAGCTCCTCAACATTATTCCCCCATCATCCATCAATAAATCCCTCAAACTTAAGCTCCTCAAAGTGGTCAACATGCTTATGTTGCTACCACAAATCCTTCAAAGCCGACAGTCCAGATTGCTGAGGAACATCTTGCCCTATTCACTACATTCATGTCAAGCTATGAAGCTTTCATGACTGGTAGACTCACTGCTCCTAATGTCTTGGTTGATGATCTTCAACAAGTTAATCCTGATGATGTTGAGGAAAATGACATCAAGTATCAGATGGCCATGGTGGTATACAGGGCAAAGAACTTTGCTAGACGTACTGGGAGAGAGATGTTTGGGGAAACAACTCTAGTAAAATTGGCTTTGACAAGTCCAACCTGAGATGTTACAATTGTGACAAACCAGGCCATTTTGCTAGAGAATGTACTAAACCCAAGAAGGGTCAAACTGAAGGTTCAAAAAGAATGGTGATAGTGGAGATTGAATCAAAGAAAGACAAAGCAAGTTCTTCAGGTGATAACAAAGCGTTGGTTTCACAAACTAATGCTGAATATGACTGGTCAGATCAAATGGATGCTCTTGATCTGACATTGTCTACTGCATTCATTGCCAAGATTGTTACTGAACCTGCAGAAGAGGAGAATTTATTTGCTGAGTTTGTTTTTGATGATCTGATGGAAGGTTTATTTGCTAAGAAAGAAGAAGAAAAGGTGGAAGTTGAAGAAGAGAAGGTGGAAGTTGAAGAAGTGAATGAGGAAGTTAAAGAAGAGAAAGAAAAAATTAACTGCGAAGAGAAAGCTGAGAAGAAAGAACAGGATGAGAAGGTTGCTGAGAAAAAGGTAGCTGTTGAAGAATACACTGTTGAGCCTCCAGTCAAATGTCAATGTGAAGATCAAAAGACTGTTGAAGTTGCTCTAGTGGAAGAACCAGCTACTGTAATGAAGGCGTTCATGGTTAAGAAGGTTGAGGAAACTGAAGGAGAAAGTTTTGAACCAAAGGTATATGATGGTTTATGCACAAATTCATGTGTTGAGAAAGTTCAAAGATATAGAGTTCATAATGAGAACTTGATAATGGAAGTTGAAAAACTTCAGTATCAAGCTCGAAAACACAAATCAAATGAAAAGATTTTCAAAGAAAAACTTGAAGGTTTAAATAGTACAGTATACAATTTACAATTAAATCTTCATGATAAAGAATGCACAAATAATGATTTGACAAATAGAAACAATGAACTCGCCTTAGAAATTAATAGACTCAACAGTAAACTAGCCTCGGCTCAATTGATTGTTGAAAAATTTGAACTTTCATCAACTATGGTTGAAGGGATTATCAAGTCACAAATGACACAGAAGATAAAAGGAGGAAAATGCGGTGTTGGATTTTCAAACATTGATCCTCCAATTAATCATGATTATTCATGTTTACCTTCATCTGATGTCATTTCTGAGTCTGATATGAGCTATGGGATAGGTTTCTCTCCACCCTTAGAATTAAAACCTTCCGTTAAAGTAAATCTTTCTACTGATCCTATCATAATAACAAAAACTAAACAACCAACCGAAATTTTTTGTGCAGATCATGTGAAGGTAGACAGGTTGGTTGAAGAATGGGAAAGTGATAGTGAGAAAGAAAATGAGAATGACAGTTTGAAAAATAAGAATGTAAATGTTTTAAGATCTGGTTGTAATCAAACTTTGCCAGGAAATGAAAAGACTGTTGATTTGAATGAGATTAAATCAAATAATAAATGTAATTTGAATGCAAATCAGAGGGTAAATCAGAAAGAAAAAATTAAAAAGGACTTTAAAAGTAGATTTGTTTCTAAAGGTTTAATTTAAAATGAAGAACATATTCTTAAAGAAACGAATTTTCGATTCTTTAAAAATAAACTTCATTATAATGCTAACCTTGTGAATCAAGATATTTGTAGCCCAGATTTGCAAGTGAATGATCTTTCTGCATTCAATCTGAAAATTCAAAAGCCTGGTCCTTCTCCCGCACCAATTTGCATATCAAAGCCTGGTCCTTCTCCAGCACCAATTCGTATATCAAAGCCTGGTCCTTCTCCAGCACCAATTCGTATATCAAAGCCTCGTCCTACTCCAGCAAATTCTAAGACTGGTCCTATTCTAGCAACATCAGTTCCAAAAGTCACAGCTGCTAAATCTCATATCAAAAGTGGTCATAATTCAACAATTTCCTCGAATCTGCACAAGATGAACAAGCAATTATCAAATGAGGCAAAGATTCGAGAGACTGTGCAGAATGTTAAACCAAAAAGTCAATCTGACTTTGGTTTTTATGACAATTTTCATAATTGTCATCCACAGTTTGTTTTCCACACAACAAAGGAAATGTTATCAGTGTGGAAACATAAATCATTTAGCAAATAATTGTCCTTTTCGACAAAAATCACTAAGCAAACAACGATTTCATAATTCTATTGCTCACAATAGAAAATTGTTTTTCACTCATGGAAAATTTGCAAAACAAATGAAATCAAAAGTTGATAATGCTTATAATGTTGAAAAGCATAAGAATTTGAAAAATGATTTAATAGAAAGAATCAAGGTGAACAATGTTAATGAAAAGACTGATGTGCTAAATAAATATAACAATCTAAAATCTTTCTGTCTTAATGCAACCCATAGCATGCTTAAGTCATGTTTGACTTGGGTACCAAAAGCTAAGTAGTTTTGTTACTTATGCAGGGACAACCGCAAAAGACTATTGAAAGCCTATGGCATGTAGACAGCGGTTGTTCAAGACACATGACTGGGAATTTATCTTTACTTCAAGATGTTCAGTCATATAATGGTGGAAGAGTGATTTTCGCAGGAGACAAAGGAGGTCGAATAACTAAGCGTGGTATAGTTACTAATGGTGTCCTTAGTTTTGAGAATGTTAACTTTGTTGAGGAATTAAAACATAACTTGTTAAGTGTGTCTCAAATTTGTGACAAACAATATTCTACACACTTCACTAACAAAGAATGCTTAATCATAAAACCGGGTTTTGTTATTCCTAATGAATGGGTTCTGATGAGGACTCCAAGAGACAATGATACATATCTTCTTGATATGCATTGTTCAAATTCTTTGGTAACTGCTTCTTGCTTATTGTCCAAAGCCTCGGAGAATGATTCCATGTTATGGCATCGACGGCTAGGACATGTCAATCTTAAAATATGAACAAACTGGTACGTGGTAATCATGCCATTAGTTTACCCGAAAAAGAATCTTAATTAAATGAACATTGTTTGTCATGTTCAAAGGGTAAACAACATAAACTTCCTCACAAACCAATTGCACACAACTCAATCGAATCAATCTTACAACTCTTGCACATGGATCTTTTTGGTCCAGTGAGTGTTTTAAGTTTGGGTCAAAGATCTTACTGTTTGGTTGTTACTGATGACTTTTCAAGATTTACTTGGGTGTTTTTCTTAGCTTCTAAGGATGAGACTCCACACCTTATGATCAAATTCATTAATTTGGTGGAGAATCAAACGGATAAAAAGGTAAAATGC
Source organism: Flaveria linearis (assembly GCA_024085815.1). NCBI lineage: Eukaryota > Viridiplantae > Streptophyta > Magnoliopsida > Asterales > Asteraceae > Flaveria > Flaveria linearis. The sequence continues at coordinate 54,497,784 of CM044011.1, read as the reverse complement.
ATCCGAAGTGACAATGGGACAGAGTTTTGCAATCAAACGTTGAACGAGTTTTGTGAATCCAAGGGAATTGCTAGACAATTCAGTGCTGCAGGCACTCCACAACAGAATGGGGTTGCAAAAAGAAGGAATAGAACATTGATTGAAGTTGCTAGAAAAATGATATCTGCTGCCAAATTACCTTTGTTCTTTTGGGCTGAAGCAGTAAATACTGCATGTTATGTTTAGAATCGTGTGTTAATTAATAAAAGATTGAATATGACTCCTTATGAAATATTTTATAAACACAAGCCCAAAGTTAAATATTTTAAAGCATTTGGTTGTTGTTGCACTTTGTTGCATACAACTGAATCAACTTCAAAATTTTCTGAAAAGGCTGATGAATGTTACTTTGTGGGATATGCTGCCAACAAGGTTGCATATCGAGTTTATAATAAAAGGACTAGACAAATAATTGAGTCATTTAACATTGATTGGCACGAGCTTAACATAACTGATGCAGGTTCAGCTCCTTCATGGGTTTATGATTATGAATCTTTGTTCATAAATTTTAAAATTTCTAAACCTTCGCCTGCAGATTCTAATTCTCAAGCAATATCTTTGGAGAACAAAATCATTGAGGAACTTCCATCCATTATATCTGATGATTCTATAATTTCTTCATCATCCAAGGCTATTCCTACAGCTTCTGTGCAAGTATCTGAAAGTTCTGAGTTATCAGATATTCCTTCAGAACAAATTCCCAATCAGGAGCTGGAAGAATAATCAAGTTCACCTTTATCTTCATCTTCTTCAGATACTATGGATACACCAATAGAAGTAATTCAAGTTCCTTTTAAAGAATCTCCAAATATGTCTAATGCTACTAAAACTCTTATTTCAGATGACACACTTGAAGAAAATATTGTGTATCAATCTAGACAATCTGAAGAAGTTCTTGATAATGTTGAATACATTACTAATTTAGAAGATGGGATGGTTGCAGATGATATTCCTCAATTAAGAATACACAAAACTCATCCAACTGAAGCAATCATTGGTCCATTGCATGAAGGTGTAATTACCAGAAGTCGATCAGGAGCAATCAACACATGTCTTTATGCTTGCTTTCTATCACAAATAGTGCCCAAGAATGTGGAAATGGCACTCAAGGAAAACAGCTGGATAGAAGCGATGCAAGATGAGTTGATGCAAGCATCTTGTTGAACTTCCAAAGGATAAGCATCCGATTGGAACAAAGTGGATATTCAGAAACAAGACGGATGAAAAAGGTGTTATGGTTCGAAACAAAGCACGTCTTGTGGTGCAGGGATTCTATCAAGTTGAAGGATTGGATTATGAAGAAGTGTATGCTCCAGTTGCAAGACTTGAAGCAATACGCATATTCTTAGCCTTTGCTTCATACATGAATATCAAGGTGTATCAGATGGATGTTAAAACTGCATTTTTATACGGGGAAATGAAGGAAGAAACCTATGTTTGTCAGCCTCCAGGATTTGAAGACCCAGATCATCCTGATTATGTTTACAAGCTGGATAAGGCATTATATGGTTTATATCAAGCACCTCATGATTGGTATGCAACTCTGACTGAACATTTGCTTGCAAATGGTTATTCACGAGGCACTATTGATCAAACCTTATTCATTCGTAAATCAAGCGATGACATTATTCTGGTTTAAATCTATGTCGATGATATCATTTTTGGATCTACCAATGATAATATGTGCACGGAGTTTGAGGAAGTGATGAAGAAGAAATTTGAAATGAGCTCTCTTGGAGAAATTTCATTTTTCTTGGGTATTCAAGTTACTCAATCTGAAACTGGTATTCTCATTCATCAAAAAAAGTATGTTCAGACTATTCTTGAGAAATACAAGTTTCAAGATTCCAAAGTAGCTCCAACTCCAATGGCTTCTTGTCCTACTCTTACTCCAGATCCATTAGGAGAATCAGTTGATCAACATCTGTACAGATCGATGATTGGTTCCCTCATGTATCTCGCTGCAAGCAGGCCGGATATCATGTTCCCTGTTTGTCAGTGTGCCCGCTATCAGAGTGATCCAAAGGAATCACACATGAAAGCTGTCAAGCGGATTTTCAAGTATCTCAAGGGTCAACCCAAACTTGGTCTTTGGTATCCTCGAAATTCCGATTTCAATTTATTTGGTTATACTGATAGTGATTATGGTGGTTGTAATTTAGACAGGAAATCGACCACAGGAGGATGTCAATTCCTGGGCAATCGACTCATTTCTTGGCAGTGAAAAAAGCAGAACACTGTATCCACATCCACTGCCGAAGCTGAATATGTGGCTGCATCGAGCTGTTGTTCCCAGCTTGTCTGGATTCAACAACAACTTCTCGATTATGGTCTCAATATCTATGACACACCCATTTGGTGTGACAATACGGCAGTTCTGAATATCGTTAAAAATCCCATTCAACACTCCAAAACTAAACACATTGACATACGCATCCATTTTATCCGTGATTGTTTTGATCGAAAACTTATTCATTTAAAACAAGTGCCATCAACCGAAAACATTGCTGATTTATTTACCAAGACATTTGATCATTCTCGATTTGATTTCCTTGTGTAATCATTGGGAATGATTAACTTTGGATAAGATTGGTTTAATGAATCTTCGCAAAAAGATTTTTCATTTTTTATATAACAAATAAAACTATAATTGTTTCTTTTTCTTTAAAAAGACAATCACAATTTTAGGGGGAGAAAATTAGAAAACAAGTTGTGAAAAATATTTTTGGTTTTAGGAGGAGTTAAGATCAAAGGATTGAAAAATAACAATAAAAGAAATTTTCATACTGAAATGAGAAATGATATTACAAAGTTCTAAATGAGTCTAAGTACTTTCAAAGGCTTAAATACGAATAGACTTGGATTATGATTGATATGTCGATAGGCTTTGCTTTCAGAAATAAAAAGATCATAATTGATTGATTACAAATTGAATTAAAGAGATATGATTTAGTGGGGAACATATCAGGATTCTGTGACAATGTCTACAATGTTCTAACACAGACTGCGAGCTATAATCTTGTCATACTCAAGCCTGCATTTGTTTGATTCAGTGATTATCATAAATATATACAAAAGAAAATACAAAAGACAAAAAGAATTAAAAAGACAAAGAGAAAATTAGTTGAACAAATAATTGAGCAAAAAGATGCCAAAAGGCCATATAGGATATAAGATGCCAAGAAGCACAAATCAAAAGATATGTCTAAAGACATACATACTATATGGTATATATTTTCTATTTTGAGAATATTTTCTGACCATGGAAGGCAAAATCAAAAGATGGGCATGTAAGTCCGGATGGCTTGTAAGTCCTAAACATCTTGAGAGGGCAGACGTAAGTCCGGATGGCTGTCAGTAAGTCTTAAACTTGTTAATATTCCGTGTTAAGAGATATTTCTCAGGCTAGTTATGCTCAAATAGTTATATTTTAGGAATAAATAAATGGTATCACTGATCAACAATGCATGGTTTAAGTTAATTTGGGGTGACTTGAAATCTCAACAGTGTCTTGAAGGATAATAATTATTTTACAGAAGTTCTGATTGTGGGATCCACTGACTTATATTAAATAAACACAAAACATGATATATATCACTCATTATGTTTCTGAGTAAAATCTGAAGTATAAGTTTAAAAGGACAAAAGATATTGACAATCAACTTAACCAGTTGTTTTAAATAAAGCCAGACAGAGTCTTAACTTGAAAAAGAACTATATGATCTCATTATGAAAAATCTTATAAAACAAACAAATCCGATCTTAATTCTTTAATTGTTTTCATTATTTTGTTATTTTGTGTGTATAGTGCTTTTTATTCTAGTTCTGTGTTGTTTCACTTTTTAAGACAAATAAATAACAGATAAATTTTTGAAAATTGAAGATTCATTAAATTAATTAGTCACTTGGTAAATAAAACATTTTGTTGTCATAAATAATTATGAATAAAAAGGTTTGAAAATTTTGAAAAATAAGAAAAATTTTAAAAGTTAAAAATTTGAAAATTTTCATCTCGCGCGAATTGGATTAGTCATGCGAAATCTTGTCTCGCGAAAGGACTTGTCGCGTGATTTGTCTGGGGTTTAAATATCACAGTGACTTAAACGAAATCATTTTTCGCACAAACCCCATCCGAAAAGCCATTTCGCTTCGCATCTGAAAACCCTTTTCGCTTCTCCTCTGAAAATCAAAATTCTGAGATCATTTCATTCTGGCTTGTTGTTCTGATTCTTATTTTGTTCTCATTACATACATAGTGTGTTTTTAAAGGTATAACATGTTTGTTTTGGTTACTATAGCGATTAAATGTAAAGGGACTTAACAACTTGAAACTAAAATCTTAAAAATTGAACTTAAAAGTTGAAATTGAAAGATGAAATAGACCTAATGGACTTAGGCGACAGTGAGGGAATGAATTTCATGGATTAAAATCATGGTTTGAACTGTTAATTTGAAAGTTGGGTTGTGCGAATCGCACAAGGGAAATGAATAGGCGCAAAATTATGATTTCGCGTGAGATCTGTTCTCGCGTGAATTCTGTTTTCGCATAAGGTTTGAATTTCATAAAACATGAGTTTTCGCGCAAAACTAGTTTTCGCATGATCTTGGACTTTCGAATGAAAACCACTTTCGCTTAAAATTTGATTCTCGCACGAAATGAGATTTTCGCTTGAAAGGAGTTATCGCATGAATATGGTTTTCGCTTGATATAATATTTTTTGAGAATTTTTCTAAGTGTTTAACTGTTTTGTTTTGAACAAATGGTGTTGTTACATAAACTTAGTTTTTGTTAGATAAAAACTTAATTGCTGAACTTTTACAATTGTCTAATGCTTTCAGTACAAATGAACATTTTAATGTTGTTATTTTATCTAAGTGTAGACGATGTTTTTGATGTACAATTAAGTTATTTCGAAATGTTCTAATCATGATTGTTTGTGACAATGCAGATGGCACGGATGATTTTTAATAAAAATCATAACTGTGTAGCATACTTAGACGATGTTCCTGAAAGAAAGGAACTGTTTACATCCATGACAGAAGGTCTGAAGAATTCTCGCATAGTTTATGCCATATCTGCTGATCCAGCTATATATTCTGAGTTGATAGATTCTTTCTGGAGCACTGCTGCTCTAGAAAAAGATCAAGTTGGAAATCAAATTATCGCTGCTACCGTCAAGGATAAGAGAGTGACAGTTTCCCAATCTATACTGAACAGAGTTCTTCTTTTTGATGACCAAGAGGGTGCACCAACACGATTGGATGATGATGTGGTGATTGACTGTCTAACTCGAATGGGATACGAGTACACATATCCCAGTCTGGAAAAGAAATGGCTACCACCGTATTGGAAGTATCTTTTTCATGTTTTGATTCACTGTTTAAGTAATCTTAAGGCTGGGATGCATAGTTTGAGTGCTGTTTTTGGCTCATTATTAGTCTCTCTGGTAGATGATATTCCATTCAGCATTTCTGGGGTAATCTTCCAAGAGATGGTGAAAAATGCCACAGCCAATCCAGGAGGGAAGTTCATTATGTACCCACGGTTTGTCTAGCTGGTGATAAACGACGTTTATCCTGAGCTTGCCACTCAGAGGTCTCCTAAATACGTTGTACAGACTATCAAGAAGGAGATTTTTACTCATCTCACTGGAGCAAGAGGTAACAAATGCTCTGGTGAAAGTTTTGCTAAGATTGGAAAATTTTCTGAGATAGAGGAAGTTGTTGGTGAGTTGGGAGGAGGTGCTCAAACTGATGAAGCACAGACTGGCACGTCTGCATCTGGTGCTAGAGATGACTTAGATGAGGAGATTGAAAAGTTATTTGAGGATGAGCCTGTGAATGAAGAAAGAATGGAAAGAATTGTTCATTCTGCTTCCAGTTCAGAGACCGCGAGTGATCAGATAGGGAATGTTCCCTATGTGATTCAAACTGATCAAACACCTTCTACTCCAACCTCATCAAGACAAATGTTGAAGATAGGGATACGGATTATGTCCCGGAGGAGTCTCTCAGCACATCGATGAGGCGAAAACATATGGCTAAGAGGAGAGACTTTCCAGCAAGGAAAAGTGGTCGTGGTGGTATTCCCAAGAGACCACGAACACATGTGGTTATTACTGAGACTGAGCAAGAGCAGATTGCTGATGTGACTACTTCTGCTCATGAGACAGAAACAGTTCTGGTTTCTGAATCAGCAAATATTACTGAATCTGGTTTCACTACTCCTCCAAGGGAAGAAAATTTGGAGTTTGATGTTGATACGTTTTTGAATACTCCTCCAGATTTTCAAAGGAGAGAAGAATCAACCAGTACTCCTCGTTCGATAACTTTAGAAGAAAGAGTAAAGAACTTGGAGAAAGAAAGCTTTGAGAATGTGAAGTTGATTGCTGAATTGAAGAAAGATAATGAAGAAAAGACAATGATGATTAACATGATTCATCTTGATTCAGCAATAAAAGATACAAGGAAAGTCTCTCTGGAACAACAGGTGAAAAGTATGTTTGATTATACTTCAGGGTTGGAGAGACAGCTAAATGAGCTTAGAGAGTTTATATCTCAGACTTATTTCCATCAACCACCAGTTATCAGGTCCACTACGGTGGTTGGTGAGACGAGCAGGCGTTCTCCTAGCCCATCTCCTGCTGAAAATGTTCAAGAAAGAGAAACAGTCAACGAAGCTCAAACTACTGAAGAACAGCCAAGTGCTAGTACTGTTGAAGATGTTCCTATTTCATCTGAAGTACCTATCACTGAGGCCTTTACATCTACAGCTTTCGTTGAACCAGAACATATGATGCCTCTACCTGTCGTTAATGAAGAAGATGATGAGTATTTGATTGATTATGATGATTCAGAAGATGAAGATAATAATGATGAGGATGATGATAATGATGATGATGATGATGGTGGAAATGATGGTGGACAGGATGGAAAAGGTGATGATAATAATAATGATGATGATGATGGAGGTGATGCTAAAGGATTATCTTCTAATCCAACTGGTGATACTAGCACTGATAATGTCACTCGACCAAGTGCTGGTAATCCAGAAGGATATGATCCAATTGACCCTGCTACTGAAAGTTTGTATGAAAAGGAGCTTTATTCATTCCAACAATCTTCAACTGGTGATGTAGGAGAAGAGTTTGATTTGTTTGATGATTTGGATAATGAAAATGAGTATACGGATATATTTGGGAACAACCTACAGGATTTATTCAAAGATATTAATCTTGAAGAAGGAGAAATTCCAACTGAGACTGTGAGTGGTTCAACTCCTACTGCTTCAACCCAGAAAGAGTCTACTGGACAAATTGCTTTATACACTAGAGGAGGTTTAATGTTCAAAGCACCACCACCACCTACTGAAGCACATTTTCTGTTTATTTCGAAGCCAAAACAGAAGTATGGTGAAATGTCTCATGTTATCAGCTGGGGTTATGATGGCGAGAAAAGGTTGTATGTGATAAAAAGAAAGAATGGAGAAATTGATTATCTTAAAAGCACACAATACTTCCATACTCTACGTGCTGCTGATCTTTACTCCATGGGCAAAGCTCCATTCTTTAATGAAAGTAGTTACAGCGAAGCTGAACTGATGAGATCTATGATAAGAAGGGAGATGAGAACAAATTTCAAGGACTTCAAAACTGCCAAATCAAAGGTGATTGATGACTCTACAAGAATAGATGAAAAGACTAAAGCTCCGATGAAAATAAGAGTCTATCAACATCCAAAATTCCTTAGAAAAGTCCCTGTTCATGCCCCTGTTCCTCCAAATTCTTTAAAGCAACTAATTTCTTGGAGATGTGAAAAGGATTCAGGTCATGCTGTGATCAGATGTACTGACAGATCATTTAGAATCATTGATCCAGCTGACTTAATGAAATTTGGCAAAGACGACTTGATCAAGCTACTACATTGTCCCATTTTAGCTGATGAGTCTGTTTATTTCCTATCTTGCCAATATGTCTGGATGACAGATCGAATCCCTCGAAATAAATGGTACGCTTATTCTGGTAATTACAAGAGAGCAAATGTTGATTTTGACTGAAGATGTTTCACCGAGCCTAGGGGGAGATTATAGAAGACTACATAAGGCTCGGCAAAACAACTAACTCGGAAACTAAAGATGACACGCGAAAGCTGCATTCACGCGACAACTGACTCCACGCGAGAAGGACTTCCTCGCGAAAGGATTAGCCGCGCGACAAGCCTGTCGCGCGAGAACTGTTTGTTTAGTATAAATAGCTTAGTTTTCGTTTTGTATTTAAGCTTTTGATCATATTTCACTCCTGTACTGTGTGAATTCGCACAAGACCTGTAATAGGTTGTTTTTGTTCAATACAAAATCATTTGTGATCAATTCGATTCTTCTTTCAATCCAATCATGTTTACATTCCGCATTCACATGATTGAGTTCGTGATTTGATTGTTTCTTGGGAGAATTCACGTTTTTACAGTCAACCCCCAGGTTTTGAGGATAATAAACATCCTGATTGGGTGTATAAGCTTGATAAGGCTCTTTATGGGTTGAAACAAGCTCCTGCAGCCTGGTATGAAACATTATCTAATTTTCTTCTACAGAATAATTTCACTAGAGGCTCCATTGATAAAACTTTATTCATTAAGAATATGGGACAGCATAAGTTACTAGTTCAAATTTATGTTGATGATATAATTTTTGCATCCTCTGATCCACAGTTGTGTGATGAATTCACTAAGCTCATGAAGCAAAAGTTTGAAATGAGTGCTATGCGAGAATTACAGTTCTTTCTAGGGATGCAAATCAAACAAAGGGCTGATGGAATCTTCATTCATCAGTCCAAATATACAAAAGAGTTGTTAAATAAGTTTGATTTACAAAACTGTAAGCCCTGTTCTACTCCCATGAGTAGCACCACACAACTGGATGTTGATCAGAAAGGTAAAGTGGTTGATGAAACCCTTTACAGATGTATGATTGGGTCCTTGATGTACCTTACAGCTTCTAGAACAGACATTATGTTTGCAACATGTGCCTGTGCTAGATTTCAGGCAGCACCTAAAGAATCACATTTGATTGCAGTCAAAAAGATCTTTAGATATTTGCAAGGTACCCAATCTCTAGGCCTTTGGTATTCTACTGGGCATTCTTGCAAATTAGTTGCTTTCTCTGATAGTGACTATGCAGGATGCAAAGTCACCAGAAAATCTACCTCTGGTGGTTGCCAATTCCTAGGCAATTGTTTAGTTTCTTGGCAGAGTAAGAAACAAACATCAATTGCTACATCCACTGCTGAGGCTGAGTACATTGCTGCTGCAAGTTGTACATCCTAGGTACTCTGGCTTCAGAATCAACTCTTGGATTATGGCATTACAGAGACTAAGACTCTATTATTAATGGATAGTACTTCAGCTCTTTGTATTGTTTAAAGTCCAGTCCAGCACTCTAGGACCAAACATATTGAGATCAGACATCATTTTATTAGGGATTGCTATGAAAAAGGTCTGATTGATACAAAGTTTGTGGCTAGTGCTAATGAGCTTGCAGACATATTTACTAAGCCTTTAGATTGTGCCACATTTCAAAATCTGGTACTAAGGCTTGGTATGCTGCAGCTAGAATAATTTGACTAATACTAATGCTCTCAGCTCAAAAGTACTGATGAGCATTAGTATGCAAAAGTCAAAAATAAGTACTGATGAGTAATTTAGTCTTCAGCATTTTTCACAACTACTGAAGACTAAAATGCTTCAAAGTACTGAAGTATATTATTTGTTGCAAACAACTGATGTAGATACAACTACTGATGTGGTTATAACTACAGATGTATAGTTTTCAAACAAATAAGTACCGAAGAACAAATTTTGTTCACATGTACTGATGTGTAATCTTACACATAAGTACTGAAGACAAAAATTTTTCACACGCTCTGAAGAATAATTTATTTCATCAAGTAATGAACATTTGTTCACAAGAGCTGAGGAATAAATATTCAGAAGAGCTGCAGGCCAATGAAACATCTGAAAGTCAGCCAAAGAGCTGATGAGTAAATGTTGAGGTCAGCATGAAACAACTGAATTGATGACAACAGCTGATGAGTAATATTACTCTTCAGCTGATTTCAACATCTGCTGTTTCATAACCAAACAACTGAAGGACAAAACCAGGTCTTCAGTAGTTTTACAACTACTGATGACTAACACCACGTCCTCAGTTGTTTATAACAACTGAAGCCAAAACCATGTCTTCAGTAGTTTAAAACTACTGATGTCAGTAGTTTACAACTACTGATGGCTAATACCAAGTCTTCAGTTGTTTACAACATCTGAAGATGAAAAACATGTCTTCAGTAGTTTATAACTACTGATGACTAACAACAAGTCTTCAGTCATTTGCAACATCTGAAGGACAAAACCACAGTCTCGATAGTTTCAACTACTGATGATTAACACCAAGTCCTCAGATGTTATAACCTCTGAAGATTAAAACCATGTCATCAGTAGTTTCAAACAACTGATGACTAACACCAAAATCTTCAGTCATTTCCTTTCAGCTATTTCATAACCCCTATAAATACCCAACCCTACCTTTAGAGTTTTTCATTCTCTCATAACCTAATATTTCAAAAACTCTGAAACCTCTCTCACACCATTAATGACGACCATGCAGCTTAAACCTCATCACAACTGTGTTGCCTACCTTACTAAATCCCCATTTTGGACCAAGTTCGATAAAGCTATTGATCTCATGGTCGATTCCCCATTCCAAACGGCCTTTCTTCTCAATCCCACTAGATATGCCAATTCCCTTACCCAGTTCTGGACGAATGTCACCCTTGCTGGAGAGAACGACGCCGAGGTCTCTCTCCAGTCATTCGTCAACAACCAGAAGGTGGTTATCACTTCGGCAATCATCCGCCAAACCCTAAAACTGGATGATGCCACCTTCCCAACCGAATATCCAAAAGGCACCACTGATCTTTCCTTCGCACATCCTGACTATCAGGGTGACCTTCATGCATCTATCCTGCTCAAGAAACATTTCCATGATGCCGAACGCCTTATCTTCCACATGTTAAATGTTTGTTTAGCCCTAAAGACCTCATCATAGGATCAAATGTCCACTAGGTGGCAGCAGGTATTATTCTCTATCCTTGAGAAACAGCCATTAAATTTTTCTGAAATAATCTTTTTGGAACTTAAGGATATGGCCACAAAACCTTTTGCTAACCGTTGGATACTATATCCACGGTTCATAATGGCCATAATAGAGAACCAGCTACAAGATGAGGGACTAGTTGGCCTTGGAGTCCCTGCCATGGCTGTCTTGCCTGAGGTATACTCCAGGCACAACACTGACCAGACACTCAAAAAGGCTGCCAAGCTGTGCAAACCCACGCAGCTAGAACCCACAACCTCCACCTCCAAATCCAAAGTCCCCACCAAACCCAAACACAAGAAACAAAAAAAGGCTACTCAGGGAGATGAGTCCCCTGATGATGCCCCTGCACAACAAAGGCAGGAAGTAATTGCTAGCATGATTCTCCCAGCAATTACCACGACTCCACCAACCACAATTGCACAGGCATCCTCTTTACAGGAGCTTGATGCAACCATTTCTGGGGCTGCCACACATCTGGACCTTTCTCACCTAAGGAGGTTGCCATTGAAGAGCACACATCTCCCCATGTTCATACTGCTTTTACCCCATCTCCTACTGCAACCGCCCCTCAATGCCCTACACTAATAATTGCTAAAGTGTTGACTCATCTTAACACTCCACCCTCTCTCCACGAACCAATCACAACTGGGATATCTCCAACCAAAGAGAGGGTGATACAAGTGTTGATGGGAGCCCATAACACAGAGAATCAAATGTCTCATCTCCATGTATGGCAAAGGAGATAGGACAATCTGGTGAGGCTGCCACTTCTCCTGCTTCAGCATATGAACAGGATGAAGCTGGTACCATAGCTAAGACCCCACCAGAGGCAACTGCCGATGATGGATCCAATCCGGAGGCTGGAAGTCCCCAGTACCACGAACAAGGGGCACATGTGATCACTGAGCCACACTCAGCACATGTACATCCTGATTCAATCAGGAGGTCAGGTGATTCAGCAACAGCTAATGATGACCTGGGCTTCTTTTACGATGTTCTGGCCCAGAACATAATTCTTGAGGAGGAGGTCAATAGATTAAAAAATCTACTTGCCCAACTCTCTCAAGAATCAAGTCCATCTGCCACCATGAACACACAGATGGCACCTTCACCTGAAGGTCTCATAAACACTCAGCCACTCACACAAACTCGGCCACCTGCCCTTGCATCTAGCACTAGTTCTCAGGGACAGAACCCCCCTAAGTAACTAGCTGCTTTCTTTCAAAATTCCTTGCCTCTCATCACAGCCATTATCGTAGATATTGTAATAAAAACCCTTGATGAGAGGCTTCCCTCTACCATACAGCCTTTGGTGGAAGCTGTTGTGCTAAAGAAGCTTTCTGACAGTCAACCCCTTGCAACCAATGCAGCCAAAAAGGGGAAGACTTCAGTGAAAGCTAAGAGGAAGAGAGTGGAGGAGGAAGTGAAAGAGAAAGAGGTTGAGGTTGAGGTAGGACATGAGAGGGAGTTGGTGGTGGAGACCGAGAGGGAGAAGTAGAAGGAGAGTGCTGAACTGATTAAAGTGACTGAAAGTCAAAAAGACTTTCATGTCACATACAAGAAGAAGAAGGGTGAGAAGGAGAAGGAAAAAGATCTAGATGCTCTTGTTAAGGAGGCCGATGCTGAACATAGCAGGTCAATGGATAACATCATTGATCAGCTGTTCAGGCAAGGCTTTGACACTAACACTTCTGAGCTAGATCAGGAGATAAGGAAGTTGGAGAGGAAAGAAATAGAGTACCGATGGTCTTGTCATAGCCAAGAGGAAAAAGAGAGACTTGGGGCTATGACAAGATTCATTTCAAAGTATCTAGGGAGATCAGTCCTTGAGATTAGATCATGGTCCAGGGACAGCATCTTGGCAATAGCCACCAAGATCTGTTCGTTTGAGGTATTCACCAAAGGACTGATCATATAAGCCCTTAGTGAAGTTGGTGCTGGGAACAGGACTGAGTTAGTAAAAAGACCAAAACTTCTCTTACATCTAAATTACTAGCTCAGCCTTCCCAATTTCCCACACCAAAAACCAAACCACCACCCACAAAACCAACCCCTTCACCATCAAAACCCACAGCCGATGATGCACCCTTAAAGAGGAAGAGAAGGGTGTTGAGGCTAGAAGAAGAAGAAGAAGAGGATGATGAGGAAGTAGATAGGTTGCCTCTCTTTGCAGTTTTATCCTTGCCTAAAGCCAAACCTTTATCCATCACTCCCATCACTCCTGCCTCACAGATGGAAACTGTGAAGGTTAAACTGGAAGAAGAACAGCAGCATAGGCTACATGATGATGAGCTGCTAAAAAGAGTAGATAAAGCCTATACTGCTTCCTCATCAATTATAAATATGAGGAAACAAGCTCTGAGATTATACACTTTAAGGCATACATATCAATTTCAAAAGGACAAAGTGTGTATTTGGCCTGATCCCAGGGTGTCTCACAGGATCATAAAGAAAGATATTCCACTGAGATACAATGGCCAAGTGAAAAGGATTGTAGATGAAGTGATCTCCTTGGCCATTGTAGTATCACCCTGGGAGATCATAGAAGATTTCAAGAAAACCTATCAGGCTAACCTCCCACCACAAAAGATGATGGAAAATAGGGTGGTTAAAAAGGGGTTAGTCTACAAGAGGTTTGAGAATCTTTAGAGAAATGAGCTTTAGTTGTTCTTAGAGGGTAATCACCCAGATGAATTCGCCTATAGGGCCATAACAACTGTGGAGCTCAAAAGTGGTAAATAGGCCAAATACATCTCAGAGCTCTATGGGCCTGAAGGATTCTTTGAAGGTGAGGCAGAAGTGCTTACCATAGAGGAACAAGTAACGTTTTTAGATGCCTACACCAGAGAATCGTACAGGCTCATAGTTGGGAAGTAGGTCTCATGGATGGGAGAACAACTCTATGTCCAGTTCCCCAAAATAGAGTTCCTATCCATACTATGCCAATCAAATCCTTGAGACCTCTTCCCAGGCCAGTGCTTATATGAGTCAACTTCTGAGCTGATCCAGAAGGAAATAGACCAATCATTCTGCCATAATAAGTGGGACCAACAATAAGCTTAGAGGTTTTGGCTGCATTCGTTCAGGGGGAGTTTGTTGGACCAAAAGAACCAATGAGCCAGATCAGAAAAACCTCTAAGTCCCACAAGACATCACAACAACTGTTGAAAGCATCTTCAGCTGTTTGACAAAGTCTGAAGACCTCAACAGCTGAAGATCAAAGTACTGATGATCAACAACTGAAGTACAAGTACTGAAGATTCAACAACTGAAGACTCAAGTGCTGAAGACTCAAGTACTGAAGACTATCAGCTGAAGATCAAAGTACTGAAGATCAACAGCTAAAGCATAAAGACTGAGGACAAAGACTGAAGACATCAGCTGATGACAACTACTGAAGTCATCAGCTGATGAAACATCTGAAGTTAAAGTCTGAAGACAAGTGCTGGAGCTTCAGAGTTTGTCACAACAGCTGAAGAAGCATTCTTCAGTTGTTGTGATGGTTTTTCATTTCAGGTTTTTATTATCAGTAGTTTTATTTTCTATTTCAGTAGTTTGTAAAACGACTGAAGAGTTTGTTCTTCAGTCGTTGTAGTTTTCAGTAGTTTCCTTTCAGTTGTTGTAATAAGTTTAACACTTAGTATTTTTGTAAGAAGATGTCAGCTATTTGACATCTTCAGTAGTTTAGTTAGTTTCAGTAGTTTGTTAGAATAACGGTTTGATGTCACTATCAAGTGACATCAGCTGACGTCATTCTTTCTACAAAAGTTAGTTTCTATAATTTTCTTAATTCTGGTGCTAAATCCACTGCGAATACAACCTAATTGATCAAACTAGAGGCTGAGATCCTTTCAACTTTGATCTTCATGTAAGATGTGTAGGCTAGAAAGATGCGAATTGCTTCCATTCTAGCCACTGGTGCAAAAACTTCATTATAGTCGACTCTTTCGACTTGTCTGAAGCCTTGAACAACCAACCGTGCCTTGTTTCTGATAACAACACCTTGGTCATCCTTCTTGCAGCGTAGCACCCATTTGGTGCCTATCACTTTAACTCCTCTGGGTCGGTCAACGAGTGTCCACACTCCAAGCTTCTTGAACTGTAGCAGCTCCTCTTGCATAGCATTGACCCAGGCCTCATCCTTCAGGGCATCACTTTCGTGTTTGGGTTCGACTTGAGATACAAAGCATTTGAAGGCCCCATCATTCATGTAGCCCTTTTCCGTAATTGAAGCGTAATCAGCAGAATACAACTGATTTCTTGTCTGCACGCCGGAGTGTAGATCTCCAATGATAGCCTCCGGCGGATGATTCGTACTGATCTTAGTCACAGGTGTCGTAGGGATAACAACTTCAGTATCCTGATTTGTGATAGGATGTTTAGTATCCGTATGTCCAGATGCATGCTCAGCAGCTGATGAGCTTTCCTCTTGATCAAAATTTTGCTCAAGGCTTGTCTCAGCGGCTTCTTCCTCATCTGATGAGTCATCACTCTTGTCCTGATCAGCTGTTGAAGATCCAGATGAACCACTCGCAGGAGTTGTATTGCTAGTATCCATATTCGGTGTGTTTAGAACATTGTGCATCATCTGAGTAGCAATTTCTTCATCTGAATCTATCTGAGGAAGATTGAATGATTTGAAAAAGCCATCGTAGTCGAAGAATGACGATGGACCTTTTCCAGCAGGGGGGATGGTGAATTGTTGTACGTCGACATCGCACCATACTTCGACCTGACCTGTTGAGTTGTTGTAAACTCGTTTCTCTGGTATGCTGTATCCTAGAAAGATCCCCTGATCTGCCTTTTCTCTGAACTTGCCCTCCGGAGTTTTCTTCAGTAACATACACGGAGCTCCGAATGGTTCCAGATACTCCAGGTTAGGTTTACGTTTTTGAAGCAACTCATAGCAAGTCTTCCCATGCCTCTTGACAATTGACACACGATTAAGTGTGTAGCATGCATTGGCAACAGCTTCATTCCAGAACTGCACTGACAGCTTTGAATCTGCCAACATAGTCCCAGCAGTCTCTATCAAGCTCCTGTTCTTCCGCTCAGTAACTTCATTCATCTGTGGTGTGTATGCAGAGGTGAACTGATGAATAATTCCCTTTTCTTTGCAGAAAGCATCCATCCACTGATTCTTGAACTTTGTTCCATTGTCTAAACGAATCTTCTTAACCTTCAGCTTGTAGAGAGACTCCAGTGTAGTAACGAGCACCTTGCATAACTCAAAGGTTTCTGATTTGCTTTCAGAAACATCACCCAGGAGAACCGTGAGTAGTCATCTGTGACTACAAAGCAGTACCAGTCTCTGGCTATACTCTTCGTGCTGACGGGACCGAATAGATCAATATGTAATAGCTCCAGAGGCATCTTGATAGAATTGACGTGCTTGGTCTTGTGAGATTTCCTGGTCTGCTTTCCCTTCTTACATAAGACACAAAAATCCGGAAGTTTGAAGTTCTTAACAGGAACTCCATCAACTAAGTTGTTATGAATCAGATGATTCATCTTCCTATGATTAATGTGTCCCATTCTCCTATGCCATGTGATGGAATCCTTCTCTGTAGCTTTAGACAATAAGCATTGAACAGTAGACACACTAGTAGAAGCATTAGACATATCTAGAACATACAAGTCATTATACCTAGATGCTGACATTAATACCTGCTCCTCTGAAATCTCCATCTCTTTCTTCAGAATGTAACACTTCCTATTGTCAAACATAACTTTAAAGCCCTTGTCACATATCTGAGACACTGAAAGCAGATTGTTTTCCAATTGTTGAACGAAATTAAATTTATCAAACCTTACATTTGTATTACCTACTTCTCCTTGTGCGGTAATGTATCCTCCTTTGTTTCTAGCAAAAGAAACGTGTCCCCCTTTAATTTGTTTGACATTGTAAAGGATAGACTGATTTCCTGTCATGTGCCTGGTGACTGGCTTGTCGCGTGCACTAGTCAAAGATAGTATTTATATAGTTCCTTAGTACCAAAACTATTTAGCAAATGGTAAGAAGGGTGTCGAATCACAGGGAGTATGTGGTTTGTTTTTAGACTTGAATTGGACTAACGAGTCAATTATGAAGCTTGCTATTTTGTTTATAAGAGCTTTGATATGTTTACTTGAAATGGTATTGAGACTTTGTCCAACACAAAGGAATGAGCAAAACAAAAAGGTTGCTTAAAAATGATTAGTAAAACTTGAAAAACGTAGAACAATGGTTAACAAAACAAAGTTTAATAACAAGGTTCACCCCCGGTTAATATCATAAGGTTATGGTTCTACCAATCCAACTAGCTTGCATCAAAGGTATGATTTATGCTAACGAGTTCATCATTACAAGGTTTAGGTGTCAAGAATCGTCAACGTTAACACGGACAATAATACACTTCATTACACAAGAACATTCAAACTCTACATCTACATAGCACACATGACCAACTCCATTTCTCAAAGACAAATTTCATACTCATTCATTCAATTTGGGAATTCAAGTTAAGCTCAAAGTACTAGCATAAATGTTTCAAGCAATCAAATACAAAATACAAGGGTGCAATCTAGTTTTCAAATGTTAACAAACCATAGTCTTACAATATACGAACCGGGGGAAAACCCAAAGAAGATTAGCCTCTCATGTTGATTGAGGCTTGGAATCCGGGTGATGATCTTGTATGCAATTCTATAGCACTTTGATTTTGCTTGACTTTGATGATGATGAAAATGAGTTAGAGAAGTAAAGAAAACCTCCAAAATCGTCCAAGCTCGTCCCTTTCTGTGTCTGCTACCGATTAGGGTGTTTTGCCCTAATTCTCCTCCTTAAATGTGGTCAAATTCCGAAGATTCTGATCAAACCAGGATAACGACGTAAGCTACGTCCATAAGAACGTAAGCTACGTTCTCTCTACTTGTGTACGTCCTGAGCTACTGTCTTACGTCCACAAATCAGGGAAGAATACTTAAGGACGTAAGCTAGGTCCTATAGGACGTAAGCTACGTCCCTTGCATATTTTTGCCTTCGATCTTTCTTTTGTTGTCTACCAGTGTTCCAGATCTCATCCGTCTTTCTCTAACGCTCAAGTTCCTTCCTTTTAGCTCCAAGTACCTGCGTTTCATAAGCAGGACAAAGTGATTCCGTTCGATAATAATAATGTGATAATAATGCATAATTAAACACTTAACCGCATATAAAGCATGAACGCATCACATCCCCACACTTATCATTTGCTTGCCCTCAAGCAAATCACTGACACAATTAGCTCCTAATGTGTATTCATGATCACATGGTATTTCTCTGTAATGTCCGTTAAGGTCCCTCGTCATGATCAACTCATAATTCCCTTAAACAACATTACTTTTCAGATCAAGATTCTTCTATCCAAGCCTAACGAGCTGCCCAATTTTCCCTATGCATGTAATCACACCTCTCACAATTTTCACTCCTCTCGGTTTAATATTTAGTCTAGCAAAAGATGTGCTAGGATATCAATGTAATACTCTCAACCAAGAACAACTCATAATTACCATAAGCTTGCACAATGATCGCAACTCCACCAATTAACACAAACCGTGCACACATCAAAAGGTCTTTGAAGGCTTGTAATGTAAGGCTTAGGTTCTGGGTGAGGATAGAGAATTTAAAGTGGCTAAAGGTGGCGAAATCCAAATAAGAATGTTGAATCTTGCTAACCAATAAAGCAACACTACGCAATGGACTTGGGTAAGCTTGACCCATTTTTGCAATTTATTACCTCTGAATCATGACATTGATATTGTGGTCATTTTCACCCATTATTGACTCATTTTTTTTTGAATGAGGATTATATCTAAACACTTCACTGCTTCTAACAATGCTATATCAAAAATTCAAGCAATACTTATCAGATTTCATCACATGGGTTTAAAAAGTAAAAACGTTTGAAAAGGCTAATGGGTTGATTCGGGTTTAAACAATTAAAAAGATTAGGGGCTCAAACTGGAGACTATAGGATCATTGTAGGGTCGGGTAACACAATTGAAACAGGCTAATCAAACAACGGTTTATCCTAATGCTTTAATCACATGCGTGCAACAGTTTGGTTCATGATCTCAAAACGTATCAATTGTGCAAGTTCTAGAATTAAGTAATTGTTTTGGTATACACACATGAAAAGAAGGTGAGCAAATAACCTACTGTTGTTCTAAGCTCATGTATAGGCTCAACTCTCACAGAAAACAGTGGTTGACAGGCTAAGGATGTGCAAACATGCATAAAAGGTCTATTATCTAGCTCGTTACACTTAGTTAGCTATCACTTATCCGTTCTTAAAAATTTCCTTTGCCCTTGAGTTGAACATGAGTCAGTACCTCTATTTTACATTACACAACGACGCTTTCATTTGTACCATTTTTTTTACTTTCCCTCATCCCCACACTTAAGTCATACATTGTCCTCAATGTATGTTTTAGAGCTTGTATGTGGGAATTAAATTAACTTTCCCCTACTTAAGTCATAGATCATGCTTCCCAAAAATCACCCCCCAACAACATCAGTTTAACGCATTCCCATCACATAACACTTAATACACCACCAAACACACAAAAGAAAATAATTGTCTTGACCACACCATGAAACAACTAGCCTAAAGCAACAGAAAAGGAAAGGAAAGAAAACAACGGACACACATAAACGTAAAGCATAGTTCAACATAGATAGGGTGGAGCACGTGGACCTGATCATAGGATCAGCGAGTGCATCAATAACCACCAGATGGTGGTCCTGGATATGGCTGCCCGAAGATACTCTCAACGAAGCCTCTCCTCACATCTCCCATGTCGAAAACATTAGCTTGAGTTGCATGAGATCCACTTGTCTCGTCTGAGGGTGCGGTGGTAGTGGGGAGCTAAACAGATGGTGTAGATTGTGGATAGCATGGGGCTTGTTGCGTCTGACTGTAGGGAAGAAGATCGGGTGACTGCCAATCGGTGGAAGGTGGTGTGGGTGTATAAGGAAATCCTTGCATGTAATCCTCGCGATGACGAATGTTCTACCTATACATGTAATCCTGGTTGCGATAAAATTCCTGGGAATGCATCATATGTTGCATATACATCCTATTTCTCTCTATTTCCTCAGATTGTCGATCAAACATCCGTTGTTATGGCTCTGACCAACGTGTAAATCCCACAGGATAAGCTTGAGCCACTGCAACCCTTATCATTCTATGATACGGATCATCATCATCTGCCACATCACCTCTCACTGGGCTATCGCGTCTTCTCCCTTCCTCCACAAAAGAATCCCCTTCTCGAATGCCAGAGATCCCGTCTTGCACTTCTAAATATCGACCACTCCTTTTATCTACTAGCTTGTGAACACCCGCAGACCTCTCATAAGACCACCCTGGAGGTAAATTGCTAATTTTGAATGGCACATGGGTTACTTTCTTCTTCTGAACCCTGCTTGGTAAAACATTTTGTTTCCTAAAAATTTTGACAACAGTCGGCAATGTGGGACTGATTTTCTGTCTGATTTCTCCCGAGATTCCCAAATACTCCACAAGATAAGATGCCAAGCAGACAGAGCTGGTTTTCCTGTAACTAATCCATGTAAGACCATCACCTCGTATAACCTTACCTTCGCCTTGTCACCCATTCTGGGAAGCACATTCTGATTCAAGAAAATCAAAAACAGTTTGGGTAATGGTTTCAGATTTGCATGATCAAGAGACCATCATGCCACGTTAATTCCTTCAGGTACTTGGAACATCTCGTATATCATACTTCGCCACATATCTTCCTTTGCGACTTTGCATGCTAGCATTGCATCGGTGGGGTATGTATAGGGGGTCCCATCTGCTGTTCATGTGTCAAAGTGAGCAATCCTATTTAAGTTAAAGAAGGATAGACTCACTTTCTTACCATTCACCTTTCCCGTGATTTGTGTTGTGGCGGGAGGATTATCTCCTGGTTCCTTCTTCAGGGTAGACATCCATTCCAATATTGCATCCACATAGATATCCTCAACGCCATCATTGTTGAAGCTTAAATGTTGTTCCCAACCCAATCTGGTGAAACATTCAACTACTCCAAACCTCTTAAAATCCGACCGGTAAATCTGTCTTTCACAAATCATCAGTTTATCCGTAGATACTTGACTTGCCTTCATCTTTTTCAAATACATCTCTGCTTGCACATCTACACCCTTAAAAGATGATAGACGTCTATTTTTTCTCCAAATAGGAAGTCCATCATCCCCATAGTCCTCCTCTTCTTAGTCGACTGCTTGTGTAGAATCATTGTCGGATTCGTTTTCGGATTCAACATCTTGCATTTCAACTTCCTCGTCCTCAGACTCTTCATTATAGATCACTCTTCCCCTTTTTGCCCGGGAGGACGAAGCAAGCTCCTTTCCTTTTGATGCTCCTGCTGCAGTCTTAGTTCTCACCATTTACCTACATTTTCATGACCAAAGTTAGTGGAACACCATCACACGATCAACATCTATTTCAACACATTGTAACAACATTCACTTATCAAACACTATTTCTGTAGTCATGAACTAGTTAGAGGCAAACTAAATCCATTAACACCCAATACCCAAACCACTTTCAATTCATGGTAGAATCTGCGTTTATGTCTATTCCTCACAACTCTCTTCTTCTAACCACTCTAACTTGTCCATTTCCATCCATAATCACACACACAATGTCACCATCTACTAACATTACTTTCAAGATGTTCATATGCATAATCAACCTCATAACATCTAATGAAAGAAGAAAATACACGTACCTTGATGCTTGAAAGTGTGTGAGATGAAGAAAGATGAAAACTTGACTCTAAAACCCCAAAATCCCCACACTTTTTCGGAACCCTAACCCTTCGAAATCACCCAAACAGCTGCGATTCACGTAAAATTACCACATGGGTTTTGTTCCTCTCGAAAAATCAAGCCATTTGCACATATAATATGCAAGATTTGGTTAAAAATTGAGAAAGTTGAGGTTGATGAAAGTTAGGGTTTTGTAGTGGTGGAAAAGATGAAGTGGAGAAGATGGAAGAGAATGAGTAGAAAAAACGAATGTGGTGAAAAGATTGTGGTTAAAAATGTCGGTTTTTTAAGATGTGGTTGATATTTAACCAAAATATGTGATGAAAACCGGGGTTCCTGCACCCTGCGCAGACCCGACGTAAGTTACGTCCCTAGGGACGTAGCTTACGTCCTCTTCGAACCTGGCATTCTTTTGCTGTAAGAACGTAAGACAGTAGGGTCGGGCGTAAGGAGCCTTGGGGACGTAAGCTTACGCCCTGAGGACGTAAGTTACGTCTATTTTGTATATATATATATATATTTTTTTTCAAAATTTCCACACTCATATATAGATAAATATCACACATAAAATATAAAAATTAACACACACACACCATAGATAAAAAAATGTAGATATATATACCTATATATATATATCACCCCCCCGAACACACGTGTATTGTCCCGAATACACACCAGTCGCTCGCGCAATGGGATTTTCTGACTCGGATTTTGCTTGGCAACACTAAATGAGGGCTAAAATGGTCTATACTAAACTAAGCAATGCAAAACAATAAATATTTACAAGTTACCTCTCGTGGGTTGCCTCCCACGCAGCGCTAAGTTTACCTGTCATTAGCCGGACTTGGCGGTGCTGTGATCAAATCGGTACCTCCTCAAGAGTGCTCAACAACAAGCACTCGGATTGTTTGTCCGTCCCATTTATGTCATTTGGGTCAAGATATGGTTTAAGGCGGTGCCTATTCACCGTTTGCCTTAAATGGTCATCAAAATCTTCAATCTCTACATCTCCAAAGTCGCCCACCCGGATGATCAAATATGGACCCGTCCATTTACTCTTTAGCTTTCCGGGAAATAGCTTTAGGCGAGTTGTACAACCATACCTTTTGTCCAGGCTTGAACTCCTTCAAACGAAGCTTGGCATCATGAACCCGCTTCATCTTGTCCTTGTATGCGGATGCGGTTTCATAGGCTTCGTCCCTTATCTCTTCTAACTCACTCAGCGCCAATTGTCTTTGTTTACCTGCACACTCATAGTTCATATTAACAGTTTTAACCGCCCACAAGGCACGATGAGTTAACTCTACAGGTAAATGACAACCCTTTCCATAGACCAACCGGTAGGGAGTGGTTCCAATAGGCGTCTTGTAAGCGGTACGATACGCCCATAAGGCATCATCTAGTTTAGTTGACCAATCCTTGTGATCGGGTCGTACTGTTTTTTGCAAAATTTCTTTGATTTGCCTATTAGAAACCTCTACTTGTCCCCTTGTTTGTGGATGGTATGGTGTTGCAATCCTATGGTCAACACCATAACGTTTTAGAAGTTTGCCAAAGTTGAAGTTTTTAAAATGTGATCCCCCATCGCTTATTATCACGCGAGGGATACCAAATCTTGAAAAAATGTTGTTTTGGACAAACTTGCATACTACCTTATGGTCATTGGTCTTGGTGGTGATTGATTCTATCCATTTAGAGACATAATCGAACGCCACCAAGATATAGAGGTTACCAAAAGAGTTTGGAAAAGGGCCCATGAAGTCAATGCCCCAAATATCAAAGATTTCCACCACCAAAATTGGTTGCATAGGCATTTCATCCCTTCTTGTCACACTCCCCATTTGTTGGCATCTTATGCAACTCTTGGCAAATTCATGGGAGTCTCTGAAGATGGTAGGCCAATAAAAACCACAAGAAAGGACTTTGTGACCCGTCTTTTGTCCACTGAAATGTCCCCCACATGCCGATTCGTGAAGCATGCTCAACACACATGGGATCTCCTCATCCGGTAGACATCTTCGGATGATTTGGTCGGCTCCAGCTTTGAAAAGATCCGGTTCATCCCAAATGTAATGTCTTGCTTGAGCCTTGAAGTGTTGTTTCTTTCTTCTACTCCATCCTTCTGGAAATGTACCTGTAGCCAAATAGTTTGCAAAATGGGCGTACCAGGGGTTATTGGTGGTGATAGACATGATGTATTCATCCGGGAATTGTTCATTTATCTCTGGCGTGGTATCTTCTTCCACCGGTTGAATTCTTGACAAATGATCCGCTACTACATTTTCACTTCCTTTCTTGTCTCGGATCTCAAGATTGAATTCTTGCAATAAAAAAATCCAACGAATCAACCTTGGCTTCGCGTCCTTTTTCTCCATGAGGTACCTAACAGCAGAATGATCAGAATAGACAATAACCTTGCTACCCCATATATAGGACTGAAATTTATCTAAAGCATACACCACCGCAAGTAATTCCTTCTCAGTTGTTGTATAATTCAATTGGGCATCTGAGAGGGTTTTACTTGCATAGTATATGGCAACGGGTTTCTTATCAACCCGTTGACCCAAGACAGCCCCAACAGCATAGTCACTCGTATCACATATTATTTCAAAAGGCAATTTCCAATCAGGTGATTGCAGGATTGGAGCTTCAATTAGTTTTTGCTTCAAGATGTTAAAGGCTTTTACACATTCTTCATTAAACTCAAATGGGGTATCTTTTAACAATAGATTACACAATGGTTTGGTTATGCCACTAAATCCCTTTATGAATCTTCTATAAAAACCGGCATGCCCCAAGAATGACCTAATGCCCTTAACATTAGTGGGGTGAGGTAAAGTGGAAATAACCTTCACTTTAGCATGGTCTACTTCTATCCCACGGCTAGACACAACATGACCCAATACTATCCCCTCTTGAACCATAAAATGGCTCTTTTCCCAACTTAGGACCAAATTGGTTTCAACACATCTTTTTAAAGCTTTTTCTAATTGAAGAAAACATAATTCAAAAGATGTGCCAAAAATTGAGAAATCATCCATAAAGATTTCTAATGACTCCCCCACCATATCTAAAAAGATACTCATCATACACCTTTGAAAGGTGGCGGAGGCATTACATAACCCAAAGGGCATTCGCCTAAATGCAAACGTGCCATAAGGGCTAGTAAATGTAGTCTTTTCCTGATCTTCAGGATGAATAGCTATTTGGTTATAACTTGAATAACCATCTAGAAAGCAATAAAATTTCTGACCTGATAGTTTCTCAACAATTTGATCAATGAATGGTAAGGGGAAATGATCTTTTGAGGTAGCAGCATTCAATTTCCTGTAATCAATACAAATTCTCCACCCGGTTACTGGCTGGGTAGCTACCTCATTAACAATTTGGATGCCCGCTTTTTTGGTACAGTTTGTGTAGGGCTCACCCAAGTACTGTCAGAGATTGCAAAGATGATACCTGCATCTAGCCACTTCAATACCTCCTTCTTGACTACCTCTCTCATGTTTGGGTTCAACCTTCGTTGGGCATCATGTGATGGTTTGACTTCCGGATCCGTGATGATTTTGTGCATAACAATTGAGGGGCTAATTCCTTTTAGATCCGCAATGGTCCATCCGATTGCCTCCTTGTTAGCAATCAACGCCTTCATCAACGCGCCTTCCTGTTCAATAGATAGATTAGAAGCAATAATAACAGGTAAAGTTTCATTTTTACCAAGGAAAGCATATTTTAAATGCTTTGGTAATTCTTTCAATTCAACTTGTGGTGGTTCTTGCAATGAAGGTTTCAACCCGGTGTCGATCTTCTCGGGTAGTGGCTCCACTTGAACCGACCATGGTGGTCGCTCACTCCTCATGGCCACAATCATTAGCTCCCTTTCTTCCTCCTCTAGTTGCTTTTCAGTTTCCACTCTCAACCTGTCAAACATGAAACAATCCTCCATTGTGTTTTCCTCATCAACGACCATGTCGCATAGAGGTGTACACTCATCAATAATGTCGGCTATGTAGCATTCATCATTAATAGGAGGGTTAGTCATACCTGAAAATACATTAAGCCTCAACCTATGGTTACCAAATGTCATGTCAACCATTCCCGTTTTGCAATTGATTTGGGCATTTGAAGTTGCCAAAAATGGTCTACCCAAGATAACCGTAGGTTGTTTGGTTTGATCTATGGAAACATAATCAAGTACTAAAAAGTCCACCGGATAATAAAAATCCTCAACTTTTACTATCACATCGGTAATTATCCCACAGGGAAGCTTGGGTGTTAAATCGGCTAATACCACGGTGGTCTTAGCTTCTTGAAGCGGACCAAAGTCGTATTGATCATACAAGCTACCCGGTAAAATACTTACACTAGCACCAAGATCCAAGAGTGCCCTTGTCATTTTGAATTCTCCCACTTGAAAAGATATAATGGGCGCTCCCGGGTCTTGTAGCTTAGGTGGAAGGGCACCCGAAAGAATAGAGCTCACATTTTCAGTCAAATCAAGCTTTTTAGGGAATTTGTGAGCTCTCTTTTGGGTACATAGTTCTTTTAAGTACTTAGCATATGAAGGAACTTGCTTGATTGCATCTAAAAGTGGCAAATTAATTTTCACTTGTTTTAAAATTTCCCACATTTCATCTTGTTGTGGGCCTCTCTTCTTTACCACTTTTTGCAAGGGTGCCTTAAGAGCTTCAGGAAAAGGGACGGTATTACCCACCACCACCTTTTCCTTAGCCTTAGGAGTTTGTGTAACCTCAACGGGTTTGGTTTTAGATTTTTCAGAAAAATTTTCATTTTGACCCGTTTGGCTACTTTCACCCTCATCGTCACTTTCATCAGTAACATCTTCCACCACCCCTTCAACAAATTGGGGTGGTGGTGGTTTAACACCATTGTCAACTATCTTACCACTACGCAAAGTAGGTTTATTGATTAATACCTTGCGTGTGTTTTTAGAATTTGAGCCTTCATGTTGTGGATTCATGGTTGTATCACTTGGCAATCTTCCACCGCTTCCCTTAAGTCGGCCCAAATCTTCAGCTAGTTAACCAACTTGCCTTGTGAGAGCTTCATGTGATTTGTCTCTTACTTCATTTGCTCTCTTCATCTCCTTGATGTCATTGTTAGATTCTTTCACCATGTTCATAAGAGCATCTAACTTTGCATTCAATGAGTCATCTCCACCACCTTGGCTTCCCGATGGTCCACCTTGATTATTGTTGTAATTTCTTTGGAAGTTACCATCCCGATTGTAGCCTTGATTATCTCTGTTGGGTCTGAAGGATAGTCTAATATTATCAACACAGTCAAAGTCAACAAAGTCAACGTCAACGGTCAAAGTCAACGCAAAAGTCAACTCGACGCGTTCGAGACGAAGATTAGAGACAAGACGTTGAAGATATATTTGTCTAGGATGTTTATTGTTATTAAATATATTTTGTGTCGACAAAATATATTTAATTTTGTTTTTAGACATATTGGGTTTTAATTGTAATTTCTAATTGTCATAGTTTAGGGTCCTAAGTGTCATTAGTAAATTGTCATTTACTATAAATAGTAAAGTATGGCAATTAGGGTTTTAAGTTTGGAGGAGCTAGTGATTAGGGTCTCCACTTTCAGATTATTTTGTAATCACATTTTGGATCAAACAAGGGGTTTTGAGTTGTTCTTGAGATTTTCTTCATTGTTCATCTTATTTTGTGGTGTTTGATCTAGAATCTTCTTCAAATTCATGATTCAAGTGTTGCTTGGGACTAACAATATGGTATCAGAGCCGTTTGAATCAGTTTTTATGAAGAATAGTTGCTGATTTTGAAGTTTATTATCAGATTCGTAGAGAGAGAAAGTTAGGGTTTCTAGAGAGAGAAAGTAGATCTGAAAATTAAAAGTTTCAAAATCTTCATCAAAATCATCAGATCTACAAGGTTTTACAAGGAATTTGAAGATTTACAAGTTAGAAATCGTATCTACTTCTAAATCTATACAAGATTCAACAAAAATTTTCAGATCCGGAGATTTTCTCTCACACACACTAGTGTGTGTGTTCTTGGTGTTCTTGAGGATATTCAAATCTTCAAATCATCAAGCTGCGAATTTAGCATCATCTTGAACGAAAGTTCAAACTGCTCCGGTGAAACTACAATTTCGTCCGGCGAAACTCCGGCAAAACTCCGGCGAAACTATTCCGGCGAAACTGCAACAATTCCGGCGAAACTAACCTGCAAAATTAAAGAAAAATCAGCGAAATTATAACAAAAGGGGCTGCGAAACTATAAGAACCACCAGTGAAATTAACAACAACCACAACCAAGAAAAACCTATTTTTCCAACCTTTACCATCACAGATCTACCATCAGCCAAGTAAAAACAACCCTTACAACCTGCACCGAACCACAACCACCACAACCACCCCATCTCCGCCGACACCAACCATCATTTTCTTACAGATCGATCCACAAACCACAACAAAACCTAACGAGCAACGAAAAATCAACATCAACACTATAAAACATCAATAACCGTCACAGCACCATCAGAGTTACGATTCAAACAACACATCGATCTAGCAGCCATCAGCTTCTTCAGGTGCAGACACCGAGGCGCATAGAACCTTCCAGAAACAAACTGCAATTCGCCATCGGAGTTCATCAAACCTCCGGCGACTTCCTGCTGCTGCTGCTGGATGCCACCACTGGTGGTGTTGAACGATCGTGAAGGTGAAGAGGTGGGAGACGACGGCGTCGCACGGTGGATATGGATCTGAGAGTCCGGTGATCGGAGGTGAGATCTAGGGTTTGTGAAGAGATTCAGCGGTGTGAAGAGATGATGAAGAAGACGACGCCTCAAGTAGGAGGGTTTGAGAGAGAGAGGCAGATGAAGACAAAGAGAGAGAGAGAAAGCTTGTGGAAGTGTTTAGATCTGGTTTTATGTTCACATTGAAAAAGAAGATGAGTGGATGTGTTATCTACTACTATATTAATAAGCAACTCTTTAGGGCAAAAGAGTCATTTTACACAATCTCTTAAAATTAAGAGATGTACAAGCCTTAAAGCTCTATGTACAACTTCAAAGCATAAAAAGATCCAAAGAGATTCAAAATTTAAACCCTCAACTCAATTCAAATATTCAAAACACAGGTAAAGAGAGAGAGATCAGAAAAAATGGAGTGGGAGAACCCGTCCCCTCTCCGGCAAGGGTTAACAACGCCATTCAAGAGGCAAGGGTTTGCACTCAGTCGCCCTCTCCGGCAAGGGTTCACGACGGCCAACTATGGTGTCAGTGGTGCTCTCCAACCCGTCGCCCTCTTCGATCTGTCTCTCACTTCAAGAAACTCCCCACGTCTCCCACCGCCAGATATCCGCCGTCTCCGCCGGCGCCAAGAGGCGTCTCCTCTTGTCCTCCAGCGATCCCCACCGTCTCCCACCGTCGCCGTCGTCGGATGATTCTCCGGCGATCTCAACTGGGGTGGGTATGTAATTTGAGTCGTTTATGATTCTTTAGGGTTTGCGATTTTTCAATATGTGCAGGACAACATAGTTTTTTTAATAAATCAAGGCCATGTATATATTAGAATGAATTTATAGGTTAAATACCTTTGCCAAAAATTAATTTTATGTTCTTGTGGTAGAGCTTTTCTTGGAACCTTCACTAGCAAGGACCTTAGTTGAGGCAGATGAGTATAAATATTTGACCCAAGCTTTGACTATAGTTGTTATGCTATCGGTTGAAGGTACATTGCTTCATGGACGAACCGAAAAAGGTATACTTCCAAGCATGTTACTTAAATGTATTATTGTAGATGTTAAATTTTAAGAAGTAGAAGTTGCAAATTAATATGAGTAACATTCTGATAGAAGTTTGATAAATGCTATAAAACTGAATAAAAGTGAGATCATATATATTGAATAAAGGATTCCTTATGTGTTGAATAAAAGTGAGATCCTATACTTGGGTGGTTTGTAAGAGCATGCACTTCCACCTATTCCATGTCCAATTGTGCAGGTTTTGATTTGCTGTTTATGTTTAATTTGTATTACTACATTTGGTTAGTTGGTCTTTTTTGTTTATGGTTTAATATCTCATTGTTTGATTGTTGCAGCGTTTGATCTGGTGGGTTTGTGATTTTATTAGGTAATGTGTTGTCTTCAAATTTGATCATTATGTTTTGTTATATTTATTTTTTGTTTATTTTTTTTCATTTAAGCTGCATATATAGTGGTTTGTCAGTTTGAAACCTACTATTCAGATTGGAGCTGTTGGTAATTGCAGGTTGCTTTCTCAATATCCATGTTCTTTGTCGATGGTTTGGTTCTTATTTTTTGGTGTATGCTTTGTTTTTATGTTTTTACTTTATGCATTGGATTTTATTTACTATTTCAAAGAATGCATCCTTAAAATCTGCGTATGATCAACTGTTTTGGTGGTTATTGTATTTGTGTGTTTGTTAACCCAGCTGAGTTGGTTGTCTATATTTATTTGGTTTTTCTAATTCTTGATTTGCTTATGCTGTACATGGATAATGATGTGTGTTAAGTTTTGATTATTATATTAGGTCACGTTTATATTTTCTTTTGTGTTACCATTTTAGAAAGTTCACGTGTATTTGTCTGTAGTTGTTTGTGTATTATATATTGTAGATATCTTTGTATTCCTGGATATTTTTGTGTCTCATATCCTATGTAAACATAGTTTAAGATCAAGCTTTTAGAAAACAATACTTTTGACAATCATACCCGGGAAAGGAGCAAGCTTAGAATTGAACTTTCTTTGACTTTGTAAAGTCAAGGTTGTGCATTTATCCTTAAATACAAATTGTATGCATTTAGGTTGATCTTGAATTGGCTACAATGGCTTTCCAACACACAGCGTGGTTGCCATAATCAGGTCCATGTTTTTTTGGTTTCTTCCAATGTAAACTATTAATTTTATACACAATTTGCTCAGTATATAATGGTTCTTATTTCATATGATTTGACATAATGACATATGTAGGGTTGTAGGCTCATGATCAAAGGTAGCAGAAGTTTCTACTCAGGAGATGTTGTTGCTAGAAGGACGCTTTAGGCATTTAAGAATCATTTTGACGTTAGAGGTAATATGCTATTACTAATTTATATGATCCTTGTATTATATGTTTTGATATATTTATGAGTATTTTAATATGTTAGATAGATTCAACAGAAATATTTAAGGTGATAATAGGTGGCAAAATCAGTCTTGATGGAATAGGTATTGGGTCAAAACGGGTAACTTTTGTAAAAATAAGGTTTGATCCGCAACGCTTTATTCCAGAAAAATTTAAATTTTTAATAACCTATTAGCATTAAGAATTATTTTATAATGACCCATTTGAATAATGATTACAAAAGCTACCCACTCCCAATTCCCAGATATAGATTTGCCCTAAGTTTGCTCTAGATTAACCAAGATCAACTAAAACTTGCTCTACTTATTGAGGTTTGAGTATGTTGTTTGGCGCAGGCACAAAAGTCACGTTAACTTTGATTTATAAACAATACATATTTCTTATGTTGTTATAGTCTTGTGGGCATTTTTTTTAAAATCCTGCTTGTAATGCTTATTACCCGCAATGACCTATTGAATACCAATTACAAAAACTGCCCACATCCATATATAGATTTGCCCTAAGTTTGCTCTAAATTAACTAGGATAAACATATTATGCTTTAAGATAGCGCTGCTTGCTTATGCGTATGTTCACCTAAACTTTAAGAATTTTTAATAGTGGGAAGGGCAAGGAACCATTTGAGTTTTTATGTGGTGTTACATCACTGCCATAAATGGATTTTAGGACCATTTCATTTCTTGTGTTCACAAAGGATGTGTTAGCATTGTTCTAGAGTTGGCCTAATAGATGGCAAAAGGCTTATCCATGTATCTACCATGGCATTGGGACCCATTTTGTTAATACACATGAACATGATAGAAATGAAGCATCAGTCCAGTGTTGTGGAACTGTTAAGCAGAGATAGTTATGGTCGGGTGACCCTCTAGCGATAACTACTTTGTATAAATGTTAATAATTTAGTGATACGTATTAGCTAATGACAGTTATAAGTTTTTATGGTTCTTAAGTGTGGTTGTTAGAAATAGCCAAAGTCAACAGTCAAAGAAGCCATTAGTATAAATAGAGATATTGTAATAAGTGAAGGTGTCCAGAAATATAAAGTTCTTCTCTAATATGTCGTGACATTAAAAAGCTGGATTTTGCAAAGAAGCACATAACAACTACTATCACAGCCCTCCATCGTCTTACCATGCTTGGTTTGTGCTCCAATCATGACTTTCAGTAAAAGATATTCTGATTCATAGTCTGAAAATGATTTTTGTTAGTCTACAAGTTCTTACAGTAATACACCACTTTATTTATCACAGTATCTGCCATCGAACAACTTCAAATAATGGCTTCAAAGCTACAATATAAAGAGGCTTCTGCACAGTTGGAGGTATGTACAATGTTTGTTACCTGTTAACAAATTGCATAAGAATAACCTACGTTTGATGTACATTATGACATCCAAACCTTTATATTATAAAGCTATTACCAAAGCTTTTGGTAAAAGGTGCTATACATTTTTCATTATAAAAGGAAGCACAACATTAATGGAGAACCTGGGTGACTAATCCAGAAATATTTTCTGGCATGAACATCTGTGTTATTGTATAATATACATGTCTTTTTATATGTTTTAGGCTGTCAGCCAGTTGTGTAGTCATTTTGATGGCTATAGAGATAACCCAAAGATCACCGAGCTAAGAGATAAGTTCAAGAACATCAAACAAATTCTCAAGTCTTATGTGTTTTCTGATTTCTCCAGGTGTGTAAATTTTATGTTTTTTTTCTTTGGAATAAATCACTGTTATTTACATATCTATCATGAACCTATTGAAGTTCTCTGTAGTCTGACCATGTTGGTCTCTTTTATATTGTTTTTGTGAAACATCCTGTGAACTATTCAACTTGATATATAAACAAAGATCATTGTTGTAATTTAGTGATCGTCATTTTCTTTTTTTCTTTTATCCCAGCTTAGGTACAGGCAAAGAGACCGAGGAAAGTAATTTGCTGCAGCATTTATCAAATGCTTGCTTGGTTGTTGATGCACTGGAGCCATCAGTGAGAGAAGAGTTGGTGAACAACTTTTGTGATAGGGAACTTATTTCTTATCAGCAGATATTTGAAGGAGCTGGTTTGTTTTTTATTTTTCTTAATTACTTTCTTTATTTAGCTAAAACTGTAAGTACGTTTTCTGAAAACCTCTTGCATTTGATCAGAGCTAGCAAAGTTGGATAAAACGGAGAGGAGATATGCTTGGGTCAAACGTCGTTTAAGAACAAATGACGACATATGGAAAATCTTTCCCACTTCGTGGCATGTTGATTATCTGCTCTGTATACAGTTCTGCAAGTTGACTAGGTTTGTTGTGTTTGACATGTCACCTCTATTGAATACAAATATATGTTTATTGGCTACAATCTTTTGTAAGAAACTTTTCATTTAATCAATGCCTCCAACTTGAAATAGCGGAGATGGTACGAAGGTAAATATAGTTTTTGAGCCTGGCAAAGAGTTTAATGTGGACGAATTTCATGGCACTGACTTCTCCACCATTGATAGTCTAAAATCTATAAATCTTAATTATAGTCGTGATATATAATCATGTTGATTTTTCATCGTGAAAAGACTATGGTATATGTGGTAGGGGGTTAAATTTATTGTGTTGTGGATAATATAGTTGTATTTTACGCGGTAAAAGACTTTTGCAGTATACATAATTGTTTTCTTTAATTCAGTTTTTGCAATAGTTTTATTTTGTTATTTAAATCTACGCCGTAACAAACCAAACCGATACCAACCAAAATTGTATTCCCGCCGCATCGCGCGGGTTTTCTACTAGTGTGTTCATAAAGAGATGTGTTTAGGTTTTAAGATTATTGGGCTGATTTGTTTTTTTTTAACAATTGATTTATGGGCTCATTAAAATCATTCAAATTGGACTAACAATTGTTTTAATCTTAACAATGTGGGCTAGTTAAAAAAATCAAAGAAAGAGTTCATTTAAAAAAAAAAAAAAAAAAAAAAAAAAGCCTGACCTGGCAGCTTGACCCCAGTTGCTAAGATTGCATAGCGTGACATTTACAAATATATTTTTCCCGGGGGAAAGTTATTTTACAATTTTTTGGGAAAAATATTTTTGGGGCGTTTTGAGGCGTCTTAGGGCGTTAATTGTTTACAATTAAATAAAAATTTAAGAGAATGGCTTTTGCAGCACTGCTTAAATCCTTCGAATCTGATAATCTCACAACGGCTCAAAGCCGGTTTGACTGTTTTGCAGCTATGAAGAATGAAAAGTTGTCTGATTTTATTGATCGATTTATATCTGTGGCAAATAATCAGAAGAAGCATGACCCCCAACTCACCAACTATGAACAAGTTCAACAGCTTCTTAAATCTCCTCCACCCGAGTGGAGTTCTCAGGTTAAAATGCTTAAGAACGAAAGAAATTTTCTTGATTACAAGTTGATAGATGTGATCAACAAGCTGAAATCTGCTGAGCTGGAATCAAGAGAAGAGAATTTCATCAAGCCGTGTTTCCATCTCAAACTAACAGAATGAATGTATCTATTATTTCTTCTGCGACAAACATTCTTGATTACAAGACCGAGATGCTTGAGAGGTTGAAGTCGATGGAAATTTATTCTGATTCAATTGATGAAATCAGAGAGACTGTAAAAGAGAATTGTGAAGCTTTGAGAGCTGGTAATGGAAGTGAACATGTTTGTGAGAGAACTGATGCTAATGAAGCTGAGACAAAATGATGAAGGAAAGAAAGAAACTGAGGATGAAAAGACGCTAGAGGCCAAGGAAGAGGAACATAAAAGAAACATAAGGGTCTGCAACTGCGAGAAAGCCTTAGAAGCTGAAAGAATTGTCATGGGACTTCCATATGAGACAGTTCAAGACATGCGCTCATCTGCTTGCAAAATTCGTTTGTTTGGGATCTATAAAGCAAATAGGTTATTGCTAGATAACGAAAAGAATTAAAAACCATAAACAAAGAACTCAAGCAGAATGAAATTACTTTTTCAAAGAAACTTAATGAAGCATTGGCTGAAATTGTTCTTTTGAAAAGAAATCTTTTGGAAAGAAATTTGGAAATTAATATTTTAAGAGAAAGAGCAGTTCTAGCTCAATTTGAAACGACACAGATTCAAACAAAGCTCGATAAATGGACTCTTTCACAGATGAAAAAGGATGAGCTTATTGCTAAACAACAAGGGGCGCGGATAAAACATGGGATTGGATATAAATCTGATAGTGAAACTGTATTTAATTCAGTTCCACCTCCTTCTACTTTATGTTATTCACCAATCCCCAGACCTCATCCTTTAAATGATTTGTTTGAACAACCTACTAATAGTCTGCATGCAGGTTTGAGCGGTGTCAATCTTAATGAGGTGCGAGATGATTATGATCCTACAACTGGTATGGGATACAATAAACCGAATGCTGACAGTCAAGCTAACGATTGTTCAGTCCCGGTTGTTTGTAAATCTATATCTACTACTTCTTCTAACTTCTTTGATAAGTTTAAAGCATGTGAAATTCCTACTTTTAAGCCTGTCAGGGTTGTGAAAGAAGAGATATATCAGGAATCAACTAATCATCAAGTTCCAAAAACAACACCACATCCTATTGCTGTCAATCAAGATCCATTAGAAGCAGATTTGTGTATACGAGACTGGATAAGCTCAGATGATGAATCAAACACAGAGGAGCGTGTTGGTTCCTCACAGATCAATATATCTCCTGACATTGTCAAGTCTCAAAAGTTTCCAAAAGTTGAATTAAGAACAATACGGATCCCGTCTCCAATTGCAAAGCATCCCACTCAATCAGTGAAGATCTCATTTCCTGTTCAGCATAGCAAATGCCAAAACAAGCAAGAATCTGCTACAAGCTCAAAGCAATCCTCATCCCCATCTGCATCACTTTGTTCAGTCAAGCATCAAAAGCCATTCAAGGCTTGTTTTGAGTGTGGAAAAGAACGTAATGTGGTAAAGAAATGTCCTCAAAGACTTGCTAAGGATGGTAAAGGCAAAACAAATTGCTTCTCCAAATGTAAGTCTCAAAAGAATGTTCCAGACGGTAAAGGCAACACGGATTGCTTCTCTGGATCAAGAGGTAAACAACACACATCTTTGAAAGGTTGGATGAAAAACCCTCCATCCAAACCTTTTCATGTGAAGCCGGTTTCACATGATACAAAGATGAAAATGACCAAAGCTTCAAAACCAAATTCCTTTCCTTCTAGTCTTAAACAGAAAATGATTTCCAAATTTAATTCATTCAAATCCAAGTTAATTGAACTGAAACAAATTTGGCAAATTAAAAAGAAGGATACAATCATCCCCGATTGTTTAAACGGTTGTGTGCAGAAGCTTGTAACTTATATTGATGAAAAAAGAACTCCCAGGACTTCGATGGCCTGGGTTCCCCTTTCTAACTAATCTGTTTATGAGTGCAGGAACAATTCAGGAGGACTGTTAGTAATCCGGTTTACTGACAGGGATTGTTCCTAATTCAAATTTGAGGCGGAACAAACAGGTTAAGGTCATGGTATTTTATCCACAATCTGGATTTTTATCTGCATAATCACAGTTCTCACTTCACCATCTTTGCACATTTCTTAAGAATTCATTCCTTATCTAGATATCAGTGTAGTTTGGAAGACCTTCTTTGGTAAATTTCTATTTTTGTACAGTTTTAAAAAATATTTTTTTTTCTCAAGAACAACTCAAAACCCCTTTTTTGATCCAAAAATGTGATTACAAAATAATCTGAAAGTGGAAACCCTAATCACTAGCTCCTCCAAACTTAAAACCCTAATTGCCATACTTTACTATTTATAGTAAATGACAATTTACTAATGACACTTAGGACCCTAAACTATGATAATTAGAAATTACAATTAAAACTCAAAATGTCTAAAAACAAAATTAAATATATTTTGTCGACACAAAATATATTTAATAACAATAAACATCCTAGATAAATATATCTTCAACGTCTTGTCTCTAATCTTCGTCCCGAACACGTCGAGTTGACTTTTGCGTTGACTTTGACCGTTGACGTTGACTTTGTTGACTTTGACTGTGTTGATAATATTAGACTATCCTTCAGACCCAACAATATTCCCCCTTAGTCTACTATTATCAACGTCTTTCATCGTGATCAGTACCGATAAGTCAACTGAACTTGATCTTCAATTTGGTAAGCTTCAGTCTCAATGTTGAGGTCCAACAATATTCCCTCTCGACTGATGCTTCCCAAATTTTGTTGCTGAAGATCTGTATCTCACAAGTTCCCCCTTTTTCTATGTTCCCCCTTTTCATGTGCATCCTCTCAGATATAACGAAGACCGCTTTCTTGAATCTCTGAGTGCTTCAGAAGATGTAGGACGAGGATTCCTAGCTCGGTATCTTCTGTAAATTTGAGGAACAGGTTCTCTGATCAGGTACATTGCGCAACTGATGATCGGCCATCACTTACGGCAAAAATCTGAAAAACACATTCACAAATACAATCTCGACATATTTCTCGTTAGATCATTTCAACAAAACAAATAAACCCGTGTTTATCTGTTTATGAAAACAAGCGAACCCGTGTTCGTTTGTGTGTGCAATTTCCCGTGAAATGCATGAAAATGATAAAATTGTAACAGCATAATATGGAAGACCTAAAAGAATTTTAAAATGAAAATTTGTTATATTTTATTAATATATATATATATAATTTTTTTTTTAATTTTAAATATCTATTAATTTTTTTATAACCGAGAACTGAATCGATCATGAGATCACATCCTCAAAATATACTTTAGCATAAAGATGAAATTAATCATCGACAAGCAATGAGATCATAATGATAACTGAATTCAATCACAGTCTTTGAATGATTTTGAAATTCTCAAACAGATCAATAACGATTGCTGATATGTTTGTCCACTTAAACTCATGCCCTATCTTTTTCAACAAGTATCAGATGATTCGTTAAGATTCGATTAAGCACTTTAGAATGCTAGGACCCCATAATCATTTGGCAAAAACCCTCACCCAACCTCAGGATTTCTTGAATTTTGTTATGATCTTTTACAATTTTTTGGGAAAAATATTTTTGGGGCGTTTTGAGGCGTTTTGGGGCGTTAATTGTTTACAATTAAACAAAAATTTAAAAGAATGGCTTTTGCAGCACTGCTTAAATCCTTCGAATCTGATAATCTCACAACGGCTCAAAGCCGGTTTGACTGTTTTGCAGCTATGAAGAATGAAAAGTTTTCTGATTTTATTGATCGATTTATATCTGTGGCAAATAATCTGAAGAAGCATGACCCCCAACTCACCAACTATGAACAAGTTCAACAGCTTCTTAAATCTCCTCCACCCGAGTGGAGTTCTCAGGTTAAAATGCTTAAGAACGAAAGAAATTTTCTTGATTACAAGTTGATAGATGTGATCAACAAGCTGAAATCTGCTGAGCTGGATATCAAGAGAAGAGAATTTCATCAAGCCGTGTTTCCATCTCAAACTAACAGAATGAATGTATCTATTATTTCTTCTACGACAAACATTCTTGATTACAAGACCGAGATGCTTGAGAGGTTGAAGTCGATGGAAATTTATTCTGATTCAATTGATGAAATCAAAGAGACTGTAAAAGAGAATTGTGAAGCTTTGAGAGCTGGTAATGGAAGTGAACATGTTTGTGAGAGAACTGATGCTAATGAAGCTGAGAAAAATGATGAAGGAAAGAAAGAAACTGAGGATGAAAAGACGCTAGAGGCCAAGGAAGAGGAACATAAAAGAAACATAAGGGTCTGTAACTGCGAGAAAGCCTTAGAAGCTGAAAGAATTGTCATGGGACTTCCATATGAGACAGTTCAAGACATGCGCTCATCTGCTTGCAAAATTCGTTTGTTTGGGATCTATAAAGCAAATAGGTTATTGCTAGATAACGAAAAAGAATTAAAAACCATAAACAAAGAACTCAAGCAGAATGAAATTACTTTTTCAAAGAAACTTAATGAAGCATTGGCTGAAATTGTTCTTTTGAAAAGAAATCTTTTGGAAAGAAATTTGGAAATTAATATTTTAAGAGAAAGAGCAGTTCTAGCTCAATTTGAAACGACATAGATTCAAACAAAGCTCGATAAATGGACTCTTTCACAGATGAAAAAGGATGAGCTTATTGCTAAACAACAAGGGGCGCGGATAAAACATGGGATTGGATATAAATCTGATGGTGAAACTGTATTTAATTCAGTTCCACCTCCTTCTACTTTATGTTATTCACCAATCCCCAGACCTCATCCTTCAAATGATTTGTTTGAACAACCTACTAATAGTCTGCATGCAGGTTTGAGCGGTGTCAATCTTAATGAGGTGCGAGATGATTATGATCCTACAACTGGTATGGGATACAATAAACCGAATGCTGACAGTCAAGCTAACGATTGTTCAGTCCCGGTTGTTTGTAAATCTATATCTACTACTTCTTCTAACTTCTTTGATAAGTTTAAAGCATGTGAAATTCCTACTTTTAAGCCTGTCAGGGTTGTGAAAGAAGAGATAAATCAGGAATCAACTAATCATCAAGTTCCAAAAACAACACCACATCCTATTGCTGTCAATCAAGATCCATTAGAAGCAGATTTGTGTATACGAGACTGGATAAGCTCAGATGATGAATCAAACACAGAGGAGCGTGTTGGTTCCTCACAGATCAATATATCTCCTGACATTGTCAAGTCTCAAAAGTTTCCAAAAGTTGAATTAAGACCAATACGGATCCTTTTCTCCAATTGCAAAGCATCCCACTTAATCAGTGAAGATCTCATTTCCTGTTCAGCATAGCAAATGCCAAAACAAGCAAGAATCTGCTACAAGCTCAAAGCAATCCTCATCCCCATCTGCATCACTTGGTTCAGTCAAGCATCAAAAGCCATTCAAGGCTTGTTTTGAGTGTGGAAAAGAAGGTCGTGTGGTAAAGAAATGTCCTCAAAGACTTGCTAAGGATGGTAAAGGCAAAACAAATTGCTTCTCCAAATGTAAGTCTCAAAAGAATGTTCCAGACGGTAAAGGCAACACGGATTGCTTCTCTGGATCAAGAGGTAAACAACACACATCTTTGAATGGTTGGATGAAAAACCCTCCATCCAAACCTTTTCATGTGAAGCCGGTTTCACATGATACAAAGATGAAAATGACCAAAGCTTCAAAACCAAATTCCTTTCCTTCTAGTCTTAAACAGAAAATGATTTCCAAATTTAATTCATTCAAATCCAAGTTAATTGAACTGAAACAAATTTGTCAAATTAAAAAGAAGGATACAATCATCCCCGATTGTTTAAACGGTTGTGTGCAGAAGCTTGTAACTTATATTGATGAAAACAGAACTCCCAGGACTTCGATGGCCTGGGTTCCCCTTTCTAACTAATCTGTTTATGAGTGCAGGAACAATTCAGGAGGACTGTTAGTAATCCGGTTTACTGACAGGGATTGTTCCTAATTCAAATTTGAGGCGGAACAAACAGGTTAAGGTCATGGTATTTTATCCACAATCTGGATTTTTATCTGCATAATCACAGTTCTCACTTCACCATCTTTGCACATTTCTTAAGAATTCATTCCTTATCTAGATATCAGTGTAGTTTGGAAGACCTTCTTTGGTAAATTTCTATTTTTGTACAGTTTTAAAAAATTTTTTTTTCTCAAGAACAACTCAAAACCCCTTTTTTGATCCAAAAATGTGATTACAAAATAATCTGAAAGTGGAAACCCTAATCACTAGCTCCTCCAAACTTAAAACCCTAATTGCCATACTTTACTATTTATAGTAAATGACAATTTACTAATGACACTTAGGACCCTAAACTATGACAATTAGAAATTACAATTAAAACTCAAAATGTCTAAAAACAAAATTAAATATATTTTGTCGACACAAAATATATTTAATAACAATAAACATCCTAGATAAATATATCTTCAACGTCTTGTCTCTAATCTTCGTCCCGAACACGTCGAGTTGACTTTTGCGTTGACTTTGACCGTTGACGTTGACTTTGTTGACTTTGACTGTGTTGATAATATTAGACTATCCTTCAGACCCAACAATATTCCCCCTTAGTCTACTATTATCAACGTCTTTCATCGTGATCAGTACCGATAAGTCAACTGAACTTGATCTTCAATTTGGTAAGCTTCAGTCTCAATGTTGAGGTCCAACAATATTCCCTCTCGACTGATGCTTCCCAAATTTTGTTGCTGAAGATCTGTATCTCACAAGTTCCCCCTTTTTCTATGTTCCCCCTTTTCATGTGCATCCTCTCAGATATAACGAAGACCGCTTTCTTGAATCTCTGAGTGCTTCAGAAGATGTAGGACGAGGATTCCTAGCTCGGTATCTTCTGTAAATTTGAGGAACAGGTTCTCTGATCAGGTACATTGCGCAACTGATGATCGGCCATCACTTACGGCAAAAATCTGAAAAACACATTCACAAATACAATCTCGACATATTTCTCGTTAGATCATTTCAACAAAACAAATAAACCCGTGTTTATCTGTTTATGAAAACAAGCGAACCCGTGTTCGTTTGTGTGTGCAATTTCCCGTGAAATGCATGAAAATGATAAAATTGTAACAGCATAATATGGAAGACCTAAAAGAATTTTAAAATGAAAATTTGTTATATTTTATTAATATATATATATAATTTTTTTTTTAATTTTAAATATCTATTAATTTTTTTTATAACCGAGAACTGAATCGATCATGAGATCACATCCTCAAAATATACTTTAGCATAAAGATGAAATTAATCATCGACAAGCAATGAGATCATACTGATAACTGAATCCAATCACAGTCTTTGAATGATTTTGAAATTCTCAAACAGATCAATAACGATTGCTGATATGTTTGTCCACTTAAACTCATGCCCTATCTTTTTCAACAAGTATCAGATGATTCGTTAAGATTCGATTAAGCACTTTAGAATGCTAGGACCCCATAATCATTTGGCAAAAACCCTCACCCAACCTCAGGATTTCTTGAATTTTGTTATGATCTTTTACAATTTTTTGGGAAAAATATTTTTGGGGCGTTTTGAGGCGTTTTGGGGCGTTAATTGTTTACAATTAAACAAAAATTTAAAAGAATGGCTTTTGCAGCACTGCTTAAATCCTTCGAATCTGATAATCTCACAACGGCTCAAAGCCGGTTTGACTGTTTTGCAGCTATGAAGAATGAAAAGTTTTCTGATTTTATTGATCGATTTATATCTGTGGCAAATAATCTGAAGAAGCATGACCCCCAACTCACCAACTATGAACAAGTTCAACAGCTTCTTAAATCTCCTCCACCCGAGTGGAGTTCTCAGGTTAAAATGCTTAAGAACGAAAGAAATTTTCTTGATTACAAGTTGATAGATGTGATCAACAAGCTGAAATCTGCTGAGCTGGATATCAAGAGAAGAGAATTTCATCAAGCCGTGTTTCCATCTCAAACTAACAGAATGAATGTATCTATTATTTCTTCTGCGACAAACATTCTTGATTACAAGACCGAGATGCTTGAGAGGTTGAAGTCGATGGAAATTTATTCTGATTCAATTGATGAAATCAAAGAGACTGTAAAAGAGAATTGTGAAGCTTTGAGAGCTGGTAATGGAAGTGAACATGTTTGTGAGAGAACTGATGCTAATGAAGCTGAGAAAAATGATGAAGGAAAGAAAGAAACTGAGGATGAAAAGACGCTAGAGGCCAAGGAAGAGGAACATAAAAGAAACATAAGGGTCTGCAACTGCGAGAAAGCCTTAGAAGCTGAAAGAATTGTCATGGGACTTCCATATGAGACAGTTCAAGACATGCGCTCATCTGCTTGCAAAATTCGTTTGTTTGGGATCTATAAAGCAAATAGGTTATTGCTAGATAACGAAAAAGAATTAAAAACCATAAACAAAGAACTCAAGCAGAATGAAATTACTTTTTCAAAGAAACTTAATGAAGCATTGGCTGAAATTGTTCTTTTGAAAAGAAATCTTTTGGAACGAAATTTGGAAATTAATATTTTAAGAGAAAGAGCAGTTCTAGCTCAATTTGAAACGACACAGATTCAAACAAAGCTCGATAAATGGACTCTTTCACAGATGAAAAAGGATGAGCTTATTGCTAAACAACAAGGGGCGCGGATAAAACATGGGATTGGATATAAATCTGATGGTGAAACTGTATTTAATTCAGTTCCACCTCCTTCTATTTTATGTTATTCACCAATCCCCAGACCTCATCCTTCAAATGATTTGTTTGAACAACCTCCTAATAGTCTGCATGCAGGTTTGAGCGGTGTCAATCTTAATGAGGTGCGAGATGATTATGATCCTACAACTGGTATGGGATACAATAAACCGAATGCTGACAGTCAAGCTAACGATTGTTCAGTCCCGGTTGTTTGTAAATCTATATCTACTACTTCTTCTAACTTCTTTGATAAGTTTAAAGCATGTGAAATTCCTACTTTTAAGCCTGTCAGGGTTGTGAAAGAAGAGATAAATCAGGAATCAACTAATCATCAAGTTCCAAAAACAACACCACATCCTATTGCTGTCAATCAAGATCCATTAGAAGCAGATTTGTGTATACGAGACTGGATAAGCTCAGATGATGAATCAAACACAGAGGAGCGTGTTGGTTCCTCACAGATCAATATATCTCCTGACATTGTCAAGTCTCAAAAGTTTCCAAAAGTTGAATTAAGACCAATACGGATCCCGTCTCCAATTGCAAAGCATCCCACTCAATCAGTGAAGATCTCATTTCCTGTTCAGCATAGCAAATGCCAAAACAAGCAAGAATCTGCTACAAGCTCAAAGCAATCCTCATCCCCATCTGCATCACTTGGTTCAGTCAAGCATCAAAAGCCATTCAAGGCTTGTTTTGAGTGTGGAAAAGAAGGTCGTGTGGTAAAGAAATGTCCTCAAAGACTTGCTAAGGATGGTAAAGGCAAAACAAATTGCTTCTCCAAATGTAAGTCTCAAAAGAATGTTCCAGATGGTAAAGGCAACACGGATTGCTTCTCTGGATCAAGAGGTAAACAACACACATCTTTGAATGGTTGGATGAAAAACCCTCCATCCAAACCTTTTCATGTGAAGCCGGTTTCACATGATACAAAGATGAAAATGACCAAAGCTTCAAAACCAAATTCCTTTCCTTCTAGTCTTAAACAGAAAATGATTTCCAAATTTAATTCATTCAAATCCAAGTTAATTGAACTGAAACAAATTTGGCAAATTAAAAAGAAGGATACAATCATCCCCGATTGTTTAAACGGTTGTGTGCAGAAGCTTGTAACTTATATTGATGAAAAAAGAACTCCCAGGACTTCGATGGCCTGGGTTCCCCTTTCTAACTAATCTGTTTATGAGTGCAGGAACAATTCAGGAGGACTGTTAGTAATCCGGTTTACTGACAGGGATTGTTCCTAATTCAAATTTGAGGCGGAACAAACATGTTAAGGTCATGGTATTTTATCCACAATCTGGATTTTTATCTGCATAATCACAGTTCTCACTTCACCATCTTTGCACATTTCTTAAGAATTCATTCCTTATCTAGATATCAGTGTAGTTTGGAAGACCTTCTTTGGTAAATTTCTATTTTTGTACAGTTTTAAAAAATATTTTTTTTCTCAAGAACAACTCAAAACCCCTTGTTTGATCCAAAAATGTGATTACAAAATAATCTGAAAGTGGAAACCCTAAACACTAGCTCCTCCAAACTTAAAACCCTAATTGACATACTTTACTATTTATAGTAAATGACAATTTACTAATGAC
This sequence comes from Flaveria linearis, assembly GCA_024085815.1. Taxonomy (NCBI): domain Eukaryota; kingdom Viridiplantae; phylum Streptophyta; class Magnoliopsida; order Asterales; family Asteraceae; genus Flaveria; species Flaveria linearis. Next base: position 54,452,863 of record CM044011.1, on the reverse strand, counting down.
ACTTAGGACCCTAAACTATGACAATTAGAAATTACAATTAAAACCCAAAATGTCTGAAAACAAAATTAAATATATTTTGTCGACACAAAATATATTTAATAACAATAAACATCCTAGACAAATATATCTTCAACGTCTTGTCTCTAATCTTCGTCCCGAACGCGTCGAGTTGACTTTTGCGTTGAGTTTGACCGTTGACGTTGACTTTGTTGACTTTGACTGTGTTGATAATATTAGACTATCTTTCAGACCCAACAATATTCCCCCTTAGTCTACTATTATCAACGTCTTTCATCGTGATCAGTACCGATAAGTCAACTGAACTTGATCTTCAATTTGGTAAGCTTCAGTCTCAATGTTGAGGTCCAACAATATTCCCTCTCGACTGATGCTTCCCAAATTTTGTTGCTGAAGATCTGTATCTCACAAGTTCCCCCTTTTTCTATGTTCCCCCTTTTCATGTGCATCCTCTCAGATATAACGAAGACCGCTTTCTCGAATCTCTGAGTGCTTCAGAAGATGTAGGAGGAGGATTCCTAGCTCGGTATCTTCTGTAAATTTGAGGAACAGGTTCTCTGATCAGGTACATTGCGCAAATGATGATCGGCCATCACTTACGGCAAAAATCTGAAAAACACATTCACAAATACAATCTCGACATATTTCTCGTTCGATCATTTCAACAAAACAAATAAACCCTTGTTTATCTGTTTATGAAAACAAGCGAACCCGTGTTCGTTTGTGTGTGCAATTTCCCGTGAAATGCATGAAAATGATAAAATTGTAACTGCATAATATGGAAGACCTAAAATAATTTTGAAATGAAAATTTGTTATATTTTATTAATATATATATATAATTTTTTTTTAATTTTAAATATATATTAATTTTTTTTATAACCGAGAACTGAATCGATCATGAGATCACATCCTCAAAATATACTTTAGCATAAAGATGAAATTAATCATCGACAAGCAATGAGATCATACTGATAACTGAATCCAATCACAGTCTTTGAATGATTTTGAAATTCTCAAACAGATCAATAACGATTGCTGATATGTTTGTCCACTTAAACTCATGCCCTATCTTTTTCAACAAGTATCAGATGATTCGTTAAGATTCGATTAAGCACTTTAGAATGCTAGGACCCCATAATCATTTGGCAAAAACCCTCGCCAAACCTCAGGATTTCTTGAATTTTGTTATGATCTTTTACAATTTTTTGGGAAAAATATTTTTGGGGCGTTTTGAGGCGTTTTGGGGCGTTAATTGTTTACAATTAAACAAAAATTTAAAAGAATGGCTTTTGCAGCACTGTTTAAATCCTTCGAATCTGATAATCTCACAACGGCTCAAAGCCGGTTTGACTGTTTTGCAGCTATGAAGAATGAAAAGTTGTCTGATTTTATTGATCGATTTATATCTGTGGCAAATAATCTGAAGAAGCATGACCCCCAACTCACCAACTATGAACAAGTTCAACAGCTTCTTAAATCTCCTCCACCCGAGTGGAGTTCTCAGGCTAAAATGCTTAAGAACGAAAGAAATTTTCTTGATTACAAGTTGATAGATGTGATCAACAAGCTGAAATCTGCTGAGCTGGATATCAAGAGAAGAGAATTTCATCAAGCCGTGTTTCCATCTCAAACTAACAGAATGAATGTATCTATTATTTCTTCTGCGACAAACATTCTTGATTACAAGACCGAGATGCTTGAGAGGTTGAAGTCGATGGAAATTTATTCTGATTCAATTGATGAAATCAAAGAGACTGTAAAAGAGAATTGTGAAGCTTTGAGAGCTGGTAATGGAAGTGAACATGTTTGTGAGAGAACTGATGCTAATGAAGCTGAGAAAAATGATGAAGGAAAGAAAGAAACTGAGGATGAAAAGACGCTAGAGGCCAAGGAAGAGGAACATAAAAGAAACATAAGGGTCTGCAACTGCGAGAAAGCCTTAGAAGCTGAAAGAATTGTCATGGGACTTCCATATGAGACAGTTCAAGACATGCGCTCATCTGCTTGCAAAATTCGTTTGTTTGGGATCTATAAAGCAAATAGGTTATTGCTAGATAACGAAAAAGAATTAAAAACCATAAACAAAGAACTCAAGCAGAATGAAATTACTTTTTCAAAGAAACTTAATGAAGCATTGGCTGAAATTGTTCTTTTGAAAAGAAATCTTTTGGAACGAAATTTGGAAATTAATATTTTAAGAGAAAGAGCAGTTCTAGCTCAATTTGAAACGACACAGATTCAAACAAAGCTCGATAAATGGACTCTTTCACAGATGAAAAAGGATGAGCTTATTGCTAAACAACAAGGGGCGCGGATAAAACATGGGATTGGATATAAATCTGATGGTGAAACTGTATTTAATTCAGTTCCACCTCCTTCTATTTTATGTTATTCACCAATCCCCAGACCTCATCCTTCAAATGATTTATTTGAACAACCTCCTAATAGTCTGCATGCAGGTTTGAGCGGTGTCAATCTTAATGAGGTGCGAGATGATTATGATCCTACAACTGGTATGGGATACAATAAACCGAATGCTGACAGTCAAGCTAACGATTGTTCAGTCCCGGTTGTTTGTAAATCTATATCTACTACTTCTTCTAACTTCTTTGATAAGTTTAAAGCATGTGAAATTCCTACTTTTAAGCCTGTCAGGGTTGTGAAAGAAGAGATAAATCAGGAATCAACTAATCATCAAGTTCCAAAAACAACACCACATCCTATTGCTGTCAATCAAGATCCATTAGAAGCAGATTTGTGTATACGAGACTGGATAAGCTCAGATGATGAATCAAACACAGAGGAGCGTGTTGGTTCCTCACAGATCAATATATCTCCTGACATTGTCAACTCTCAAAAGTTTCCAAAAGTTGAATTAAGACCAATACGGATCCCGTCTCCAATTGCAAAGCATCCCACTCAATCAGTGAAGATCTCATTTCCTGTTCAGCATAGCAAATGCCAAAACAAGCAAGAATCTGCTACAAGCTCAAAGCAATCCTCATCCCCATCTGCATCACTTGGTTCAGTAAAGCATCAAAAGCCATTCAAGGCTTGTTTTGAGTGTGGAAAAGAAGGTCGTGTGGTAAAGAAATGTCCTCAAAGACTTGCTAAGGATGGTAAAGGCAAAACAAATTGCTTCTCCAAATGTAAGTCTCAAAAGAATGTTCCAGATGGTAAAGGCAACACGGATTGCTTCTCTGGATCAAGAGGTAAACAACACACATCTTTGAATGGTTGGATGAAAAACCCTCCATCCAAACCTTTTCATGTGAAGCCGGTTTCACATGATACAAAGATGAAAATGACCAAAGCTTCAAAACCAAATTCCTTTCCTTCTAGTCTTAAACAGAAAATGATTTCCAAATTTAATTCATTCAAATCCAAGTTAATTGAACCGAAACAAATTTGGCAAATTAAAAAGAAGGATACAATCATCCCCGATTGTTTAAACGGTTGTGTGCAGAAGCTTGTAACTTATATTGATGAAAAAAGAACTCCCAGGACTTCGATGGCCTGGGTTCCCCTTTCTAACTAATCTGTTTATGAGTGCAGGAACAATTCAGGAGGACTGTTAGTAATCTGGTTTACTGACAGGAATTGTTCCTAATTCAAATTTGAGGCGAAACAAACAGGTTAAGGTCATGGTATTTTATCCACAATCTGGAGTTTTATCTGCATAATCACAGTTCTCACTTCACCATCTTTGCACATTTCTTAAGAATTCATTCCTTATCTAGATATCAGTGTAGTTTGGAAGACCTTCTTTGGTAAATTTCTATTTTTGTATAGTTTTAAAAAAAAATTTAAAAAAAAACAAAAAAAACAAAAATAGGTTTGCTAAAATAAAAATTTAGGGGGAGAGTATATCAAAATTATATAAAATGAAAAGAAATAAAAAAAACTAGGAACTTGATTCGAGATGACTGAGAAATGATTGTATATCATCTTGAAATGCTTGTTTTTGCATGACTTTCATTTTTAAAATGAGAAATGATAGTAACTGATGCTGTTATCTGATTTACATCTTATTTTTAATTGCAAATAATAGAAAAACAAACTGATTCTTTAATGATATGCTTGGTAGGCTCAGCCTGAAGTATAAAGTAGACAACAGCATGATGATTTAAATTAAATATATGCTTATGGATGTCTGGATTTACGCAATCATTTTGGCCTGCACGAAAACTGAGTCCCGACAAAAATTGGATTGAGAATTGATCTTTCACCCACCATGATGATAAGCTATATCTCTATCTCTTTGCTGTTTGGTGTATTTATGTGTCTTGTGTTTGTGCTAATCTCCTCTGCTGTACGGAAGTACTGACCTGGAGTGATAATCTCCTTTGCTGTACGATAGTACTGACCTGGAGCTCTCATCGGCACATGATTAAATGGTCATCTCCTTTGTTATATGTGAGTATAGACCTGGAGCTCTCATCATTTTAATCTAAGTTGTGTCAAATCATCTAAATGATGAATTCATCACAGAATGCAATATTCTGTTGATAATCACTTACACACTCATGCACAAGCCTTGTTCCATAAAGATCATTACAAAATTCAAGAAATCCTGAGGTTGGGTGAGGGTTTTTGCCAAATGATTATGGGGTCCTAGCATTTAAAGTGCTTAATCAAATCTTAACGAATCATCTGATACTTGTTGAAAAAGATAGGGCATGAGTTTAAGTGGACAAACATATCAGCAATCGTTATTGATCTGTTTAAGAATTTCAAAATCATTCAAAGACTGTGATTGGATTCAGTTATCAGTATGATCTCATTGCTTGTCGATGATTAATTTCATCTTTATGCTAAAGTATATTTTGAGGATGTGATCTCATGATCGATTCAGTTCTCGGTTATAAAAAAAATTAATAGATATATAAAATTAAAAAAAAATTAATTAAAATTAAAAAAAAATTATATATATATATTAATAAAATATAACAAATTTTCATTTTAAAATTCTTTTAGGTCTTCCATATTATGCTGTTACAATTTTATCATTTTCATGCATTTCACGGGAAATTGCACACACAAACGAACACGGGTTCGCTTGTTTTCATAAACAGATAAACACGGGTTTATTTGTTTTGTTGAAATGATCTAACGAGAAATATGTCGAGATTGTATTTGTGAATGTGTTTTTCAGATTTTTGCCGTAAGTGATGGCCGATCATCAGTTGCGCAATGTACCTGATCAGAGAACCTGTTCCTCAAATTTACAGAAGATACCAAGCTAGGAATCCTCCTCCTACATCTTCTGAAGCACTCAGAGATTCAAGAAAGCGGTCTTCGTTATATCTGAGAGGATGCACATGAAAAGGGGGAACATAGAAAAAGGGGGAACTTGTGAGATAAAGATCTTCAGCAACAAAATTTGGGAAGCATCAGTCTAGGGGGAATATTGTTGGACCTCAAAATTGAGACTGAAGCTTACCAAATTGAAGATCAAGTTCAGTTGACTTATCGGTACTGATCACGATGAAAGACGTTGATAATAGTAGACTAAGGGGGAATATTGTTGGGTCTGAAGGATAGTCTAATATTATCAACACAGTCAAAGTCAACAAAGTCAACGTCAACGGTCAAAGTCAACGCAAAAGTCAACTCGACGCGTTCGGGACGAAGATTAGAGACAAGACGTTGAAGATATATTTGTCTAGGATGTTTATTGTTATTAAATATATTTTGTGTTGACAAAATATATTTAATTTTGTTTTTAGACATTTTGGGTTTTAATTGTAATTTCTAATTGTCATAGTTTAGGGTCCTAAGTGTCATTAGTAAATTGTCATTTACTATAAATAGTAAAGTATGGCAATTAAGGTTTTAAGTTTGGAGGAGCTAGTGATTAGGGTTTCCACTTTCAGATTATTTTGTAATCACATTTTTGGATCAAACAAGGGGTTTTGAGTTGTTCTTGAGATTTTCTTCATTGTTCATCTTATTTTGTGGTGTTTGATCTAGAATCTTCATCAAATTCATGATTCAAGTGTTGCTTGGGACTAACAACCTCCTTGATTGTAGTTGTTCCTTTGGTAGCCACCTTGGTTGTAATTTCCCCCTTGATTATTCCCTTGGCGGTTTTGATAGCCTTGTTCACCTTGGTTTTCCGGTTGGAAGTTTGGGTTCATTTGGTTTGAAGGATTACCATACCTAAGGTTGGGATGGTTTCTCAAACCCAGATGGTAAGTGTTGGAGTTCATGTCAAAAGGCTTCCGGTCTCCATAAACTTGATTCACCTCTTCGGTTCCTTGAGCCATGTTTACTTGACAACTATCGGCTCTATGACCAATGTCCCCACATTCTTCACAAACCGCGAATTGAACCGCATTTACATCTTTCTTCTTCATGCGAGCTAACTCCCTTTCCAACGGGGCTATTCGATCCTTTGCACTTGAGTCAATGTCGGAGGTGGATTTTGGAATAGGCTGCTTTGCTTTCCTATCCGCGGATTCTTCGGCTCTTGAGTTCTTACTCATCCTTTCAAGGAACTCCCAATCCTCTTCCTCGAGGTTATTCAACAAGGTTCCATTGCTAGTAGACTTGAGGTATTTTCTTTCTTCTTTTGTCAATCCGTTCACAAAACTCTTCACTAGCTCCCAAAGCTCAATTTGGTGATGTGGGCACTTTCTTATCAACTCTTTGAAATGAGTAAAAGCTTCATAAAGTGGCACTCCGGATTGTTGTTGGAATGTCCAGATCTCGTCCCTCATTTCATCTGTTTTGGCCATTGAATAGTATTCGTCAAGGAAGACTTGTTGCATTTCTCCCCACATTCGAATACTATTAGTCGGCAAGGTTAAAAACCATTGCTTTGCCTTGTCCTTCAATGAAAATTGGAACAATCTTAAACGCACCTCATCTTGTGAGAAGTTGTGTCCTCCAATTGTGCCACATATGTCAGAGAATTCGGATATATGTGTGTAAGGCTCCTCCGTTGACATGCCATGAAAATGAGGTAAGATGTTGATGTAGTTAGGCTTGCAATCAAATGAACGCCTTCCCGGAGTCGGTGGAACAATAGGAGAGACATCGTCCGATATGATGGGTCAAAACCTACCATTCAAACCTTGTGTTCTAGCGTGTTGAGGTTGTTGGCGTGGAGGACCATTCACTTCTTGATGCATTGGGTATCTTCTTTGTGGTCCTTGATTAGCTACACCGACAAACTGAGGAATTTGGTTTGGGTTGGCATTCATGTTTGGATTCCTAAATTGGTTTTGTCTATGTTGACGGTTGTAGTTGTAGTTCTCATTCTCCATATACCCATGGTTCCATTCATCATAATTATCACCTTGGTAGCCATAATCACCAGCATACCCTCCTTCATTGTAGAACTCCCCATTGCCTTCATTGTCATACTCATAATCATCACTATCACCCGTGTGATAGGTGTGAACACTCACCCGTTCGGGTGATTGGTAAGATGGAACACTAAATGGCTCATCGTCATTAATGGCATTTCTTAGCTCAGCTAAGTTTGGTGGGCCAAAGTGACCCATGGGGTTTTGGTTCACATGTTCAAAAGTTGGGTTACTATGGATATGAGTTCGTCTACGGTTTGGGTTGGGGTTACGCTCATTAGTGGGTGGTGGTGGTGGATTTTGTGGAATGTTGTGTTGTGGTGGGGGTCGGTTGTTACTACCTCCCTCTATTTGGTTGGTTCGGTTCCTTCTTGCAAAGCGTTCAATTTCTGGTTCAAACACCAACGGAGAGGTTCTTCCGAATGCTCTAGTATGCATGCACTACCTGTGATCTACACAAATAACACACCCAGCATAACAAGGGAAAAGGAATGATGCAACAATAACCAAACACTTAAACAGATAATCACAAACTAGTCAACACAATTCTACACACAAAGCGCACTACTCCCCGGCAACGGCGCCAAAATTTGATTGGCTTGTCGCGTGCACTAGTCAAAGATAGTATTTGTATAGTTCCTTAGTACCAAAACCATGTAGCAAATGGTAAGAAGGGTGTCGAATCACAGGGAGTATGTGGTTTGTGTTTAGACTTGAATTGGACTAACGAGTCAATTATGAAGCTTGCTATTTTGTTTATAAGAGCTTTGATATGTTTACTTGAAATCGTATTGAGACTTTGTCCAACACAAAGGAATGAGCAAAACAAAAAGGTTGCTTAAAAATGATTAGTAAAACTTGAAAAACTTAGAACAATGGTTAACAAAACAAAGTTTAATAACAAGGTTCACCCCCGGTTGATATCATAAGGTTATGGTTCTACCAATCCAACTAACTTGCATCAAAGGTATGATTTATGCTAACGAGTTCATCATTACAAGGTTTAGGTGTCAAGAATCGTCAACATTAACACGGACAATAATACACTTCATTACACAAGAACATTCAAACTCTACATCTACATAGCACACATGACCAACTCCATTTTCAAAGACAAATTTCATACTCATTCATTCAATTTGGGAATTCAAGTTAAGCTCAAAGTACTAGCATAAATGTTTCAAGCAATCAAATACAAAATACAAGGATGCAATCTAGTTTTCAAATGTTAACAAACCATAGTCTTACAATATGCGAACCGGGGGAAAACCCAAAGAAGATTAGCCTCTCATGTTGATTGAGGCTTGGAATCCGGGTGATGATCTTGTATGCAATTCCATAGCACTTTGATTTTGCTTGATTTTGATGATGATGAAAATGAGTTAGAGAAGTAAAGAAAACCTCCAAAATCGTCCAAGCTCGTCCCTTTCTGTGTCTGCTACCGATTAGGGTGTTTTGCCCTAATTCTCCTCCTTAAATGTGGTCAAATTCCGAAGATTCTGGTCAACCCAGGATAACGACGTAAGCTACGTCCATAAGGCGTAAGCTACGTCCTCTCTACTTGTGTACGTCCTGAGCTACTGTCTTACATCCACAAATCAGGGAAGAATACTTAAGGACGTAAGCTACGTCCTATAGGACGTAAGCTACGTCCCTTGCATATTTTTGCCTTCGATCTTTCTTTTGTTGTCTTCCCATGTTCCAGATCTCATCCGTCTTTCTCTAACGCTCAAGTTCCTTCCTTTTAGCTCCAAGTACCTGCGTTTCATAAGCAGGACAAAGTGATTCCGTTTGATAATAATAATGTGATAATAATGCATAAATAAACACTTAACCGCATATAAAGCATGAACGCATCACCTGGATGCTCCGCTATCAACTATCCATGTGTTGGTAGAGGCACTATAGCGGACAACCTGCACATAATAGAAAATAATTAGTTAAGGAGGGGGACCCAAGTCTTGACTGGCTTAGGTTTCCTAGAGGCATCACACATCACGAACTCAACCCACTGTCCTTTATCAGTAGGTGGGACCTCAACCTTCAACTTATCAATGCTTTTAGACACTTTAGATGTTTTGGCTTTCCACAAACCATCCTTGTGAAAGGATTGTTTGTGGTAAACTGATGACTGATTTACAGTTTGAACCTTAGGTTTAGTTTCAAAAACAGGTTTCACCTCAGACATCACAGACTTGCCAGTGACTTGTCTGTGTTATCTGTGGCGTTGACGAGAGGTAAAAGACCTAGAAGGTGTTTTAGACCTAACAAGTGTTTTAGATCTAATGGGAGACTTAGATCTCTGTTTTGAAAACTGTTTAACTTCATTATCTAGTTCAATTTCAATTTTGGGTGTCTGATAGCGTGGACAGTTTGAATAGATGTGACCGCGTTGTCCACAAGTATAGCATGATCTCCTTTCAATAGGACTAGGAGATCTCTTGTGGGGCGGTGAGTAAACTTCAGGTACTGACTTTTTGGTCTCACTCCTTTGATTTTCACCTTCCTTGACAAATTTACTTGTTTAATGTTATGGGGGTTTTGTCTTTGAAGATGATTGTTATCTTACTTAACCGGTTTAGTTTGAGTGGTTTTGGAAATCTTAGGTTGTATGGTAGCAGATTTTGAACCCAACCCAAGAGATGCTTGAACATTCTCTTCAACCCGGTTTTTAGTGATGGGTTTACCAGTTGTGTGTGATGTTGATGTTGTCTGATCAGCAGCCGGAGGAGCAGGTTTAACTGCTATGTCCGGATCGCTGACCAGAGGAGTAGTCACCACATGGTCCTTTATTGGATTATTATTAATAGGATGTTGTTTGGTGTTTAAAAGGATCTCATGTGGTGGAGGCACAAACTTATAACCTAACCCTTCCCCGTTGTTGCGTTCCTTAACCAAGTTTTTCAAAATATGAGAAGAACTAGCTAGACTGTGGAGTTTTTACTTTAAAGACTCATTTTCAACTTGCAAAACAGCTCTGTCCTTTTTAGTTTCCTCAATTGTCTTTAAATAAAACTTTATATCGTTTTCTTGGTTAAACGCGACAACCTCAGTATCTTTTAGTTGTTTCTTTAACGCTTTAATTTTCTCCTTATAGCTGCTCTTGTTTTGTTTTAAAACTCTATTTGCCTCAGTGCACAATTTTAAGTCATTTACTAAGTTATCATTATGATCTAAATTTATCACATTCAGCACAAGCACGTTTAATAAATAGATCATCCTTTGATTATACCTGTGCAGATGTAGACGTTCCAGCCATGAAAGCATTTTGAGCTTCCGATTGTGCTTCAGATTCAGCATTCAGTTCATTTTCAACAAGTTGATTAACAGCAGCTAAGGTCTCATCCACATCAACAGTGTCAAGCTCAACTGAGTTCTCCCCCTCACTCGTTGAGTCTTCATTCAGATCTTCAACAGATGAAATGTTGGCTTCACCATCAGTTAAGAATCGAAAGGACCAGTCCTGTCCTTCATCACCTTGAGCAACAATTGCCTTTGAATCACTACTTGTTGAAGTTGTCTTTTTCTCTTTATCCTGTTTGTTGAAGGACGAGAACGGGTTCCTATTGCCAGTCTTCTTCGGTTTGACACATTCCCGCTTAAAGTGGCCTTTTTCACCACAGTTGAAACAGGTGACTTTAGACTTGTCGAATCCAAAAGTAGTATCTTTGGTAGCCACCAGATTCTGTCCCGTCTTCTTCACAAACTTCTTTGCTCGTCGCACAGCACTTGCGAGAGCCCACATTATGTCCATTCTTTCTAGTTCATTTTCATCCACCTGCTTACAGTCTTCATCAGCCAAGTGGCAGTTCCTAATCTTTCCTGCAACCAAACCATCATAAGAATGAACCATAGCAGCAAGTAGGTCCATGTGCTCCTTAGCCACTTCTACGGTTCTTTTGCCCAGATTTTTTGTCACTAACTTTGTCGATTGAGCAACTATAGGACCTTATTGAACCCCTGATGAAACATGTGACTCACCACCAGACGATGAGCTTTGACCAGTTGCAGATGATGCATTTGATACAAATGCAGTCTGCAGAGGGGCATTAGTAGATTTTGCAGTTGGAGTAGGAGTAACGTTGCAGAGAGATGGATCCTGAGTGTATGCTCCCTTCTTTGTCTTGTACTTGTGTCTCACCTCTTCTTCTTTCAGTTTCAGGATGAAATCATTGATATCCAAAGTCTCCAGCACTGAGTTATATCTTAGAGTGGAAATGAATGAATCCCACTTCTCTGGTAGCCCATCAGCCAAGCTTGCCACTTTTTCTTCTTTAGACGTTTTAGCACCATGAGTTTGAAGTTCACTCATCAAATGGTAGAAGCGATCTATGACATCATCCAAGCTTTCATTCCCAATAGAAGAGAAGTTATCAAATTCTTTCTTCAAGCTTTAGCCTTCAGTGACTTTAGTGTTGAATTACCTTCATATCTCTTCTCAAGAGCCTCCCATAACTTTTTGCTCTGCTTATGTTCTGAATGTTGATGAAAGATGTCTTTGGGAATTGATTGGGTCAACATAGCATAAGCTTTCTTCTCTGCATTATAAGCAACCTTTTGTGCATCACTTAGTCCACTCAAAGTAAGGGGTATACCATCAGCACCACCTAGCATATTGTAGCCAGTTTCAATAGCATTCCAGAGATTTGTATCCACTCCATTAAGATGAATCTCAAATCTTTGTTCACATTGAGGAAATTCATCAAGAGACAATAGCTTAGGTGGTTTATTATGGTTCCCGATCTCATTTTCCAACAGCAAAAGGTTCTGGATCCTGGAGTCCTTCCCTGCTGAGAATGCAAAGTTCTCTGAGTCCATAATGAAGTAGTCTTAAACTTGAAAAACCAAACTGTGTATGCGACTGAAATGGGCGACTGAAGGACGACTGAGACAATCAATGTGCAATTGAGCTGAGTCGTACGACTGGGCAGGCGATTAGGGCAGTTGTGCGAATGAGCAGAACGACTAGGACAATCGTGCGATTAAACGAGCGATTGTTCCAATCATGCGATTGAACCGGGCGATTGGAGTTCAGTCGTGAGATTGAGTCAATCGTGCGACTGAGACTGCTGACTTCGAAATTTTTTTAACCTTTTCACACAATTCGACCTAAAACACGATTTTGAATACCCTAGACGACTGCAACTCGAAAAAGACTAAATTTTCAAAGCATGCACACGTAAAAAACTGGATTTTGAGCAGAAAGAACGGATGTTTTCGCTTAAAAATGTTGCCTTTTTCAAAAATACGATTGAATCCACGAAGAATCAAGAGCCAAAGATCTGATACCACTTGTTAGGACCGTGTACGGACGGAGTACTAAATGATTCTACATGAAACCGAATCAAATAGCACGGAATTCTATTTGATTGGCGATCTAATCAGGGAGAACATTAATCGGATCAAACCTAACGATTAGAATACGTTAAGATTGAAGTAGGAATGATCTGAAACGTTCTATGAACTTGGAAGGGACGCTCTGTGCGCACTGGGACGACTAGGGTTGTCAATTCTCGAAGTCTCCTGTTTTTCCACGAATTAAGTGGTATTTATAGGTTACAGCTTTCATTCGTACGACTGAGCCAAGCGACTGGCTCAGTCGTGCGACTGAGTCATACGATTGATTCATTCGTATGACTGAGTCAGTGTTATGACTCAATCGTGCGATTGACTCAATCACCTGGTTCAGTCGTACGATTGGCCCATTCGCATGGACCAGTCGTGCGACTGAATCAGAATACTTAGTTAAACACATTCTTGAACATTTAATGATTCAAAACTACCTCTAACAACTGTATGCCGATATAACATGTTCATATAAGCGTGTAACAATAAATAATATTAATAGATATAACATTAACCAACCAATAAACATTAAACAACCAATAAACATTCACAGAAGAGATTTTCATTACATAGATTCAACATTACATAAGTGCTACAAGATGAAAGTCTATTACATTGAAGCTCGCTAGACTAGAACTAGGGACATGTGTATCAACAACGACTGTGCCATCAAGTATCACCTAGGAAAGGCTAACATGGTAGCCGACGCCCTTAGTCGTAAGGTACCCCAAAAGCCTCGTCGTGTCCGTGCGTTACAGTTAATGATTCATTATGATTTACTCGTACAGATTAATAACACATAGGTTAAGGCATTACAGGAGCAGAACATCAATTTAGAATCTCTTAGAAGAGCTAAGAAATTATTCAGGAAAGGTCAGATGGTCTTCGTAATAAAGAAGACTGGATATGGATTCCGTTGTTCGGGAACCTCTGGGAATTGGTGATGGATGAAGCTCATAAGTCCCGTTATTCAATACATCATGATTTGACAAGATGTATCAAAACCTAAAGGTCATCTACTGGTGGCCTAACATGAAAGCTGAAATTACCACCTACGTGTCTAAATGTTTGGCTTGCTCTAAGGTCAAAGTGGAATATCAGGAACCATCAGGTCTGCTTCTGACAGGATCTCAGCCTCTCGTTTAATCAATCAGATTATGTTTGCAGCGGATTTAGCACATTAATTAGCGATTAATGCAAGAACATAAAAGATATTGCATGTAAAAGCACAAGCATAGAGAGAGAAAAGAGTTCTGCAAAACAATAAATGTTCTATTGCTTAGCACGTTTCGGCAATTAAAACAGTATGGTTCCCCATCCTTTTATAGGCGGCAAAAGGATGGGTTGATGTCCTTTTTCTGACATCAACTAAATATTAAAATTACAACTGACAAACATAAAACTACTGAAGATGTCAAAGCTGACATCTTCTTACAAAAGTTTCCTAAGTACTGACAAAAGTAAAACTACTGAAATCCTACAACGACTGAAGAAACAAACTCTTCAGTCGTTTATAACTACTGATACTATAACAACTGAAGAACATGCTCTTCAGCTGTTGTACAACTACTGAAACAAAATAAACTACTGAAAAGGAAAAACCATCACAACAACTGAAGAAGACTTCTTCAGCTGTTGTGACAAACTCTGAGTCTTCAGTACTTGGTCTTCAGACTTAGCTTCAGATGATGTAACAACTGATGACTTCAGTAGATATCATCAGTTGTTGTCTTCAGTCTTTGTCTTCAGACTTTGTGCTTCAGTAGAAGGTCTTCAGTTCTTCAGTTCTTCAGTTCTTCAGTTCTTCAGTTCTTCAGCTTTTGATTCTTCAGTACTTGAAGTCTTCAGTACTTGTAAGATCAGTACTTCAGACTTCAGTACTTGGTCTTCAGTACTTTGGAGTCTTCTTCAGCTGTTGTTCTTCAGTTCTTTGATCTTCATACTTTGTTCTTCAGACTTTGTCAGAACAGCTGATGGTTGGAGCTAAGATGCTCTCGAGTCTGACATTCAAGCAAGAGAACACAATAGTTGATGGGAGTCTTCAGCAGTTGTTGTGATGTCATGTGGGACTTAGAGGTTTTCCTGATCTTGGCTCATTGGTTCTTTTGGTCCAACAAACTCCCCCTGAACCAATGCAGCCAAAACCTCTAATTATTGGTTGTCCCACTTATTGGTGGCATAATGATTGGTCTATTTCCTTCTAGATCAGATTAGAAGTTGACCCAGATAAGCACTGGCCTGAGAGGTAGTCTCTAGTGTTTGTCTGGCTAAGTATGGATGGGAGCTCTGTCTTAGGGAATTGGACACAGAGCTGTTGTCCCATCCATGAGATCTACCTCCCATGTACAAGCTGGTAGGATTCTCAGGTGTAGGCTCGGACAAAGATCATTTGTTCTTCTTTGGTCATGCCCTCATCCCCACCATCGAACAATCCTTCACGGCCGTATGTCTCTGAGACATACTTGACCTGTTTCCCATTTTTGAGCTCAACTGTTGTGATTTGCTTGTAAGCAAATTCATCTGGATGTCTGCCTTCTAGCAACAAGTTGAGCTCATCTTTGCAGAAGTTCTCAAGCTTCTTATAAACTAAGCCTTTCCTCACCATCCTGTTTTCCAACATCATTTCAGGAGGTAGCTTAGCTTTATAAGCTTTCTCGAACTCATCCACAATTTCCCAGGGTGTTACTACAAGAGCCACTGTGATTACTTCATCTACAATCCTCTTCATCTGGCTCTTGTATCTCACAGGAATATTATTCTTTGTGATCCTGTAAGCCACCCTAGGATCAGGCCAAGTCCTCACTCTCTCCTTGTTATATTGGAAGGTTTGTTTAAGAGTGAAGAGTCTCAGAGCTTCTTTCTTCATATTCATGATAGAGGTAGAGGCAGCATATGCTTGGTCAATAGACTTAAGCATCTCAGCATCATGAAGCTGCTGTGCCTCTTCCTCTATCTTCACCCTCACAGTTTCCATCTGTGAGGTGGGGGTGATGGTTTGGGTTTTGGCCTTTGGTAGAGGAATGACTGCTGAAAGAGGCAGTCTATCCTCCTCATCCCCCTCTTCTTCTTCTTCTTCTTGCAGCCTCAACACCCTTCTCTTCTTCTTCAAGGGTGGATCATTGGCTGCGGGTTTTGGTGGTGAAGGGGTTGGTTTAGTGGGTTGTGGTTGGGTTGTTGGTGTGGGAATGTTAGCAGGCACTGCTAGTAACCTAGAGATAAGGGCTGCTTTGGTCTGTTTTACTAGCAGTGTCCTGTTCCCAGCACCTGCTTCAGAGAGGGCCTCTGCGACCAGTCCCTTAGTGAAATCACCAGCCGAACAGATCTTGGTGGTTATTGCCAAGAGTCTGTCCCTGGTCCATGCTTTTACATCAAGGATTGGCCTGCCCAGATACTTCGAAATGAATCAACTCATAGCCTCGAGTTTCTTTTGATCCTATTGACTATAAGTAGACCATCGGTATTCTATCTCCCTAGTTTCCATTTTCCTGATCTCCTGATCTAGCAAGGCAGTGTCCTTGTCAAAGCCTTGCCTGAACAGCTGAGCAATGGCAGAATCCATTGATTTGCTGTGTTCAGCATCAGCCTCCTTGACAAGGGCTGCTAGATCAGAGTCAGCCACCATCTTTCCCCCCTCTCCCTTTTTCTTATCAGTGAAACTGAAATCCTTTTGGATGTCAGCCACTTCTATTTGCTCAACCTCCCTCTCTTTCCTCTTCCCTTTCTCCCTCACCTTCCTAGTCTCCTCAACCAACTCCCTCTCAACCACCACCTCTTTCTCTGCCTCTACCTCCTCCTCACCCCTCTTCCTCTTGACTTGCACTGATGTCTCCCCCTTTTTGGGTGCATTGGTTGGGGTTTGACTATCAGCAAGTGCCTTAGAAATGGCAACCTCCACCATGGGTTGGATGTATGTGGGAAGCCTCTCATCAAGGGTTTGAATGACTAAGTCTTTAAGCATGGGTGTGATGAGAGGTAGGGATTTTTGGAGGATAGCATCCAGCTGCTCAGGGGGGTTCTAACCCTGAGAGCTAGTGCCAGAAGCAGGGGCTGGTGGCCGAATTTATGGGAGTGGCTCAGTGTTTATGAGACCTTCAGGTGAAGGTGCCATCTGTGGGGTAGTGGTGGCAGATGGACTTCTATCCTGAGTCATTTGAGCAAGCAGCTCTTTGAGTCTGCTTACCTCATCCTCTAGGATAGTGTTTTGAGCTACTACATCGTAGAAGAAGCTCAGGTCATCATCAGCATGAGCTGAATCACCTGACCTCCTGACAATGTCAGGATGTACATGCCCTGAGTGTGGCTCAGTAATAGCATGTGCCCCTTGTTCATGGTACTAGGGACTTCTAGCCTCCGGATTGGATCCATCATCGGCAGTTGCCTCTGGTGTGGTCTTAGTGATGTTACCAGCTTCACCCTGCTCAGATGTTGATGCAGGGGAAGTGGCAGCCTCACCAGAATGTCCTATCTCCCTAGACACACTGGGAGATTGGACTGATTCTCTGTGCTGTGGGCTCCCTCCGGCACTTGTATCACCCCCTCTTCGGTTGGAGTCTCCCCAGTTGTAATAGGTTTCTGGGGAGAGGGTGGAGTGCTTAGATGGGTCAGCACTTTGGCGATAACCAATGTAGGGCTTTGTGGGGCGGTCTCATCAAGAGATGGGCTCGAAGCAGTGTGCACATGGGGAGGACTGTGCTCTTCAATGGCAGTCTTCTCAAGTGAGAAAGACCCCAGTAATGTGGTTGCCCCAAAATTGGTTGCATCAGGCTCCTGTTGAGAGGAAGCCTGTGCGGTTGTGGTGGGTGGAGTCGTGGTACCTGCTGGGAGAATCGAACCAGCAGGCACATCCTGCCTTTGTGTTGCAGGGGCATCCTCAGGGGACTCATCTCCCTGAGTAGCCTTTTTGGGCTTCTTTTTGGCTTTTGGTTTAGTGGGGACTTTGGATTTGGAGGTGGAGGTTGTGGGTTCCTGCTGCGTGGGTTTTCGCAGCCGGCCAGCCTGTTTGAGTGTTTGGTCAGTGTTGTGCCTGGAGTATACCTCGGCTAGAACAGCCATGGCAGGGCTAGAACAGCCATGGCAGGGACCCCAGTGCCAACTAGTCCCTCAGCCTGAAGCTGGTTCTCTATTATGGCCATAATGAACCGAGGATACAAGATCCATCGGTTAGAAATTGGTTTTGTGGCCATATCCTTTATTTCCAAAAATAGTAAATCAGTTAAGTTTAACGGTTGTTTTTCAAGGATAGAGAACAATACCTGTTGCCACCTTGTGGACATCTGGTCCCACGAAGACGTTTTGGGAGCCAGACACATGTTCACCATGTGGAAGATCAGTCGTTGAGGGTCAGGGAAGTGTTTCTTCAACAAGGTGGAGGCGGAGAGGTTACCCTGGTAGTCGTGGGATGTGAATGAGAGATACAGGGCACCTTTGGGGTAGGAGGTTGGGTGGTTGGCATCCTCCAGCTCTAGGGTTTGGCGTAGGGTAGCTGGAGTGATAACCACGGGGTGCCCGTTGATGGAGGACCGGAGAGAGACCTCGCCATCCTGCTCTCCGGTTTGAACGGTTACATTTGTCCAAAACTCCGCCAAGGAGTCGGTGTATATAGTGGGGTTCCGGAGAAAAGCCGTTTTGTAGGGTGAGTCGTTCATAAGATCGACGGCTGGGTGAAACTTAGGCCATAATGGCGATTTTGTAAGATGGGCGACACAGTTGTGTCGAGGTTTAGTTGCATGGTCGCCATTAATGGTGTATGGGAATTTCAGAGGTTTGGAAGGATTAGGTCAAATGAGGAGTAAATGCTCTGAAAGTGGGGTATTTATAGGGTAGGTCAAAGGTTGAAAGAAAACTACTGAAGGTTTTGGTGTTAGTTATCAGTTGTTGTAACAACTGATGATGTGGTTTTAACCTTCAGTGGTTATAACATCTGAGGACTTGGTGTTGGTCTTCAGTAGTTGAAACTACTGAGACTTTGGTTTTGTCCTTCAGATGTTGTAAACGTCTGAAGAGTTACTGTCAGTCTTCAGTAGTTATGAACTACTGATGACCTAATATTCTTCTTCAGACTTTGTAACAACTGAAGACTTGGTGTTAGCCTTCAGTAGTTGTGAACTACTGATATCAGTAGTTATGAACTACTGAAGACATGGTATTGCTTCAGTTGTTGTAACAACTGAGGACTTGGTGTTAGCCATCAGTAGTTGTGAAACTACTGAAGACATGGTTTTGTCCTTCAGTTGTCTGGGTATGAAACAGCATCTGTTGTCATCAGCTGATGAGAAATTACTCATCAGCTGTTTCCATCAAATCAGTTGTTTCATACTAGCCTCCACACCTACTCATCAGCTCTTTGGCTGACTTTCAGATGTTTCATTGACCCTTCAGCTCTTGTGAATATTTATGCCTTCAGCTTTTGTGATCAGATGTTCACAAGTGCTGATGAAATATTCTTCAGAGCTGGTGAACAAATTTTGTCTTCAGTACTTGTGTAAGATTACACATCAGTAGTTGTGAGCAAAATTTGTTCTTCAGTACTTATTTATTTGAAAATCATACATCAGTAGTTGTAATCCACCTCACTACTTCAGTTGTTTTCAATAAATAATGTACATCAGTACTTTGAGTCATTTTAGTCTTCAGTAGTTGTGAAAGCACTGAAGACTAAATTACTCATCAGTACTTGTATTTGACCTAATGCTCATCAGTAGTTGTGAAGTAAAAGCATCAGCAAAGGTCAAATTAGTAAAGCTGCAGCATACCAAGCCTTAGTACCAAATTTTGGAATGTGGCACTATCTAAAGGCTTAGTAAAAATGTCTGCAAGCTCATCAGCACTAGGCACAAACTTAGGATCAATCAGACCTTTCTCATAGCAATCTCTAATAAAATGATGTCTGATCTCAATATGTTTGGTCCTAGAGTGCTGGACTGGATTCTTAACAATACAAAGAGCTGAAGCACTATCCATTAATAATGGAGTCTTAGTCTCAGTAATGCCATAGTCCAGAAGTTGGTTCTGAAGCCAGAGTATTTGAGAGGTACAACTTGCAGCAGTAATATACTCAGCTTCAGCAGTGGATGTAGCAATGGATGTTTGTTTCTTACTCTGCCAAGAAACTAAACAATTGCCTAGGAATTGGCAACCACCAGAAGTGGATTTTCTGGTGACTTTGCATCCTGCATAGTCACTATCAGAGAAAGCAACTAATTTGCAAGAATGCCCAGTTGAATACCAAAGACCTAGTGATTGGGTACCTTGCAGATATCTAAAGATCCTTTTGACTGCAATCAAATGGGATTCTTTAGGTGCAGCCTGAAATCTAGCACAAGCACATGTTGAAAACATGATGTCAGGTCTAGAAGCTGTAAGGTACATCAAGGACCCAATCATACATCTGTAAAGGGTTTCATCAACCGCTTTACCTTTCTGATCTACATCTAGTTGTGTGATGCTGCTCATGGGAGTAGAACAGGGCTTACAGGTTTGTAAATCAAACTTTTTCAACAACTCTTTGGTATACTTGGACTGATGGATGAAGATTCCATCATCCTGTTGTTTGATTTGCAAACCCAGAAAGTACTGTAATTCTCCCATAGCACTCATTTCAAATCTTAGCTTCATAAGCTTTGTAAATTCATCACACAACTTTGGATCAGAGGATGCAAAGATGATGTCATCAACATAAATCTGAACAAGGAGCTTATGTTGTCCTACAGTCTTGATGAATAAGGTTTTATCAATGGTGCCTCTAGTGAACTTATTCTCTAGAAGAAAGGTTAAGAGTGTCTCATACCAGGCTCTAGGTGCTTGCTTCAGCCCATAGAGAGCCTTATCAAGCTTGTACACCCAATCAGGATGTTTATTGTCCTCAAAGCCTGGTGGTTGACACACATAAACCTCTTCTTTTATTTTTCCATATAGGAAGGCACTTTTGACATCCATTTGATAAACCTTAAGACTGTGAAAGGCAGCATAAGCTAAGAACAGTCTGATTGCTTCCAGTCTGGCCACAGGTGCAAAGGTCTCATCATAATCGATGCCTTCCTCCTGTGCAAACCCTTGAACAACCAGTCTGGTCTTGTTCTTGACAATTTGGCCCTTCTCATCTGTTTTGTTCCTGAATACCCACTTGGTGCCTATAGCACACTTATCTTTGGGTAATGGAACAAGCTCCCACACTTGCTGTTTCTTGAATTGAAGAAGCTCAAGCTGCATAGCTTCCACCCATCCATTGTCTCTTAAAGCAATATGATAGTTCTTTGGCTCTTGCTAACTAATGAAGAGAGCATAGAAGCAGAAGTTGGACAATTGATTCCTGGTTGAAACTCCAGCATGGATATCACCAATGATCTGTGATGTGGGGTGATTCTTGAGCTCTTGATAGACTATGATATCTGTGCAAGTGTTTGTAGACCCATCAGCAGCAACAGATGGTGATGGAGATTCCTGAAACCATGTAGAGGATGGCAGCTCAAACGAAGTAGAGCAAGCAGAAATCTCATCAGCATTTGTAGTGGATGGAGCTGCTGAGGCTACAGGAGCATCAGGTTCAGTGGACTCAGGCAGGTTGTCACTGATCCTGAAGAGGTGAGTACTGACTACATCATCATCAGTACCACCAGGTGGAGATCTGCTGACAGGCTCAACAGATGGAGGTTGATAAGGAACAAATTGCAGTATGTCCAGATCAAACAACTCCACAGGGTTTTGTGGAATCTTGTCCTTTGGAGATTCATTGAACTTAACATGCAGAGTTTCTTCAACCCCCTTAGTTCTACAGTTGAAGACTCTGTATGCCTTGCAAGTTGATGAATAACCAACAAAATACCCTGCATCCACCTTACTAGCAAACTTCTGGAGTGGGTTGCTAGTGTTGAGAATAAAACAAGGACACCCAAAGGCTCTAAAGAATGAAATAAGAGGGGCCAAATGATGAAGAACTTCATATGGAGTCTTCATCAACCTCTTATTTACTAAAGCTCTATTCTGTACATAGCAAGCTGTATTGACAGCTTCAGCCCAAAAGGTCAGTGGCAACCCTGAGTCAGCCAACATTGACCTTGCTGCTTCAATGAGGGTCCTGTTCTTTCTCTCCACCACTCCATTCTGCTCAGGAGTTCTAGGAATGCTAAACTGCCTTCTAATTCCCTTGGACAGGTAGAAGTCATCAAGTGTGTGGTTTCTAAACCCTGTTCCATTGTCACTCCTCGCACACTTGACCTGTAGGGAATACTGCTTTTCTACATGTAACACAAAGTTCATTATTGTCTTTGCTGCTTCATCCTTGGAGTGCAAGAAGAAAGTCCATACAAACCTGGAATAATCATCCACAATTACCAGGCAGTATTTCTTCTTTGCCATGCTCATTACTCTGACAGGACCAAAGAGATCCATGTGCAGAAGCTGTAAGCAGGCAGTGGACTTTGGTTCTTCTATTGAAGGGAATGAAACTTTGTGTTGTTTTCCTTTCACACAAGCAGTGCAGTCATCTTCACACTTGAACTCCTTCTGAGGCAATCCTCTTACTAAACCATGGCTTATAAGCTGATTCATGTTCTTGAAATTAACATGACCCAGCCTTCTATGCCATAGTGTAGATTCTTGAGGAGATGCCTTGGAGAATAGGCAAGGATGGCCTTTTAGATCATCTTTTTGGAAAGATCTAAGGCATACACTCTTCCTGTCCTGTTGGCCTTCAGGAGAGTGTGTTCATCCAATGCCTTGTTAATCAAACTCAGAACTTTGGATGACAGAATCCGACAGTTCTGGCTTGTGAAAAGGGCAACATGGCCTTTGTCACACATTTGACTGACACTCAAGAGGTTGTACTTGAGATTCTCCACATGGTTAAGATCATCAAACCTTATTTCCCCATTGGAAACAAAGCCTTTACCAATGATGTAACCCTTTGCATCATTGCCAAAGGAAACAAATCCCTTCTTTCCTTGAGAGTAGTCATTAAGAAGGGAGCTGCTTCCTGTCATGTGCATAGATCCTCCACTGTCTACATACCAGATGCTTCTATGGCATGTTGAAGAACCCTGCAAACACAACCATGTGTTAGTTTGTCTTGGAGACCCAAACCTGCTTGGTTTTGGGTCTGTTCTCAGCTACAGGTGCAGCACTAACAGGTGTGTTGTGTGTCACAGCTTGAGGTGAAGAAGATGGTACAGAAGAGGAACCCTTTGGCTTGGACTTCCTTTTCTGTGGTTTCAACACAGGAGCATCTAAGTGGTTGACTCTTCCCACTAGGTGCTGAACCATCATCACCAATTGTGTCTGATTCTGTGATAAGGCCTTTAGCTCTTCAAACACATTGGAGTTTGCTGATGATGAGTTCCTATGTTGTACCATCTTTTTCTGAGCAACCTCAGCTGTTGCCTGAGTAATCCCTACCTTCTTTTTAGATTTAGCTTTAGGCTTAGGGACTTCAGGCTTGGATGTTGCTAGTACAAACTTGGTTTCAAACTCATTCTTCATTTTATTGATGCTCTCATTAATTTTCTCCTTCTTTTTGAGTTTGGAACCCCTTTTGTACCAGCAATCATCAGTAAGATGATTGAACAAGCCACATATCTCACATGGCTTTTTCTTCATCTTATGCTGATCATCAGCTGAAAAGGATTTAACTGCTGAAGACTTGTTCTTCAGCTGTTTGTCATCAGTACTAGCAGTTTTCTTCCTAGTGCCTGCTTTCCTGGTATCCTCTCTAGTTGTCTTCAAACCTTTCCTACTGTTAGTTTTCTTCTCTTCAGTGCTAACAGTATTTGAGGTTTGAACTTCAGATGTTGTCACTTTATCTCTAGTACCTTCAGTACTTCTAGTGACAAC
The DNA here is from genome assembly GCA_024085815.1 of Flaveria linearis. Classification (NCBI taxonomy): domain Eukaryota; kingdom Viridiplantae; phylum Streptophyta; class Magnoliopsida; order Asterales; family Asteraceae; genus Flaveria; species Flaveria linearis. The sequence continues at coordinate 54,429,360 of CM044011.1, read as the reverse complement.
GCATGAGTTGATCAGCCTTTTGGTCATGTGACAGTCAGTATTTGAACCATCAGCTGTTGTAGCATCAGCTGATTGGTTTTGGCAGGAGTAAATGCTGACATCTATCTCTGATGATGCTGATTCAGAGGATAGTAAGTCACATGATGAGAAGGATTGGTTATTGCTCTCCCCATCAGATTCAACTTCTGCTCTTAAAGTGAAATCTGTGGGAGGAGCAATGTGATTATAACCAATGCCAAACTTCACATTGGAAGCTGATTGCTTGCTAAGAAGCATTTCAAAACCCTTGCATGATTGCACCCAACAATCACACTCAACTTGGGTGGTTGCAAGAGTTTCCTTGAGGTCTTTGTACTTTTCTAGAAGTACATCTTCCCTAGCTTTGTCATCTTTGATTTGGCATTTAAGCTTGTAAATCTCATCATTTTTAACTTTTAAAACAACCTCAAAATCAGCTTTTCTTTTGGAAATTGTTTGCTCAAGCTCAAGATTTTTATCTATTAAAGCTACATTTGCTTCTCTAATAGAAGCAAATGCTGCTATGTATGATTCTGAACAAAGCTTGGCTTTTGCCTCAGTGGATACCTGAGATGAGGCATTGGATGATGACCCTTCAGCAGAATCAAGGGCCATCAGAGCAAGATTTCCAAAAGGTTGGTCACCACCATGTTGACCAGCACCTTGAAGTAGTTGATCCTGACCAGATAGCTCTTCTGGTAGACTACTCCAGTCAACAACAGTTGGGGTGAAAAAGCTTTGTTGTTGAGGTTGTGTGTGGTGATGAGATTGGGAAGAATGAGGCTCTGGAAGAGCATGAGGTGGTTGAGCCGGGGGTACTTGAGTTTGACTAGGCTGAGGCATGTAGTAACAGGGGTAAGGATACGGCATATGACCCTGTGGCACAAAATAAGCAGGTGGTGCCTGTGTCTGAGATGGATAGCTAGAACTGGAGGAAGGTTGCCCTTTGTGCTGTGAGCTATTGCTGGGAAAAGTCACAAAGGGTGCAGATGAGTTAGATCCCGATGATCTACACTCTCTTGCAAAGTGTCCAAGCCTTTGGCACTTGTGACACCTCAACTTGCTCTTGTCAAAACCAACTTTGGTTTTGCCAGAGAGTCCTGGGAATTTCCTACCAGTTCTCTTGTAGAACTTTTGAGAGCGGATATTTATCATTGCCATTTGGTTTAAAATATCCATCTCTTCCAGATCATCATCTGGAATGCCCTTCAAGTCCTCCATCAGAAAACACAAGTTGTCACCACCACCTCCTGAACTACTAACACCAACAAAAGCTTGTTCTGAGTTAGTAGAGAAATCAATATGCTCATCATAAGAACTTTCTGATGAAGCATATTCTGACTCATGACTTATCAAGGCAGCATTACCTTGGACAAAGTCATCAGCAAGTTTGCCAGAAGATGACAACTTCCTCTTTTGCTCTACCTCTCTCTCAAACGTGAGCAATTTCCCATTAAGTTGGGTGAGAGATAGAGTATCCAGGTCAGCATTGGAGCGTAGGACAATGGTATATGTGTCCCATCTCTCAGGCAATGACCTGAGGAACCAGTTGTTCATCTGGCTTTTCGAGTATTCTTGTTTGACCATCTTCAGCTCAGAAATCAAACAAGAGAACCGCTCAAACTGCTGGGTCAGAGTCTCACCCTTTCTATATGAGAATGTCTCATATTGTTGGGCGAGGATTTCCCTATTGTTTGCTAAGACCGAATCAGTTCCTCCAAATTGTTCCTTTAGAGCAACCCATAGGTCATGAGCAGACTCATGATGCAAGAGCCCTGAATATATCTGATTAGGAATGGCCATGGCTAGAATTCCATGGGCTCTAGCATCAATTTCGAACAGCTTTAGATCTTCGTCTGAATATTGTTCAGGTTTCTTCGCAACCTGTTCATTAGATTCCGGGACGCTCACCATAGGCTTGTATGGCCCATGCACCACTGACTTCCAACAACCAGCACTGTTGACAGCCAAGTGGTGTAGCATACGTCTTTGCCATATGTTATACTCGTTCCTAACCAGCATCGGAGGCTTGGTTGCGGAACCAGTATTGTGAGAATTATTAGTTGGTGTTGTCATCTCAGGTTTTAGTCAAAAACAAGTTTAAACAAGACAAACGTAACTCGAAACCACCAAAAGACCTCAAGATTTTGGCCAGAAACAGCAGAAACTCACTCTCTATGGCTAATTCTTGCAAATTGCTAATTTGATCAAACAGAGAGATCAAAAGAGCAGTTTCAAATGATCAATAGTGAAATTGATCAATGATTAACCTGCTCTGATACCATTTGACAGGATCTCAGCCTCTCGTTTGATCAATCAGATTATGTTTGCAGCGGATTTAGCACATTAATTAGCGATTAATGCAAGAACATAAAAGATATTGCATGTAAAAGCACAACCATAGAGAGAGAAAAGAGTTCTGCGAAACAATAAATGTTCTATTGCTTAGCACGTTTCGGCAATTAAAGCAGTATGGTTCCCCATCCTTTTATAGGCGGCAAAAGGATGGGTTGATGTCCTTTTTCCGACATCAACTAAATATTAAAATTACAACTGACAAAACATAAAACTACTGAAGATGTCAACAGCTGACATCTTCTTACAAAAGTTTCCTAAGTACTGACAAAAGTAAAACTACTGAAATCCTACAACGACTGAAGAAACAAACTCTTCAGTCGTTTATAACTACTGATACTATAACAACTGAAGAACATGCTCTTCAGCTGTTGTACAACTACTGAAACAAAATAAACTACTGAAAAGGAAAAACCATCACAACAACTGAAGAAGACTTCTTTAGCTGTTGTGACAAACTCTGAGTCTTCAGTACTTGGTCTTCAGACTTAGCTTCAGATGATGTAACAACTGATGACTTCAGTAGATATCATCAGTTGTTGTCTTCAGTCTTGTCTTCAGACTTTGTGCTTCAGCAGAAGGTCTTCAGTTCTTCAATTCTTCAGCTTTTGATTCTTCAGTACTTGTCTTCAGTACTTGAAGTCTTCAGTACTTGTAAGATCAGTACTTCAGACTTCAGTACTTGGCCTTCAGTACTTTGGAGTCTTCTTCAGCTGTTGTTCTTCAGTTCTTTGATCTTCATACTTTGTTCTTCAGACTTTGTCAGAACAGCTGATGGTTGGAGCTAAGATGCTCTCGAGTCTGACATTCAAGCAAGAGAACACAATAGCTGATGGGAGTCTTCAGCAGTTGTTGTGATGTCATGTGGGACTTAGAGGTTTTCCTGATCTTGGCTCATTGGTTCTCTGGGTCCAACAGCTTCAGCAACCAGAAATTCCAATGTGGAAATGGGAGAATATTTCTGTGGATTTCATCACCAAGTTACCTCGTACACAAACTGGAAATGATACTATCTGGGATAGATTTACTTGAAGGAGATTATGTCACAAAATGGATAAGCTGGCATAGATTTAATTGAAGGAGATTATATTTTGACCAAGTCAGTATATTTCTTAGCCATTCGTGAGACTTACAAGATGGATAAGCTGGCATAGATTTACTTGAAGGAGATTATGTCACAAAATGGTTTGCCACTCTCGATCATCTCTGATCGTGACGCGTGATTCACTTCGCACTTCTGGCAGTCACTGCAGAAGTCATTAGGCACTTGTCTGGATATGATTATAACTTATCATCCCGAACAAATCGTCAGACATAACGCATGATTTAAACTCTAGAAGATATGCTCAGGGCATGCACTATTGACTTTGGAAATAGTTAGGTAACCCATCTGCCTTTGGTTGAATTTTCATACCATAACAATTATCATACGAGCATCAAAGCTACGCCATTTGAGGCACTTTATGGTAGAAAGTATAGATCACCTCTCTGTTGGACTAAAGTTGGTGAAGTCAGTTAACTGGTCCTGAGCTTATTCATGAAACCATAGAGAAGATTGTTCAGATTCATAACCGTATAGTGGCATCACATGATCGTTAGAAAAGTTACGCAGATCAAAGGAGAAAGCCTTTGTAATTTCAAGTCGGTGACAAGGTGTTGTTAAAGGTTTCACCTTTGAAGGGTGTGATACACTTAGGAAAGCATGGAAAGTTAAACCCTAGATATGTTGGACCATTTAGGAAAGTGAAAAGGATCGGTCCAATAGCTTATCAGCTGGACTTACCTGCAAAACTAGATGGCGTTCATAACGTGTTCCATGTTTCAAACTTGAAGAAGTGTCTAGTCGATGAATCACTCGTTGTACCATTATAGAAACTGGAGATTGATGAACAGCTTCATTTCATTAAAGAACTAGTTAATAATATGGACTGAGAAGTCAAAACCCTAAAGCATAGTAAGATCCCTATTGTATGCGTTAGGGGGAATTCAAAGCGTGGGCTAGATTTTACCTAGGAGCGTGAGGATCAAATGAAGAAAAAGTACCCATAACTATTCAATGATCAGGCATTCGCTTCTTAAGGTATCGTTCGTATGATAGCTTCCTTTAAATTTTGAGATGAAATTCCCTTTAACAAGGGGATGATGCCACAGCCGAAAATTTTCAAAAATTCTTTTCTTTCGAGTTGTTTCAGAATTCTCAGACGTCAACCTGAGTTCTAATTTTCGGGACTAAAATTACTTCAACAAGGGATCATGTGGCTCTCACCCTACTCTCTGGGTAACGTCACAACCTTGAATCCGTTTTCAAATACGTATTACGTTTTCTTTTTATATGAAACTTAGAATAATAATAATAATAATAATAATAATAATAATAATAATAATAATAATAATAATAATAATAATAATAATAATAATAATAATAATAATAATAATAATAATAATAATAATAATAATAATCAGTCCAAACCTAAATTACTTGGATTAATATTTAACTAACATTAATTACATCATAATTAACAATTACCCAAATAAATATATTATGAATTTCAATTTCTTACCTTGACCTTAACAAACTTTCACCGACTTCCTATTGATCGCAACTTAAACCCTCCCTTACCCCACGATCCCCACTAATTCTCATCATCAACCTCTTCCCATCAAAGCCCAATCTCTCCCTCACGGCGGCTCTCTCTTTGGCGACTACACTACCCCCGGCAGTTCATCAACCGCGTACCATCTACCTTCGCCAATCTACCCGACCTCGGTGACTGACGCATCTCTGACCGCAGAACGACTATTAAAACAGCCCCATTCGATATGATTCTTCCCATTCTTTACTCATGTTTGTAATATACGATTTCGAAGTCCGGGTTACAGTTTTACATACAATTTCATGTATGTGCGAAACCATGGGTTGTATAGATCGGGCTTTTTGTGTTCGGTAATGCGACTGCTGTGGGTGCTATGGTTTGATGGGCGTGCGCCTATATATTTATGTACGGATGTGTGTTGTGCGGATGTTAGGATGATCAAGTGTTTTCTTGTCCTGGTGCGTGGGTGCATGGAATTACTATTTATGTGTGCGAATTAAATTTGTTGATGTGGGGTTGTTTATGTGTGAATTATTTTGATCATATAAGCATGATTATATGTGGGCTCTGTGAATCGAGTTCATGTATATATATGAGGGTTGATTCATAGGTTAATATGGGAGTTAGGTGGGTATTAACTCATATATGTGGCAACATGTGGGGTTATGCTTGTAGATGGCAGTTTAGTATGTATATGGTAGAAAGGTAATGGGTGTGTTTTAAGTGGGTTCATGGTTCTATTTGCATGGGTGGTGTGAGTGGGTTCGTATATATATTATATATGTGCATTAATGTGTGTATGCATGTGAATGTGGTTGCGCACAAATTATACAATATATCATATGTGGGTGCTTATTTTATATATATATATATATATATATATATATATATATATATATATATATATATATATATATATATATATATATATATATATATATATATATATATATATATATATATATATATATATATATATGTGAGTGTTTATAATATTTAAAATATATGTGGGGGTATGATACAATATATTATGTATGGGTGTTAAATGTTGTGTAAATTATATGGGTATAAATTTGTATATGTATATTATCATAACTGTATTACGTATGGTCATTATGCATTAAGATAAATAGGTTATGCATTACTAAACGCATAGGGATTTATTATGTATAGTCTTACAATTAAACTATATGACGAGCACCTTTATACATGATCTGGTTTAGGCAAGAATATTTGGGTCTCATGTATTAAAGGTAAATTAGTGTTCGAGTGTGCTTGCATGTGAATAGGGGAAAATCGATGAATTGCCTTGTAACCGAGTCGGGAACATGAAACCGTATTTTTATAAAAATATGGGAATTATATTAATTAAATAATGTAAATCCAGGTGTTCTAGAAATCTGATTATCTGTTCTCTGCATTACCTTATTATTGTGCATTCGATGTGAGTTCTCATCCCCATTTTACCTACTTTCTTTGGGGTGAAAGAAACGTGTGTTCTAAACGTCTTTTCATTTGATCGGTATTACTGTAGTGTCACATATTTACTAGTGCTATACCATATTTATGTCCTCATACTCGAACCATTAATGTACGTATTATAGCGAGATAATTCCGAGTAGATCTACTGGGTTTGACAAATCCTACCCGGGCTAGTCGCGCTAGTACGATGACACATCAAACGGATGTTTAATTGACCTGATTTTTGTTGTTGTGACCTGGTATTCACAAACGAGGCTTTCATTTACATTGTCAGCTTTGATTACGATCTTCATGCACTTAGTAACTTGTTAAGTAGACTAGCTATCTACTGATATTACTTTGTTTATTGTATCTGTTTACATTATGTTCTGTTTATCAAAACTTATGGACTCACCAACCTTGTGTTGACCCTTTAGCATGTTTCTTTCAGGTTCTTAAGGTGTGCATTATAGGATCATCACACGCTGCATTCATTAACATTGGGCCAACAGAATACATTTACATTTTCTATCAATTTAAACTTTATCGGCTTACACGTGTTTGCGCCATTTGAAATTACAAACTAATACACTTCCGAATTCACTTTCATGTTTTTCGTATTTAACTCTGAATTGGGAAACTTTTATGTTAACAAGCAATTATGTTTTGTAACTATTGTGTCGCTGGTGTAATTACTGGCTAAGATCCTGGTATGTCACACGCTAACGCGCCTAAAATTAAGAAGTAACTTGATATAAACGAATTAGTAACATTGTGAATGACAAGTCGTTAAAGTTTGACCATTTTTTATTTCGCTAATTAAAAAGTTGAAGTCTTTAGAATTAGGTTTTGGCAAATTCTAGTTTGAGCATATAAATTGTTGACCTTGCATAATTGGGGAACCGGAAGTAATCATCTTGCATTATTTAAATAAATTCATTTAAAAGTTTTTTTGCTTTTTGCGATTATGTTCTTAACTTCATCTAAAGTTTCAATTTTTATTGTAAAGTCACGTCTTTAAGTCAATCGAGTCATATTGTTAAACACTTTCCATAAATTCCCTGTAGAGACGACCTTAATTACCGCATACATAACAAAGGTAGCTAAGACCGATATGTTAACTTTTTTGATCAAGTCTTGACAACCAGATCACTAGTGTACATAAATGTTCTCGCATAGTTATAGTGTTTTACCATATGTACGTTTTGCTAAGTAAGTTATCATTTGAGTAAGTGTTGAGTGATATGTTAACCTTTATGATCTGGACTGCTTCAAAACAATATAGGTTTTGAGATGAACTTTACTCGAATTGTTTACTTATTATTATATGTAAAGTATTATGTTATGAAAGTAAAAGATAACGTAAATGAAAAGTGACGCGTAATGAAATGGTGAAACAAAGCCTTGCAAGCATGATGAATGAAAGTTCGCTACTATCACACCCATTGCTAAAGCAGAAACACCAAGGATGTGACGAAATTGAATCATAACACAAGAATAAAGAATACTAAATAAAATTACTTATTAAAACCGAATAGTTAATTACACCCATTTCTAAAAACAAATAAACCAAACAAGTAAATATGTCTTCATTTTATTCAAAGTCTAACTAGGTCCAATTAAAGCTTATCTTTGAAATCTAGCATGAGCAAGTCAACTTTTTTATTACAAGAAAACATGCTAAAATATTTCAACTAAAAAGTTGGTGAGAATATAGGTTTAGAAGTATGGATATAGTAAATAACCACAACCAACCCTACTGATCCAATGTCCTCCAGTTTAAACCCTTGAGTAAGTATGCAGTTTATGAAGATTCAGCTCCCTTCAAGTAAAAAGGAATATGTTGAATCAATGGACGCTCGACATTGATTGGCATGCATCAACCCGAATATCAGATATGTTTGTTAAGCCAATAGAGATATCTACATACTCCTATGGCTTTCCTAAAGTTAATGGTTATGTAGAGTTTAGAAAAAAGGGACTTTGTAGTAGAAAATGTCATAGAATATAGCAACATATATAATAAGTTTAGTTTTACAAGTACTAGAAATTTTGTCATTGATTTTGCAAAAGACTAGTTTTGACTCTAGAATTTGATTTTCCATTTTCACATAGAGAGCATGTTTCTACTCTAAAATACAAAAAAGGGCTATGAAATCACATTGTAAAATATATGGGTTAATCTTGGAACTTTTAGTAACATGTAGTGAGGATTGCCCTAAGTAAGTTTATTTAGTTAGTTTATTGTATTTATGGATACTTGAGAGGTTGTTATGTAAAAAGTTCAAGATCGGTTGTCGTATAGTAGATATGTGACATTCCAGATTAGCATATCTTACAAAATGATTCTTGTAACACCCAGTTATTTTCCTTTAAAGCCAAAGAAGGAAGAAAAAGAAAGAAAAGGACAGTATATAGGAGAAAAGGCATTTTTACCCCAAGTTGAGGGGTAAAATGAGGTAAAAAGGATAAGAGTCTGGAAGATTGGGTGTAAAAGGGGAATGGCAGCCCATTCTCCCCTCCCACACCCATTTCAATCGGCCATAGAGAGGGAGAGAAGGAAAAGGCCCAAAAGCTTTGAATTTCTTGAGAATCAGGTGCAAAAGTCGAAGTCAAGCGGGTTTGTGAGAAGCTCTACCCGAAGAGGATGTTAATGTGAGTTCTAGGACCCCTCTTTTACACATTTTCAACTGATTTTGGGGCGGGAACACATACGAAACCGTTTTTGAAGTGTTGGGTGTTGAACCCGTATGTATATGCTTGTGTGTTTGTATGCGAATGGGTGGGGCTCGCGTTGAGATTGTGATGCTTGAATGATGTTAGGGATGTGTTTCTATGGCTTAGGATGGTTGGTTTTAGCCTAGAACGGGTTAGAAAAGGGGCTGGAGGCTGAAACCGTAGTGTAGGTTTGAAGAAGACTGCATTCTGCACCCAGCTAGGGCTCATGCGACTGGAAGCCATGAGACCGAATGACATGCGACGGGAGGACATACAGCCGAATGGCATGCGACTGTGGGTCATACACCAGGAAAGCATGTGACCGAAGGTCACACGACTGGATGCCATGCGACTGAAGTCCATACGCCTGAGTGCCATGCGACTGAGTGCCATGCGACGGAGGTTCATACGCATGAAAGTTATGCGACTGAAGGCTATGTGACTGGGAGTCCATACGCCTAAGTGTTCATTCGCCCCTAGTGTCCATTCACCTAAGTGTTCTCATGTGCCTGGGAGGCCATGCGACTGAGTGGTGCCCATACGCCCAAATAGGGCTCATACGCCCGAAAGGACATAGTTTATTTTTTTGATTTTTTCAGGGAATGGATGTATATAGGCTTTGACTTTGAAGGTTCCCGAGGGTTCATGTAAGTTTTCTTTTGAGGTCATGAAAGATATGTTTGGCATGTATGATGATGTATGATTGATGCTTGTGCATGTTGATGGGTATGATGTATGTTATGTATGTATGATGGTGCCTTGTATTGTGATGTCTTGGTATGTTCATGTTTATGTTCCTATTTATGTATGATTATTATCCCGTGGCTTTACGTTGAATGTTTATGAATGAATGAAAAGTATTATGTAACGTAAAGTGGAAGATAATGAAAAGAGGAATGTAATGAAAGAATGCATGCATTACTCAATGAATGAATGAAAGTAAGAAAGGCTTGCAAGCAAATGTATGGAGGTTCACACCCAATGAAGGGTGTTAGCTCAATTGTGTGCGGGTTAGCTACACTAGAAGGATACACAGTGGGATCCAATCCTTATGATTGACCATATGTATAGGATCCTTGCCGCTTGCCCTAGGTACTGGAGTCAGCTTCGTGCATAATGTTCAAGGTCTATGAAAGACCTCAGGCCCAGTAACTAGCTTCGTGCACAATGTTCGGGGTATAGCACATGGCATTGATCCGGAACGAAAGAGAAAAGATAAGTGGTGAATCTTCTTGCCCTAGGTACTGCAGACAGCTTCATGCACAATGTTCGAGGTGTATGAAAGACCTCAGACCCAGTAACCAGCTTCGTGCACAATGTTCGGGGTATTGTACATGTCATCGAAAGTAATGAACGTACGAATGAAAGTAAGAAAGCATGAACGAATGTGAATGAAAGTAACAAATGTGAATGGTAATGACGTACGGTGAATGAAAGACAATTAACGAATGAATGATGAAGATAATAATGATATTATCTATGTGTATGTATGATGCATGATCGCGTAAGAAAGTAAAGAATGGTTTTAATCGAAAGAAAAGTATGTTTTATTTTAAAACTAGAACTTACTCAGCAACGCTGACTTTTTATGTGTTTTTTCAGTTGGCAGGTAATGTTGCTGAGGATGGCACGGGGCGGCTACTCGACTCTTTTTGGATGGCATTCTTTTATTTAATGTTTTTGCATTGTAATGCGAACAAACGATATTTTGTAATGATTGTTGTATTAACTTGCAAAAGCATTTGAATTGAAATGAAAAGTTATTCTGCTGCAACGCTTTTTAAATATTAATGTATAAATATATGTTTTATGTGCGATGATTTGACTAGCTGTAAGTGTCCCGGGAACGGGGCCTTACAAGTTGGTATCAGAGCCAAAGTTTAAGTGAAACGGGTAAAATTTTCAAAAGAAACCTAAACTTAAACTAAAAATGGGACGGAAAAGGAAGGGATGCCAGTCCGAGTAACTGTGTGCCATCAGGTATTCTCTTAATGTTAACCGGCATTACGTGAGCATGTTATGTGGTTTATGTGCTTTTTGTAGATTTAGATACTGATGTAGTCGGGATAGGTAATTCTTGGGGTATGGAGAGTAAAGTAAGTGGCTAATCACAACTGGCCACTGTAATTAGGGACTTACTATAATTGGCCTAAACTGAGCTATTTCCTTGAATGACCGTGTTAGTGTTTGAATCTTACAGTGTGTTAGAGGATGGATGGTGGTAGATCATCTAAAGCTTCACGAGGTGGAGTACGTGGAGGACGTGGCGCTAAAGCATGGGCCACAAGTGGAAGGCCCAGGGTTGAGAAGGTGACCCATGAGGAGCCTGAGACCCCTTATCCGGAGGGTGGAATTAAGAGTGCTAACTTAAGGGCCTCAGTGAAGTAGGCTGTTACTAAAGAGGTGCACCAGGTCATGCAGACGATCTTACCGTCTGTGGTGACCGAAGTGATAAAGGCTGTACGGGAAGGAGAACGGAAAGAGAGGAACATGTCCTCGAGAGGATAGGAGGAACCGGAAACTGAGACGATTCTCTCCAATGATGAGGAGGAGGAAGAAGAGCCCGTGAAGGCGATGGTACGAGGTTGCAACTACGAGGCATTTCAAAGGTTTAAGCCCCGTACCTTTAATGCTAATGGCACTGCTACTGCTGCTTGCCGATGGGTGAGGGAAATGGAAGCTGTTCTAAATATCAGTGAGTGCCGAGAAGACCAGAAGGTGAAGTTTCCTGCCCACTCGTTTGTGGACTCGGCTCTATGTTGGTGGGAAAATATTGACCAAGCCGAGGGTAGTCGGGCAATTGGAAGGATGAAGTGGGCAGAGCTGAAAACGCTGGTAATTGAGGAGTTTTGTCCTCACAGGGAAATGGATAAGGTGGAAAGGGAATTCCTACAGCTGGAGGCGGGAACAATGACACACAAACAATACACCACCAAATTCAATGAGATGGCACGGCTGGTGCCGGATCAAGTGGCGCCTCTGTCATGGAAGATCAAGAGGTATATTCAGGGCCTGCCGACAGATGTCCGTAGGCACATGATTGTTGCCTAACCGAGCACGTTTAGGTCGGCGGTTGATTTGGCGGGAAGGTAGTATGATGAACGAACGGTGGTGGTACCTGAAGCTAGCAAGAAGAGTGGAGGAGACCAGAAGTAGAATGGGAAAATATTTGGTCGGGGTGGTGCCTCGATGAGTGATAAGAAGGCACCTGTGGATGACCACCGTGTGGTCACTTCTGGTGCGGGGGTGAAGAGGTGTGGTAAGTGTGGGAAGGAGAACACTGGCGCGTGTTGGTGGGGGTTGAATGTGTGCTTCAAATGTGGGAAGCCAGGTCATATGGCACGGCAGTGCAAAGTGGGGAGATGTTTTAACTGTGGCGGGGAGGGCCATATGAGCAGAGATTGTAAGAAGCCGAGGACGGAGAGTTCCGGGGCATGGAAGAAGACCGGAACAGAAGGGCAGAAGGTGAGCGCCCGAGATTTCACGATGACACGAGAGGAGGCTAGAACGGACCCCGATGTGGTGTCAGGTACGTTTCTAGTAAACCAATCTCTTGCATCTGCGTTACTTGATTCTGGAGCTTGTAGGAGTTTCATTTCTACTACCTTTTGTCCTAAGCTGCCCGTTAGAAATAGAAGTATTAATGAGCCCTTCGATGTAGAAACTGCTATAGGTAAGTCTACTAGGATTGCTAAGGTGATAGAAGGCTGTGACATTGAATTAGAAGGTCACAGGTTTCCTGTTAGACCATTCGTGATAACGTTAGGTGGTTTCGATGTAGTTCTTGGGATGGATTGGTTGGCGGACCACGAGGCGAACATTGTGTGTCACAAGAAGATGATTCTGTTGAAAGCGCCTGACGGGAGTATGGTGAAGGTTTACGGTGATCGAATCACTACGATTTTGAGAGTGATTTCGACGGCGGTGGCGGGAAACTGCATGGGGCGTGGATGTAGTGCCTACTTGGCCTATGTAAAGAATGAGGATACACCAACACTACAACTGTCTGATGTACCGGTTGTGTGTGACTTTCCCGATGTGTTTCCCGAAGACTTGCCAGGAGTGCCACCTGACCGAGAGATCGAGTTTCGGATTGATTTGATACCAGGTGCCTAACCTGTTGCTAAGGCACTGTATCGGTTGGCTCCGACTGAGATAAAAGAGTTGATGGTGCAATTGCAAGAGTTGCTTGATAAGGGGTTTATTAGACCGAGTATCTCTCCTTGGGGTGTCCCGGTCTTACTCGTAAAGAAGAAAGACGGTAGCATGAGGATGTGTATAGACTATCGTGAGCTGAACAAGTTAATGGTGAAGACTTCAAGGTGCCAGTTGGTTTTCAAGGATAGATCTTCGATCTAGCACCCATCAGCTAAAGGTGAAAGAGCAGGATATTCCTAAAACAGCTTTTCGCACGCGTTGTGGTCACTACGAGTTCCTCGTTATGTCATTTGGGTTGACCAACGCGCCAACTGCTTTTGTGGACATGATGAACCGAGTGTGTTGGCCGATGTTGGATAAATCAGTGATTGTGTTTATCAATAATATCCTGATTTATTTGAAGAGCGAGATAGAGCATGCCAGTCACATTCGAGAGGTGTTGGAGACGTTAAGAAGGGAGAAGTTGTATGCCAAGTTCTCCAAATGCTCGTTCTGGTTGCGCGAGGTTCAATTCTTGGGTCACATGGTGAATCCGGAGGGGATTATGGTGGATCTGGCAAAGGTGGAGGCGGTGATGCAATGGAAGTCTCCAAAGACGCCATCCGAGATCCGTAGTTTCTTGGGTTTGGCGGGCCACTACTGAAGGTTTATCTAAGACTTCTGTAAGATCGATTCTCCACTAACCAAGTTGACCCAGAAAGATGTAAAGTTTGTGTGGGGTCAAGTTCAGGAGAAGGAATTTGAGGAATTGAAGGCGAGCTTGACTCAAGCTCCTGTATTGTCATTACCCGATGGAAGTGAAGATCTGGTGGCTATTCTGATGCTTCCTACTCGGGGTTAGGGTGTGTGTTAATGCACAGAGGAAAAGTTATGGCCGACGCATCCCGACAGTTGAAGGTTCATCAGCTTAAGTATCCTACTCATGATTTGGAGCTAGCAGCAGTGGTCTTTGCGTTAAAGATTTGGAGGCACTACCTGTATGGGACGAAGTGCACCATATTCAGTGGCCACAAGAGTTTGAAGTACTTCTTCGAGCAGAAAGATTTGAATATGAGATAAAGAAGACAGTTGGAGCTAATAAAAGATTATGATTATGAGATCCATTATCATCCGAGCAAAGCAACGTGGTGGTGGATGCCCTTTGCCGAAAGGAAAGACCCGAGCCGATTCGGGTGAAAGCGTACCAGCTGATTATGACCTCTGATGTGATGAAGCAAGTCAAAGAGTTTCAAGATGAGGCGTTGAAAGAAGATCTTCTTAACTCTGAAAGGATGAGAGGTCTGGTTATGGAATTGGGTGAAAACACACTCGGTATTAAAACCCGATTCGGGCAGATGTGGATTCCTTGTTTTGGGGATCTACGTGTGAAAATTATAGATGAAGCTCATAATACTCGATACTCTATTCATCCCCATGCTACAAAGATGTATCAAGACATGAAGAAAGACTATTGGTGGCCGGGGATGAAGCGTGATGTGGTGGAGTATGTGAGTAAATGCCTTACTTGTTTGCAATGAAGGCCGAGCACCAAAAGCCGTATGGGAAGATTCAACCGTTGGATATACCTGAGTGGAAGTGGGAGCACATCACCATGGATTTTATTACAAAGCTACCGCATACCATGAAAGGGTATGATGCGATATGGGTGATTGTTGATCTTTTCACGAAAAGTGCTCACTTCCTACCGTTTCACGAAAAGTACCATCAAGCGGGTTTGTGAGAATATCTACCCGAAGAGGCTCTTAATGTGAGTTCTAGAACCCCTCTTTTACATGTTTTCAACAGATTTTGAGGCTGGAACACATAGGAAACCATTTTTGAAGTGTTGGGTGTTGAACCCGTATGTATGTGCTTGTGTGTTTGTGTGTGAATGGGTGGGACTCGTGTTGGTCTTATGATGCTTGATGTTAGGGATGTGTTTCTAAGGCTTAAGATGGTTGGTTTTAGCCTAGAACGGGTTGGAAAAGGGGCTGGAGGCCGAAACTGCAGTGCAGGTTAAAAGAAGACTACATTCTGCACCGAGCTAGGGCTCATGGAACTGGAGGCCATGAGACCGAATGACAAGCGACTGGAGGCCATATGGCCGAATGGCATGCGACTGAGGGTCATATGCCTGTAAAGCATGCGACTGAAGGTCACATGACTGGAAGCCATGCGACTGAAGTCCATGCGCCTGAGTGCCATGCGACTGAGTGCCATGCGACTGAGTGCCATGCGACGGAGGTTCATACGCATGAAAGTTATGCGACTGAAGGCTATGTGATTGGGAGTCCATATGCCTAAGTGTTCATTCACCCGTAGTGTCCATTTGCCTAAGTGTTCTCATGTGCCTGGGAGGCCATGCGACTGAGTGGTGCCCATTCTATAGAAACTGCTATAGGTAAGTCTACCAGGATTTTTGAGGTGATAGAAGGCTGTGACATTGAATTAGAAGGTCACAGGTTTCCTGTTAGACCATTCGTGATGACGTTAGGTGGTTTCGATGTAGTTCTTGGGATGGATTGGTTGGCGGACCTCGAGGCGAACATTGTGTGTCACAAGAAGATGATTCGGTTAAAAGCGCCTAACGGGAGTATGGTGACGGTTTATGGTGATCGAATCACTACGATTCCGAGAGTGATTTCGATGGCGGTGGCGGGAAACTGCAAGGGGCATGGATGTAGTGCCTACTTGGCCTATGTAAAGAATGAGGATACACCAACACTACAACTGTCTGATGTACCGGTTGTGTGTGACTTTCCCGATGTATTTCCCGAAGACTTGCCAGGAGTGCCACCTGACCGAGAGATCAAGTTTCAGATTGATTTGATACCAGGTGCCCAACCTGTTGCCAAGGCATCGTATCGGTTGGCTCCGACTGAGATGAAAGAGTTGATGGAGCAATTGCAAGAGCTGATTGGTAAGGGGTTTATTAGACCGAGTATCTCTACTTGGGGTGCCCCGGTCTTACTCGTAAGGAAGAAAGACGGTAGCATGAGGATGTGTATAGACTACCACGAGCTGAACTAGTTGACGGTGAAGAATCGGTACCCGTTACCGAGGATTGATGATTTGTTTAATCAGCTTCAAGGTGCCAGTTGGTTTTCAAGGATAGATCTTTGATCTGGTTACCATCAGCTAAAGGTGAAAGAGAAGGATATTCCTAAAACAGCTTTTCATACGTGTTATGGTCACTACGAGTTCCTCATTATGTCATTTGGGTTGACCAACGCGCCAGATGCTTTTATGGACTTGATGAACCGACTGTGTCGGCCGATGTTGGATAAATTAGTGATTGTGTTTATCAATGATATCCTGATTTATTCGAAGAGCGAGATAGAGCATGCCGGTCACATTCGAAAGGTGTTGGAGACGTTGAGAAGTGAGAAGTTATATGCCAAGTTCTCCAAATGTGCGTTCTGGTTGCGCGAGGTTCAATTCTGGGGTCATATGGTGAATCCGGACGGGATTATGGTGGATCCGGCAAAGGTGGAGGCGGTGATGCAATGGAAGTCTCCAAAGACGCCATCCGAGATCTGTAGTTTTTTGGGTTTGGTGGGCTACTACCGAAGGTTTATTCAAGACTCTTCTAAGATCGCTTATCAACTAACCAAGGTGACCAGAAACGATATAATGTTTGTGTGGGGTCAAGCTCAGGAGAAGGCATTTAAGGAATTGAAGGTGAGGTTGATTCAAGCTCCTGTATTGTCATTACCCGATGGAAGTGAAGATCTGGTGGTTTATTCTGATGCGTCCTAGTCGAGGTTGGGGTGTGTGTTAGTGCAGAGAGGAAAAGTTATAGCCTACGCATCCGGACAGTTGAAGGTTCACAAGCTTAACTATCCTACTCATGATTTGGAGCTAGCAGCAGCGGTCTTTGCGTTAAGGATTTGGAGGCACTACCTGTATGGGACGAAGTTCACCATATTCACTGACCACAAGAGTTTGAAGTACTTCTTCGAGTAGAATGATTTGAATATGAGACAAAGAAGATGGTTGGAGCTAATAAAAGATTATGATTGTGAGATCTATTATCATCCAGGCAAAGCCAACGTGGTGGCGGATGCCCTTAGCTGAAAGGAAAGACCCGAGCTGAATCGGGTGAAAGCGTACCAGCTGATTATGACCTCTGATGTGATGAAGCTAGTCAAAAAGTTTCAAGATGAGGCATTGAAAGAAGATCATCTTAACTCTGAAAGGATGAGAGATCTGGTTACGGAATCGAGTGAAAACACACTCGGTGTTAAAACCTAATTCAGGCGGAAGTGGATTCCATATTTTGGGGATCTACGTGTGAAAATTATGGATGAAGCTCATAAGACTTGATACTCTATTCATCCCGGTGCTACAAAGATGTATCAAGACATGAAGAAAGACTATTGGTGGTTAGGTATGAAGCGTGATGTGGTGGAGTATGTGAGTAAATGCCTTACTTGTTTACAAGTGAAGGCCGAGCACCAAAAGCCGTATGGGAAGATTCAACTATTGGATATACCAGAGTGGAAGTGGGAGCACATCACCATGGATTTTAGTACAAAGCTACTGCGTACCATGAAAGGGTATGGTGCAATATGGGTGATTGTTGATCATTTGAAGAAAAGTGCTCACTTCCTACCGATTCGGGAGACATATTCATCTGAGAGGTTAGTGGATCTGTTCATTAAAGAGATTGTGACTCGTCATGGTATGCCAGTGTCTATTGTGTCTGATCGTGACACCCGGTTTACGTCTAAATTTTGGAAGAAATTCCACGACGTAATGGGGACGAGGTTACACGTTAGCATGGCTTATCATCCCTAAACAAATGGTCAATCAGAAAGGACCATTCAGACACTGGAAGATATGCTTCGGGCATGCGTCATTGATTTTGGGGGAAGTTGGGATGACCACTTACCGTTAGCTGAGTTCTCATACAACAACAGTTATCATGCCAGTATTGGTATGCCTCCTTATGAGATGCTATACGGTAGGAGATGTAGAACACCTCCTTGTTGGGGTGATATCGGCCTTAAGGAGTTAAGGAGCGTAGAAGTGGTCGAGGCTACGACTGAGAAGCTAGAAAGGATCAAGGCCTTCATGAAAGCAGCCAAAGACAGATAAAAGTCGTATGCTGATAAATGACGTAGACCGATTGAGTTCCAGGTGGGTGATAAAGTTATGTTGAAAGTCTCACCATGGAAGGGTATCATTCGGTTCAGATAGGGGGGCAAGTTGAGCCCAAGATACATAGGGCCTTTCCGAATCATTGCTCGAGTAGGAGAGGTGGCCTATAGATTGGAGTTACCAGGGGAGCTAAGTGGAATTCATCCGACATTCCATGTATCTCATCTGAGAAAGTGTTTAGCAGACGAGGATATGATTGTTCCACTGGAGGATATCGAGGTAGATGAACGGCTTAATTATGTGGAGCAACCAGTGGCGATCATCGATCGTAAAGAGAAGATGTTAAGGAATAAATTGCTTCCTCTTGTACGGGTACAGTGGAAGCACAGAAAGGGATCTGAGTCTACGTGGGAGACTAAAGAAGAGATGAGACAGCATTACCCATGTTTGAGGGGTAAAATGTGGTAAAAAGGATAAGAGTTTGGAAGAGTGAGTGTAAAAAGGGAATGGCAACCCATTCTCCCCTCCTACACCCTTTTCAATCGGCCATAAAGAGGGAGAGAAAGGAGAAGGGCTAAAAGCTTTGAATTTCTTGAGAATCAGGTGCAAAAGTCAAAATCAAGCGGGTTTGTGAGAAGCTCTACCCGAAAAGGCTATTAATGTGAGTTCTAGGACCCCTCTTTTACATGTTTTCAACTGATTTTAGGGCTGGAACACATACGAAACCATTTTTGAAGTGTTGGGTGATGAACCCGTATGTATGTGCTTGTGTATTTGTGTGTGAACGGGTGGGACTCGTGTTGGGCTTGTGATGCTTGAATGATGTTAGGGATGTGTTTCTAAGGCTTAGGATGGTTGGTTTTAGCCTAGAACGGGTTAGAAAAGGGGCTGGAGGCCGAAACTACAGTGCAGGTTCGAAGAAGACTGCGTTCTGCACCCAGCAAGGGCTCATGCGACTGGAAGCCAGGAGACCGAATGAAATGCGACTTGAGGCCATACAGCCGAATGGCATGCGAATGCAACTGAAGGTCACGCGACTGGAAGCCATGCGACTGAAGTCCATACGCCTGAGTGCCATACGACTGAGGGCCATGCGACTGAGGTTCATACGCATGAAAGTTATATGACTGAAGGCTATGCGACTGGGAGTCCATACGCCTAAGTGTTTATTCGCCCCTAGTGTCCATTCTCCTAACTTTTTATTCATGCACCTGGGAGGCCATGCGACTGAGTGGAGCCCATACGCCCAAATAGGGCGCATACGCCCAAAAGGACATAGTTTATTTTTTTCATTTTTTGGGGGAATGGGTAGATGTAAGCTTTGACTTGGGAGGTTCCCGGGGGTTCATGTAAGTTGGCTTTCGAGGTCATGGATGATATGTTGGGCATGTATGATGATGTATGATTGATGCTTGTGCATGTCAATGGGTATAATGTATGTTATGTATGTATGATGGTGCCTTGTCTGGTGATGTCTTGGTATGTTGATGTTTATGTTCCTGTTTATGTATGATTATTTTCCCGTGGCTTTACGTTGAATGTTTATGAATGAATGAAAAGTATTATGTAACGTAAAGTGGAAGATAATGAAAAGAGGAACGTAATGAAAGAATGCATGCATTAATGAATGAATGAATGAAAGTAAGAAGAGCTTGCAAGCAAATGTATGGAGGTTCACACTCAATGAAGGGTGTTAGCTCAACTGTGTGCGGGTTAGCTACCCAAGAAGGATGCATACTGGGGTCCAATCCTTGTGATTGACCATATGTATGGGATCCTTGCCGCTTGCCCTAGGTACTGGAGTGAGCTTCATGCATAATGTTCGAGGTCTATGAAAGACCTCAGGCCCAGTAACCAGCGTCATGCACAATGTTCGGGGTATAGCACATGGCATTGATCCGAAATGAAAGAGAAAAGATAAGTGGTGAATGTACTTGCCCTAGGTACTGGTGTCAACTTTGTTCATAATGTTCGAGGTCTATGAAAGACCTCAGACCCAGTAACCAGCTTCGTGCACAATGTTCGGGGTATTGTACATGTAATCGAAAGTAATGAACGTACGAATGAAAGTAAGAAAGCATGAAGGAATGTGAATGAAAGTAAAAAATGTGAATGGTAATGACGTACGATGAATGAAAGACAGTTAACGAATGAATGATGGAGATAATAATGATATTATCTATGTGTATCTATGATGCATGATCGCGTAAGAAAGTAAAGAACGGTTTAATCAAAATAAAAGTATGTTTTATTTTAAAACTAGAACTCACTCAGCAGCGCTGACTTTTTATGTGTTTCCAGTTGGCAGGTAATGCTGCTGAGGATGGCGCAGGGCGGCTACTCGGCTCTTTTTGGATGGCATTCTTTTATTTAATGTTTTTGCATTATAATGCGAACAAACGATATTTTGTAATGAATGTTGTATTAACTTACAAAGCATTTGAATTGAAATGAAAAGTTATTCCGCTACAACACTTTTTAAATGTTAATGAATAAATATGTGTTTTATGTGCGATGATTTGACCAGCTATAAGTGTCCCGGGAATGGGGCCTTACAATTCTCAGGAAAGAGTTGGTGGATTTTCATCATTTAAGTATCCTTTTTTGTCTTAGTTAGAACCTTTTGCTTGTCTTATAACTACATACCGAGTGAAACGGTTCTAGATATATATACTAGACCAAGTCAAATGTATGTTTGGTATGTATATAATGTTAGGTAGCAAGTGTATATATAAGTCTAGCAATGATGGGAATGAACAAGTTATATAATATAGGATTACAATAGAAAATATGAAGAATTCTACTAAAATATGATTCAAAGTTGATAGATAATCATACGAATCATTAAACTAAGTATTTTTATTACTTAAAACCTGTTTATATTGCTTATTTTTAATAAAATTCATTGCTTTACATTATATTTATCAAAATATAGAAAAGTTGCAAAATTTAGTGTTTTGATAGCTTTGCTTAGATTCACGCGCTAACTTGCGTAAGCTGTTTGAGCAGTCAAATTAATGGGTTAGAAGTTGTTTTTTATATGGATGAAAACTAAGATTCTAAATTTTAATTTTTAAAAGAAAATTTATAGAAAAGGGATTTTAATGTGGGAGATATAGCTGTCCGAAGTTGGCCTTGTGAATCTGTTAAAATCCGAAATTCAAGCTTGATATGTTTAAGCAAAGTTTTGATGATTTTATTTTATTTAATGCTTTAATCCATATTAGATCTATTATTGCTTAAAAACATACTTTTTAAACATAGATCTAAGCTAGTTATAATAGAATTTTGATTAAATAAAATTAGAAATGTATGAATACAAAGAACATGAAAAACATGAAGAATACTAACATTTTCTTGATAGGAAAAGCATCTTGGATCTTCAATAAATGTTCTATAGTTGAGATTTGTTTCTTTGAGAACTCTAGATTTAGATTTTAGTGTCAAAATAATGAATGTGTATGTATATGTATATGTGTGTGTGTATATATATATATATATATATATGTATGTATATGTGTATGCTTATGTACGTGTACGTGTACGTGTACGTGTACGTGTACGTGTACGTGTACGTGTACGTGTACGTGTACGTGTACGTGTACGTGTACGTGTACGTGTACGTGTACGTGTACGTGTACGTGTACGTGTACGTGTACGTGTACGTGTACGTGTACGTGTACGTGTACGTGTACGTGTACGTGTACGTGTACGTGTACGTGTACGTGTACGTGTACGTGTACGTGTACGTGTACGTGTACGTGTACGTGTACGTGTACGTGTACGTGTACGTGTACGTGTACGTGTACGTGTACGTGTACGTGTACGTGTACGTGTACGTGTACGTGTACGTGTACGTGTACGTGTACGGTACGAGTGATTCTAGATGTCATTTATCGGTACGTGTACGTATACGAGTGATTCTTGTTTTGAGCTATACTTGATTTAAACGTCGAACTTAGGCTCATTACACTCAGAAATGTCCGATTAAGTGTATTTTAGCTTCTGTTTGAACGTTTAGATTAGTTTTGATGGTCTATTTGGTCGTTAAGTTCACGGTTACTGTTGGGTCAGAATTCGAGTGATTGTAGATGTCATTTATCGGTTTTCTCGATGAAACACCACGAGTATTACCTGTATAAGCACAAATGAATGTTAGAACACACAAATCGAAGGTAAGTATGAATCAAATGAAATTTTGGCAGCAGTTCGTTAGGTCATGCGTATAGAGGGGGGTGATTTGGGTGAATGAGCGACTGATGCTGATTCGGCCTGTATTTATACTAGGGCAAATCCCAGTTGGGCGACTGAGCCTAGTCGTCTGGCTTAGTCGTGTGACTGAATCTAGTCGCTTAATTGAGTCGTACGACTGAGCTTGAGTCGTATGGTTCACCCAATCGTCCATTTCCAATCGTACGATTAAACTTCATTTGCACATCTTACCTAGTCGGTCACTTTCAATCGGGCGATTGGATTCATTCGTATTTTCCAATCGTACGATTGTACTCATTCGTATGCTCCATTCGTACGACTGGTTCATACTGATGATTCAGTCGTGCGACTGGGTCATACTTGTGACATTTTGACCATTTTCCCACCGACAATTAGCTTCACTTAACAATAGATAAACATTATGAGTAGGTTGACCATCTCAGACATGACCATTTAAGATAAAAACTACATTTTGATCACCTCAGAAGTAATCCATTTATCCACCTGATCATCTCAGACATGACCCATTTATCCACCCGATCACCTGAGACGTGATACTTTTATCCTTTCAGAAACAATTTGTTTAAATAAACATTAAGCTCATTTGGTGACATTAACAGATAACAATATACACAGTCCGACATTGACACACTTATACTAATAAATTGAAAGATTTTAAACTACGAACAAAATGAAAATCTTTTTGTGATTTTTGTTAGGGCAGGTTTGTGTAGCCTATTAGCATTTACATCATATCAAGGACAGACTCATATGAAATCAGACAGGCATAAACAACACTACTTGGAACCTTTGATTTGTATTTAACTTTAAACACTTGCATAAATTACATATCACAGCTTTCTCACTCATCTAAGACTTCTAGGATCTAACTGGGAATCATGCTTGATATGATACGACACGTACTTTGATTATCAACTTCAGTCGGTGCATACACGATGATTGTCAGTATACTTGTCCACTATTGGAAATAACTGATTGTGTTAACCAGTGATAAGATGGTACCCCACAGTCGGTTGAACCATTTAGTTTAGATTGAGTTCACCAATGACGTCTATTCGCCTATTGTGTTGAATCTACCGACATATCGTATAGTGAACTAGCACCTCCCTAGATCAACTTTCTCCGTGTAATTACAATACCAACCAAGCGTACTATCATTTTCCCATTTTTTTAGTCTTAGACTTCTCGGATTTTCAATTTTTCTATGATTTAATTAACCTTGCAAAACCAAAAATCCTTTTGGTGTTCCAAGTAACCCGATGCCTGTGTACTATCACTTTCCATTTTATTGAGTCACATTTCCTGTCTTTTTGTCTATGCCTTTTCAGCTTAACTATCCTCCCCCCCCCCTTTTTTTTGAAGTAAATGAATACTGAAATAATAAATACTCTCCCCCTAAAATTCTAAAACAGAAAATCTTTTTGTGTTTTTGGATTTTTATACGACAAGGAAATTAAGAAAAATTAAAATAAAGGAAATACTAAAAATTAAAAAAAACGATGTCGGACTATTTATTGTTTCTTCTAATTTAACATCACTTTTCTTTTTAACTCCGTTGACCTCAAGCAGATAGAAAACTCTTGGTTTATCAAATGGTTTGGTGTAGAGGTCAGCGCGTTGAAAATCCGTGTTAATTTTGACCACATCAATTAAATGTTTTTCATAGCAGTCGCGTATGAAGTGATACTTGATGCCTATGTGTTTGGTCTTAGGATGTTGGACTGGATTTTTTGTTACTGCAATTGCAGCAGAATTATCAACAAATATAAGAGTAGAAGTGAAATGCAAACCGTAGTCCCGCATATGCTGTTGTATCCAAATGATTTGAGAGCAGCAGCTGGCGGTGGCAACGTATTCAGCTTCACAGGTAAATAGAGCAACAGATGTCTGCTTCTTGCACTGCCAAGTTACCAATCTTTTCCCAAAAAATTGACATCGTGCTGACGTAGACTTGTAATTCATTTTGCAGCCTCCATAATCCGAGTCATTATACGCCGTGAGCTCAAAGTCATCATCATGAGGATACCACAACCCCAGTGTTGGAGTACCCTTCAGATAACGAAAAATCCTCTTGACTCCAATCAGATGATTTACTTTGGGTTTCACTTGATATCAGGAACATAAACATGTGGCATACATAATATCTGGACGTGAGGTAGTGAGATACATGAGAGATCCGATCATCCCACGATACATGGTGGCATCTACCAAATCCCCATTATCATCAGGAGCCATATCATGATTTGTGGCGAGTGGGGTATCGGCACCAGTGACATTTTCCATATCAAAGCGACTAAGAATGTCACCCACATACTTAGTCTGATGCCGAAAGATGCCGGTAGGGGTTTGATCCACCTGTAATCCTAGGAAGAACTTCATTTCTCCCATGGCACTCATCTCAAACTCAGCCTTCATCACAGATTCAAACTCTTTACATAATTCTTCGTTTCGTGACCCGAAGATTATGTCATCCACATATATTTGCACCAGAAGCAAATCACCATCCTTTTCTTTGATGAACAATGTACAATCAATCACACCCCTATGAAAGTTGTGCTTCAATAGATGGGTGGAGAGCTTTTCATACCAAGCTCGAGGAGCCTGATGTAACCCATACAGAGCCTTGTCTAACTTGTAGACTCTGTCCCGATGATAAGGATCTTCGAATCCTTCGGGTTGACTGACATATACTTCTTCACGGATTTCCCCATGCAAGAATGCACTCTTAACATCTAGTTGATAGACTTTGATCTTCATGTAAGAGGCGTAGGCTAGAAAGATACGAATAGCTTCCACTCTTGCTACTGGAGCAAAGACTTCATTGTAGTCGATTCCTTCGACTTGTCTGAAGCCCTAAACAACCAACTGTGCCTTGTTTCTGATAACAACACCCTGGTCATCCTTCTTGCACTTAAGTACCCATTTGGTACCAATTACCTTTACTCCTCTGGGTCGGTCAACAAGAGTCCACACTCCAAGTTTCTTGAACTGTAGTAACTCCTCTTGCATAGCATTGACCCAGGCTTCATCCTTAAGGGCATCACTTACATGTTTGGGTTCAATTTGGGAAACAAAACATCTGTAAGCTCCATCATTCACGTAGCCCTTTTCCATTACTTCAGCGTAATCAGCAGTGTACAATCGACTTCTAGTCTGCACGCCGGAGTGGAGATCACCAATGATAGCATCTGGTGGATGACTCGTACTAATCCTAGTCAAGGGAGTTGTAGGAACAACAACTTCAGAGTCCATAGTTGTGACTGGAGGTTCAGTATCAGTATTTCCAGATGCGGGTGTAGCAGCTGAAGAGCTTCCTTTATGATTAACATTAGCTGAATGTACTGATTCAGTTGCTTCTTCATCCTCTGATGAGTCCTCACTATCATCCTGATTGGCTGATGCAGATCCCGATGAACCACTTGCAGTCGTTGTATCGCTAGTATCCAGATTCGGTGAATTTAGAACATCGTGCATCATCTGAGTAGCAATATCATCATCTGAATCTATCTGAGGAAGATGGAATGATTTGAAAAAGCCATCGTAGTCAAAGAATGACGATGGACCTTTTCCAGCAGGGGGGATGGTGAAACGTTGAACGTCAACATTACACCATTCTTCTACCTGACCAGTAGAGTTGTTGTAAACTCGTTTGTCGGGTATACTGTATCCCAGAAAGATCCTCTGATCTGCCTTTTCATTAAATTTGCCTTCTTGAGTTTTCTTCAGAAGCGTACAAGGAGCACCGAAAGGTTCCAAATACTCCAAGTTTGGTTTACGCTTTTGTAGTAACTCATAGCAAGTCTTCCCGTGCCTCTTCACTACTGACACACGATTGAGTGTGTAGTAGGCATTGGCTACAGCTTCGTTCCAGAACTGCACTGGCAGTTTTTAGTCTGCCAACATAGTCCTGGCGGTCTCGATTAGACTCCTGTTCTTTCGCTCAGTAACTCCATTCATCTGTGGTGTGTATGCAGAGGTGAATTGATGAACAATTCCCTTTTCTTTGCAGAAAGCATCCATCCACTGATTCTTAAACTCGGTGCCATTATCTGAGCAAATCTTTCTCACCTTCAGTTTGTAGAGTGATTCCAGAGTGGTGACCAACACTTTGAATGACTCAAAGGTTTCTGACTTTGCTTTCAGAAACATCACCCACGAGAATAGTGAGTAGTCATCAGTGACTACGTAGCAGTACCAGTCTCCTGCGATACTCTTTATGCTAACTGGACAGAATAGATCCATGTGCAGTAGCTCCAGAGGCATCTCGATAGAATTGACATTCTTGGTCTTGTGAGATTTCCTGGTTTGCTTTCCTTTCTTGCATGAGACACAGAAATCAGGAAGCTTGAAGTTCTTGACAGGAACTCCATCAACTAAGTTGTTATGAATCAGATAATTCATCTTCCTATGATTAATGTGTCACATTCTTCTGTGCCATGAAATGGAGTCCTTCTCTGTAGCTTTGGATAAGTAACATTGAACAGTAGAAGCACTAGTAGAAGCATTAGACATATCTAGAACATACAAATCATTATATCTAGATGCGGACATTAATACCTGCTCCATTGGAATCTCCATCTCTTTCTTCAGTATGTAACATTTGCGGTTGTCAAACATCACTTTGAAGCCCTTGTCACATATCTGAGACACTGAAAGCAAATTGTTTTCTAATTGCTGAACAAAGTTGACTTTGTCGAACCTTACCTTTTCATTACCTACTTCTCCCTGAGCGGTAATGTATCCTCCTTTGTTTCCAGCAAAGGAAACATGTCCCCCTTTAATTTGTTTGACATTGAAAAGGAGAGACTTATTTCCCGTCATGTGCCTGGAAGCTCCGCTATCTACGATCCATGTATTTGTAGACGCACTATAGCCGACAACCAGCACATAATCGAAAATAATCAGTTAAGGAGGGGGACCCAAGCCTTGACTGGCTTGGGTTTCCCAGAGGAATCAACCATCTTGAATTCAACCCACTGTCCTTTATCAGTGGGTGGAATCTCAACTTTCAGCTTGTCCTTGCTTTCAGACTCATCAGTCGTTTTGGCTTTCCGCAAACCATCCCTGTGAAAGGATTGTTTGTGGTAAACCTTAGACTGATTTACAGTTTGAGTATTTAGTTTAGATTCAGAAACAGGTTTTGCCGCTGGCATCACAGACTTGTCAGTGAATTGTCTATTTTGCCTTTGGCGTGGAGGAGACGAAAACGACCTAGAAGGTGTTTTAGACCTAATAGGTGTTTTTGATCGAACAGGAGTCTTAGATCGCTGTTTTGAATCTAGATTAACTTTGTTGTTTAGCTCAGCCTTAATTCTAGGAGTCTGATAGCGAGGACAATTTGTAGAAATATGACCGCGCTGTCCACAAGTATAGCAGGACCTCCATTCATCAGGGCTAGGAGATCTCTTATGGGGCGGTGAATAAACTTCAGGTTCTTTCTTTTTGTTCTCACTTTTAAGACTTTCACCTCCCTTAACAAATTTAACTTGTTTAACATTATGTGTGTTTTGTCTTGGAAGATGGTGGTTATCTTGCTTAACCGGTTTAGTTAGAGTGGTTTTGGAAATCTTGGGTTGTGTGGTTGCAGATTTTGGACCCGACCCAAGAGATGCTTGAACATTCTCTTCCACCCTGTTTTCAGTGATTGTTGTACCATTTGTTCCTGATGTTGATTCCTTCTTGTCAGTAACCGGAGAGGTAGAATTAACTGTTGTGTCCGGATCGCTAACCAGAGGAGTTGTCACCACATCATCCTTTATTGGATTATTATTAATTGGACGTTGTTTGGTGTTCAATAGGATCTCATGTGGTGGAGGCACAACCTTATATCCTAAACCTTCCCCGTTGTTGCATTCTTTAACCAAGTTTTTCAAAATATGTGAGGAACTAGCTAGACTGTGGAGTTTTTGTTTCAAAGACTCGTTTTCAACTTGCAAAACTGCTCGTTCCTTTTTAGTTTCTTCGATTGTCTTTAAGTAAAACTTGATATCATTTTCATGGTTAAATGCAACAACCTCAGTTTCTTTTAACTGTTTCTTTAAAGCTTCAACCTTTTCTTTATAGCTATTTTCATTTTGTTTTAAGATTTTGTTTGCCTCAGTGCACAATTTTAAGTCATTTACTAAGTTATCATTATGATCTCATAACCTAGCAAATTTCAGGTCAATGCTTTCTCTAAATTTTTCACATTCAACACAGGCATGTTTAGTAAATAATTCATCCTTTGATTCTACCTGTGTTGATGTAGACGTTCCAGCCATGAAAGCATTTTGGGGTTCAGATTGTGCTTCAGATCCCGCATTCAGTTCATCCTCAACAAGTTGATCAACAGCAGCTATGTCTTCATCCAAATCAGCAGTATCAGACTCAGCTGAGTTCTCCCCCTCACTTGCTGAGTCTTCATTTAGATCGTCAACGGATGCTATGTTGGCTTCACTATAAGATAAGAATCGAAAGGACCAATCCTGTCCTTCATCACCTTACGCCACCATAGCCTTTAAGTCACTGCTGGTTGAAGCTGGCCTCTTCTCTTTCTCTTGCTTTGTGAAGGAGGAGAATGGGTTTCCATTTCCAGTCTTCTTAGGTTTGACACATTCCTGCTTGAAGTGTCCTTTCTCCCCACAGTTGAAACAGGTGACTTTTGACTTGTCGAAGCCGAAAGTAGTATCTTTTGTAGCCACCAGATTTTGACCTGTTTTCTTCACAAATTTCTTTGCTCGTCGCACAGCACTTGCGAGAGCCCACATAATATCCATCCTCTCCAACTCATTCTCATCAACCTGTTCGTAATCTTCATCAGCCAAGTGGCAGTTTCCTATCTTCCCAGCAACCAAACCATCATAGGAATGGACCACAGCAGCAAGCAGGTCCATGTGTTCCTTAGCCACTTCCACAATTACCTTACCCGTGTTCTCTATTACTAACTTTGTTGATTGAGCTTCAGTAACACTGTGTTGAAACCCTAATGAGACCGTTGACTCACTAACAGATGATGAGCTTTGTCCAGATGCAGATGTATTAGTAACAAAAGCAGTTTGCAGAGGAGCATTTGAAGACTTGGCAATAAGAGTTGGAGTCACATTGTAGAGTGTCGGATCCTGAGCATATGAACCCTTCTTTGCCTTGTACTTGTGTCTAACTTCTTCCTCTCGTAGTTTCAGGATAAAGTCATTTATATTCAAAGTCTCGAGAACTGAATTGTATCTCAAGGTGGAAATAAATGAGTCCCATTTTTCTGGAAGACCATCAGCCAAACTAGAGACCTTTTCTTCTTTAGAAGTGGTTACCCCATGAGTGTGAAGTTCACTCATCAGATGATAGAAGCGATCAATAATGCCGTCCAAGCTCTCATTCCCAATAGCAGAAAAATTATCAAACTCCTTTTTAAGTGCTTTGGCCTTCAAAGACTTCAGAGTTGAGCTCCCTTCATATCTTTTCTCGAGAGCTTTCCAGAATTTCTTACTTCGTTTCTGATCAGAATACTTATGGATGATCTCTTTAGGAATAGACTGGGTGAGCATTGCGTAAGCCTTCTTTTCAGCATTATAGGCAGTCTTTTGAGCATCAGTCATTCCACTCAACGTTAGTGTCAAACCATCAGCACCAACTGGCATGGTGTAACCAGTTTCAATAGCATTCCAAAGATTAGTGTCCACACCATTGAGATGAATCTCAAACCTCTGTTTTCACTGCGGGAATTCATCAATAGACAGAAGCTTAGGTGGTTTATTGTGGTTACCAATCTCATTCTCCAGAAGCAGTAAGTTCTGGATCCTTGAGTCTTTCCCTACTGAGAACGCGAAATTTTCAGAGTCCATAATGAATGTTGACTTAAACTTAAAACAAACTGTTAATGCGATTGGAGAGTACGACTGGGATGCGATTGACACTAACAGTATGCGATTGAACTCAATCATGTGATTGAACAGACGACTGAGACACTTGGGTGACTGAACAGACTGACTAACTCAACTGGGTGACTGAACTATGCGACTGACTCAATCGGACGATTAGAGTAGGCGACTGACTCACTCGGACGAATGAACAGGCGATTGGACTTCAGTCGTACGATTGAGATACTCGTGCGACTGAGACTGCTGAAATCGAGGTTTTTCGCAACTTTTGACCTAAAACGCAAATTTTCACACCCTAGACGGCTGAAAGTCGAAAAATATTGATTTTTCAGAACATGCAAACGTAAAGACTTGATTTTTAGCAGAAAGATTGGATCTTTTCATGTAATAACGTTGACTTTACCAAAAACTTGATTGAATCCACGAAGAATCAAAAGCCAAAGCTCTGATACCACTTGTTAGGACCGTGTACATACGGAGTACTAACTGATTCTTCGTTAAACCGGATCAAATAGTGCGGAATCCTATTTGATTGCAGGGAGAACGTAATCAAGATCAAACCTAACGATTAGAAAACGTTAAGAATGGACTAGGAATGATCTGGGACGTTCTATGAACTTGGAACGGTAGAACAGGAAGCTCTGGGTCGACTAGGGTTTCAAGTATTCGAAGTGTTACGATTTTCCACGAATTAAGTGGTATTTATAGGTTACAGCTATCATTCGTACGACTGAGCCAAGCGACTGGCTCTGTCGTGCGACTGAGTCATACGATTGGTTCATTCGGACGACTGAGTCAGTCTTATGACTCAATCGTACGAATGACTCAATCACCTGGTTCATTCGTGTGACTGGCCCATTCGCATGGTCCAGTCGTGCGCACAGTCTTGAACCTTTGATGGTTCAAACCTATGTCTAACAACTGTAAACCTATATAACATTGTCATATATGCGTGTACTAATAATTGATATGAATAGATATAACATTTAAACAACCAATAAACATAAATAGAAGAGATTCTCATTATATTGATCAACGTTACATATGTGTTACAAGAAGAAGTTCTATTACATTGTAGCTTACTAGACTAGAACTGGGGACATGTGTACCAACAACACAGCTCAGCAGACCCTTAGGAAACACAAGAAAATACAACAAGGAATCTGGAGAATCTAGAAGGATATCAAGAAACTCAAAACACCTAAGAAAAATATCTTCACAAAGATATGGGAATGGATTCGCAAGAACTAGAAGCTATAATCTAACTTGTCAGAATAAAGGAATAAGAACTTAATAAAATATACATATATCTTTGTATTTAAATGTTTATTTGTTATGTACTAAATAAATTTGTGTTAGAATATCTATTTATGATACTAATATTATAATCCATTATAGTGAATCATGCCGCCAAAAAGAAACACTCAGCCTGTACGAAGAACAACCCGAGTGGGACGACCTAGAACCTGACTGTTAGTCCTCTTAAAAGATTAACATTAGTCTTATTTTACAATTTTGTCTTAGTATAGGGACTAAAGTTGTAAATAGATAGTCTTTTCCTTGTTCATAGTATATATAGCTTAGACTAGAGTAGATTTAAGTAGTCGTATCATTTTGTACTGCTTTCTAACTCTTGTAATCGTCTTTGCTATCAATGAACTCTGAATTTTGTTGATATTGCTTGATTTGATTACGATTGTTTGTATTTCTTTGAATTGTTCATATAATTTGTTATAGATTGCTCTAATTGATCCTATCAATTGGTATCAGAGCTTTCGGTTGAGTGTTTTTGAAGGTCTGTCGAAGATAGAAACTTCAAAAATCCACTGAA
This sequence comes from Flaveria linearis, assembly GCA_024085815.1. Lineage (NCBI taxonomy): Eukaryota > Viridiplantae > Streptophyta > Magnoliopsida > Asterales > Asteraceae > Flaveria > Flaveria linearis. Next base: position 54,397,057 of record CM044011.1, on the reverse strand, counting down.
GTCTGTAATAGATTGACAACTCAAGCGAAATATTATGAATTAGAGTTGTGTTTCATCATCAGAAACATGATTTGAATCACAAATTGCAGTATATCACATAAAAATTGAGTGAATTAGTGAAAAAGTGTTCGAAAAGTGTTCTTGAGTTTACGAACTGAGATTTCTGAAATTGAGTGAAAATTGTTGATAATTACTGAAATTGATGTTAGAAGATTGATTATCGGCATCATAATGAACTAATTGCAAAGTTTCAGTTCAATTCATCAACAATTGAAGGATTTCGAAATTTCAGAGTTCGTTACATTCATAAGAACATGATGAATGTGGCGTATTAGGGTTGGAAAATACTGAAATTTGCCTAAGTGTTTAGGCGTTTGAGAACTGTTTAGACTTTTCTCAACTGTTCAGACTTTTTACCCCTAGTTGAATTACCACTGTGTGGACTTATAACCACTGTGTGGTAGTTTCACTTGTTTGGGAATACTGTGGGGAAGTATAACTACTGTGTGGGCGTATAACCACTGTGCGAGAGTTTCAACTGTGAAGGCGTTTCACTACTGTTTGGTAGTTCTAACACTTGTGTTAGAAATTTTCTAAGGCAATCCCTTAGACTTATCAGCTGTTGGGACGTTTCACACTGTTGGGACTTATCACCACTGTTCAGACTTATCATCATCGACACTTAGAAATTTTTTTTAAAAATTCAAAAATCCAAAAATATTTTTTTAATCTTTTCTTAATTCAAAACATATAAAAACAATAAAAATATAAGAATGGCGAAATCAGAAGATTCTGAAAACAGAGTTCCAAAACTTAAAAATAGAGCTGATTTTAAAAACTGGTCTCTTAGGCTGAAACATCACTTGAATTCCATAGACACTGATCTTTGGAAATCAATTGAAAAGGGTCCTTACATTCCTGTGACTACTGATGGTCCAGACAGAGGCTTTGTGTATATAAAAGATACACAAGAACCATATCCAGAAGATAACCTACATGGAGAAGACTTAAAGAAGGTGAAAAATGATGTTAAAGCTTATTCTCTTATGTGTAAAGGGCTACCTTTGGAAGTACTATCCAGACTTGAAAACTATCAAACTGGATATACTATGTACAAAGCATTGAAGGTTATCTGTGAAGGAGGGAAAGAAATTCAAGATCTGAAAAAGCAAAAACTGAAAAGGCAATTGGAACTATTTGAGCACATCTCAGGAGAAACAATAAATCAGATGATGAACAGATTTGTGCAACTCACTACAGAAATGTCTACTCTGGGAATCAAGAATGATCTTGAAGACTTGAATAACAAACTTCTAAATGCACTACCATCATCATGGAAACAGACTGTTACTTTGTTGAAACATACTGAAAAGTTTCCAATGGATCTTGATCTTCTTATTGCTAAGATTGAATCTGTTGAGATTGATGAAAGCTCTAGAAACAATGATAGACATGCATCAACATCTCAATATAAGTATGTTGCTTCTCTAGCAAATACTGTAGAAAATGCCTTCCTTGCAAAAGATCAGATCTCTCCTGAAGATGAAGGTGATTTATTTGTGGGAGCAGGATTCTTCACTAGTACACCTACTTACTCTACTCAACCACAACCACAGTCTCCTCCTAAAGCTCAAATGCCTAAATCTTCAACTGAGATGCCATCCTCCTCAAACTCTCCCAATCCAAGCAAAGTGAAAGATATGATTAACATTCTTTTACAAGATGAAGAGTCAAAAACTGCTTTCACAGCTTTCATGACAAGCTTCCAAGCTTATCAAGGCAGTCATCTGACTCAAATGGAGCTAGTTCTACAAGATCTGTTTGAAATGGATCCTGATGATGTAGAAGAGATGGATCTCAACTGGCAAATGGTCATGATAGCTTATAGAAATCAAAAGCATTCTTACACTAACAGAAATTACTAACCCAGTGCAAACAAAACTGTTGGGTTTGATAAATCAAAATCAAGATGCTTTAACTGTAACAGCTATGGTCATATTTCAAGAGAATGTAAAGCTCCAAGAAACCAAGGAGGAAATGGTCAAGGCAGCTCAAATGGCCAGAAATATCAGCAACAGGCTAACAAGACATTCCAAAAGCCATACCAAAGCCTACCTATGCCAGAACCCAAAGAAGAAAAGAATAGTGAGGAATCAAAGAAGGCACTGGTTGTAAACATCAAAGATGGTTATGACTAAAGTGCATATGCAGAACAGTTTACTGCTGATCTCACTGCTAATCTGGCTCTAGTTGCTGAAGTTGATAATGAAGACTGGTCTGAGGATAAAGATCCTAAGAGAAATGATGATTCTGATCAAGAAGAAGAGTATGATTGGAGCAACAAATCAGATCCAAAAGATACCACTGAAGAAGTTGCTCTTATGGCTCAATCAGAACAACCAAAGGTTGTTACCTCATCCTCTGATACTGAATCTTCAAACTCCTATCCTGAAATACCAGTGGAAGTGCATGTTTTGAACAAGTTGAACACTACAGAACATACTCATTCAAAATATGTAACAAGCTCAAACAAGAAGAATCAAAGCACAATAAGCTAAAATTAGATCATAAAATTGCTGATGAAAAGATCATGTCTCTTCAAGCTTCTTGGAACAAAACTCTTAAAGAACTTAAACTTGTAAAGAAACAACTTGAAGAGATGAACAAAACATTTGAACAAGAAAAATTGGCACATGCAGCAACTCAAATAGATTTAGCCAAAGTTAAAAACTCAAAGAAAATTGTTGAGCAACTGGTGAATGGAAGAAATGACAAAGATAAAACAGGACTAGGATTCACACATGAACCTACGCCTGAATCAATCTTAAACACATTACCAAAGAATTTCAATACTCATGATCATTCACCAGAAAACAAAGCTAAACTTAAAGAATTTCAAGATCAAAAGAACTTCAAAAAGAAAAATGTTGAAGTTTATGAAGAAACTGACTTAGATAAGATCAAAAATGGTCATCCAATCAAAGTCAAATCTTATGAACCTCAACAAATGCAAAACAAGCTGTTTGTACCAAAAAGTGAAACTGTTATTAAACAAACTGAACAAAAGAGTGAAAAATCTACTGATGTCAATAACAAACTTAAAGGAAAATGTGAAGAAGTTAAAACAGATAATAATATTTCTGATGATTCAAGTTCAAATGAACTAACTGACGAAAAAGAGTGTCAAAAGGAATCTTCTCAAGATTCAACTAAACTTCAAAGCAAGAAAACATCATCAATATTAAGAAATCAAAGAAGAAGAAAAGCTGCAAAAGCAAAGAAGACTGAATCACTTAATCAGTCATAGAACAATACTCAAATTAAACCTGTGAAGTTTGTGTCTGCAGGAACTTTTGACATGAACACAAATACAAAAATGACACCTAAACCCAAGATCAAATCTAACTCTGATCTGAAAATAATTTCAGATCCTAAGACTTCCGCTGTGCATAAAAGATTTGAATCGAAGGAGTCAAAGAATTGTGTTCAAGTTCAAAAGAGAAATCCAAAAAATCAAATGACCAAACTCAAACCAAATAAACAACATATTAATCTGTCTAACCCAAATTTACAAAAGAATCAAATGTTGCTTCCACTTCAAGGGTTAACAAAATGTTGTTCAAACATTCTGAAAAGTATTGTGATATATGTGACATGTACAATCATGACATTTCCGAATGTTACTTTAACAAGTATTGCTACATATGTGATATGACAAATCACACAACAGCTGAGTGTTACTTTAACAAATACTGTGCTTTGTGTGATGAAAGAAATCATAATACAAATGATTGTTACTGCAGGAAGAACTCTTCAAGGAAGGAGTTCAATACTCAAGGCTTTGTAAATCCACAGTTTATAAGAAATCAAAATATTGGATTTAAATTTTCACAACAACAACCTTCCTTGGGTTTGAGATCTTTCAGAAGAAACAATTCTGATTACGATAATCAACATTTTGTCAAATCACAGCAATATAATCAAGAAAAGTTTATTCCACGATCTGTGAGAATAAACAAAGGAACATTCTCAAATGCTTCATATAAGAGTTCAAGATTTGTTGATGATGATCTAGAAAACAGATATAATGCTTTGAAATCAAAATCACAAAGAGATAATCAACTGATTTCTCAAAAGGATTTGAATATGTTAAAATTAAAAGAAACCAGATGTCAACAAACTTCATTTCAAACAATTTACAATTATTGACAAGTTTGGCAAGCCTAAGACCATCTCGGCTTGGGTTACTAACTCACCTTAAATGTTTTTGAATGCAGGTACGCCCGCGAAGACCAATCAACTCATGGTATGTTGACAGTGGGTGTAGCCGGCATATGACAGGCAATCAAGCCTTGTTACAAGATTTTAAGTTAAAAGATGGTACTCATGTTGCTTTTGGAGGTGATGCAGGTGGAAAGATAACAGGAGAGGGAACAGTGTCCAATGGGATTATCAGTTTTGATAAAGTCAACTTCTATTCACAGTTGAACTTCAATCTTCTAAGCGTATCCCAAATTTGTGACAAATCTTATTCTGTTCTTTTTGATGAATCTCACTGTTATGTCTTGAAACCAGGTTTTCAGATTAGCAATGACTGGGTGATAGTTAAAGCTGCTCGGGATAGAGATGTATACAAACTGGATATGTCTCAAGTTGATTCTGCAACAGAAATAACTTGTTTGATTGCTAAAGCATCAAATGATGAAAGCCAGCTTTGGCATAAACGTCTCGGTCATTCAAACTTCAAAACCATGAACAAGCTTGTAGCAGAAAATCATGTTATTGGACTTCCTTCCAAGAAGTTTTCAACAACTGATCATTGCTCAGCATGTCTGAAGGGAAAATAACATAGAGCATCTTATAAGTCCAAGCTGATAAACTCAAACATGAAACCACTCCAGATGTTACATATGGACCTTTTTGGACCAACTAATTTTAGGAGTATTAGTCGAAAATCATACTGTTTAGTCATCATAGATGATTATACAAGATTTTCATGGGTTTTCTTTCATCATGCTAAATCTGAAACTGCAGATCTTCTAAAAGAATTCATTAATAAAGTTGAAAATCAACTTGAACAAAAAGTAAAGATAATAAGAAGTGATAATGGAACTGAATTTAAAAATGCTAACATTGATTTATTTTGTGCAGAAAAAGGGATAGTTCATTAGTTCAGTGCTCCCAGAACTCCACAACAAAATGGAGTTGCTGAAAGGAAGAACAGAACTCTGATTGAAGATGCCCGGTCTATGTTAGCTGATGCCAAAATTCCAATCACTTTCTGGGACGAAGCGATATCAACAGCCTGTTTTGTTTAGAATAGAATCTTACTTGTTAAAGATAAAAAGAAAACTCCATATGAGTTAATGTTTGACAGGAAACCAAACATAAACTTTTTAAAATCATTTGGTTGTCAAGTTATGATTCTTAACTCAAGTGATCATTTAGGAAAATTTGAAGAAAAAGCTGATAATGGATTTTTCGTTGGATATTCATCAGTTTCCAAAGCCTATCGAGTTTATAACTCTAGGACAAATACTATTAATGAAACATTCAACGTTAAATTTCAGGAAAATTCTTTTCCATCAGTTTCAGATGGTCCTGCATGGTTATTTGATATAGATTCTTTGTCAAACTCATTTCAACCTAACTTGTTTAATCAATCTGATGATTTTACAGGTAAGAAGAACTCAAGAGGAGATCTTGGATCTTTCAGTGATGATTCAGATTCTGATGATTCAGATGATGCTTGCCCAGATTATCCATTCTTCTCATTTGTCAAGGATTCAACAATCCAATTTAATGACAATGTTCATGCTACTACAGCTTCAGATCATTCAGTTTCAGCAGATCAAGCAGAATCACAACCTTTTCCTAACGATGGTATAGAAATTGGACACCTTAAGTCTGGCACATCTTCTATCTCTGGAGATGCAATTAATCATAGTAACCTTGATTACTTTCTCAATTCATCGACTCAAGTTCCAAATTTCACTCCACATTCTTCTACCTTATTGCAACAGCTCTCCAATCTGAACCAAACCAATCTTGATGTTAATGTTCAAGGAACTGAGATACCGACATCTCGTATCCACAGGAATCATCCAACGTCACAAATTATTGGTCCTCTGAATGAAAGAACTACTAGGAGTAAATCTGAACATGCAAATGTTTGTTTATGCTCTTGTTTTCTTTCTCAGATTGTTCCTAAAAATGTCACCGAGGCATTATAGGACAATGGTTGGATTGAAGCTATGCAAGAAGAACTTCTTCAATTTCGCAAACAAGAAGTGTGGAAGTTAGTGGAATTACCTGAAGGAGAAAATTCCATAGGCACGAAATGGTTGTTTCGAAATAAAACTGATGATCGTGGCATTGTTATAAGAAACAAAGCAAGACTTGTTGCACAAGGATACACACAGGAAGAAGGAATTGACTATGATGAAGTATTTGCTGCAGTTGCAAGACTCGAATCCATTCGTGTTTTCCTGGCTTATGCATCATTCATGAAATTCAAGGTGTATCAAATGGATGTTAAAGGTGCATTTTTGTATGGTCCAATCACTGATGATGTGTATGTGAAGCAAACTCCGGGCTTTGAGGATGCAGAATTTCCACATCGAGTGTATAAGCTTAGCAAAGCTTTATATGGACTACATCAAGCTCCTAGAATTTGATATGAGACATTATCTCAACACTTGATCCAATATGGATACACTAGAGGGAAAATCGATCCTACTTTATTCATAAAGAAGGATAATGATGATCTCTTATGTGTGCAAGTGTATGTAGATGATATCATATTCGGTTCTACCAGTCCTCAATTGTGCAATGAATTTGAAGAAATCATGAAATCTCGTTTCCAAATGAGTTCTATGGGAGAAATCAATTTCTTTCTTGGATTGCAAGTTCAACAATCTGCAGATGGTATTTTTATCAATCAAGAGAAATTTGTTGACAAACTCTTGAAGAAATTCAAACTGCATGATTGTCAGTCCATACGAACTCCAGTTGACGTAAACTCCAAGATTAAGCCTGATCCTAAAGGAAAATCAGTAGATCAAACTCTATACAGATCTATGATTGGTTCTTTGATGTATCTTACTGCATCAAGACCAGACATCATGTATGCTGTATGTGTTTGTGTAAGGTATCAATCAGACCCGAAAGAATCTCACTTAATTGCTGTCAAGAGAATATTCAGGTATCTCAAAGGTAAACCAGCTTTAGGGCTTTGGTATCCTTACGAGGGTAATTTTAAGTTACATGGATACACAGATAGTGATTATGGTGGATGTTGTCAAGACAGAAAATCTACAACGGGTAGTTGTTAGTTTCTTTGACCCAGATTAGTTTCATGGCAATGTAAGAAACAAACAAATGTTTCTGTCTCAACTGCAGAAGCTGAGTACATAGCTGCATCAGCAGGATGTTCTCAAATCCTTTGGTTGCAAACCAACTGCTAGATTATGGGTTCAATTTTCTTAAAACGCCCAATTACATTGATAACACTGCTGCTATGTTCATTACAGCTAATCCAGTTCAACATTCAAAAACAAAACATATCAAAATTCGATATCATTTTCTAAGAGATAATTCTGAAAAAGGTTTAATCATTTTCATTCAAATAGCAACTGAAATACAGTTGGCAGACTTATTTACTAAAGCTTTTCTTCCAGGAAGGTTTGAGTATTTAGTGGAGTCAATTGGCCTTATTAACCATGTGTAAACCTCGTTATTAATTTGAATCTTTTCATGATAAAATACTTTCCTAAATATGAAGGTATTCATAAGGGTGACTTTTCATAGTTATTTGCCTGATTGTTTGTGTGTGTGTGCTTTCTTTTATAGAAAAAGAAAATACAAAATTAGAAAACTCAAAAATCAAATAAAAAATATAAATCAAAAACTCCAAAAATAGAGTTCTTTTTGTTTCTAATTCATTTTTTTGGAATGAATCTGTGTTTGCCTTATGTGAGAAATGATAGTACATTAGTAAGATCAGTTGCGTACTTCACTCGCTAATAAAGTCTGACATGATCAGGATTTGATGTGTAGACAATATCATGCTAGTATACTGAACAAGTAAATTCTTGTGATTACCCCAAAATTATATGCTTGTTTGTGTATTCATCTAAGTGCTTTTGAGTGTATTAGCTTATCAGATTGAATGCTTGCTAAGCTACACCCACTCACACCTGATGATAATGTGACTAATCATGAGATCTGTTACAAGCATCATTCACTGCTCTGTTATGAGTCATCATAGACCTGAAGTGCTGAGATATCCTCTGTTGTAAGTCATTACAGACCTGGATATTCTCCTTTGATGCAAAAGATGCCAATGTGCACAACCTATTCAAATGGATGGTTAGAGTTGATCAAATGGTTATCCATGATCATTCTCTATTTAATTAGGTAACATGAACTCTGGTTATGCATATTTGTTAGGTAATAAGTTGAGAATGTGTGCTTCCTTGCATGTCTTGATGATGGTTGATCCTCTAAGTCTTGGTATGAGTCACATCTTGTCATATATAATTCTACCCGACTCAATCCAAGAATTGAAAAAGTAAGTGAGCTGATAATTTGTGTCAAAAACAGTCATTTTCTGTCCTTAGATCTTGTGTCTCCTTTGCTGTGATGTCACTGACCTGGAACACACTTGATCAGGATTTAATCATTGTCTATGACTATTCAAATATTTTTTTATTTTAATGTTCTGATCTTTACTAATATGATCTCACTGCAATCTATGATTCTATTGTAAATATTAGATTTTCAGTCTGATTTCATTTTGATTTTATGCATGTTTTCTTATGTGCAGGCAATATAACAATGTTAAGTGTGCTATTCTTATGATCTGTTAGTAAACTTCTAAGTTTTGCAAAGGAACTTAAAAGTTTAGGGGGAGTAATAAACCAGTAAGAATATTCTCAGAAAATCAAAATGATCATGTTGAATTGACAGGATGATGCTTTAATTTCAAAGTATGTGTGTGGTTATCTATGATAAAATGATCTCATAGTTTTTTAGCAAGTGGAAAAGCTTCTTTGAAATGTTGAAAACAAGACAGATTTTGAAATGACAGGATCTCAGCCTCTAGTTTGATCAATTAGGTTGTATTTGCAGCGGATTTAGCACGAAAATTAGCAATTATAGCAAGAACATAAAGAATTTTGCATGTAATAGTAAATGTAGAGAGAGAGAACAATTCTACCAAAAAGGAATAATATTCTTTTTGCTCCCCATGTTTCGGCGCGGAATACAATTAGGTCACTGCCTTTTTATAGGCAAAAAGACCCATACTGATGTCAGATTCCACTGACATCAACTGTTATTTAACTAACTACTGATAGAACACTTAAACTACTGAAGATGTCACAACAGCTGACATCTTCTTACAAAACTACTAAGTGTTCTACCTATTACAAGTACTGAAAAGGAAACTACTGAAAAGCTACAACGACTGAAGAACAAACTCTTCAGTCGTTTACAAACTACTGAACTATAACAGCCGAAGAACAAACTCTTCATCTGTTGTACAAACTACTGAAAGGAAAAACATAACTACTGAAAGGAAAAACCATCACAACAACTGAAGAAGACTTCTTCAGCTATTGTGACAAACTCTGAGGCTTCAGCACTTTGGTTTTCAGACTTTGGTCTTCAGATGATTCATCAGCTGATGACTTCAATAGTTGTCATCAGCTGATGTCTTCAGTCATTGTCTTCAGACTTTGTGCATCAGTTGTTGATCTTCAGTTCTTCAGTTGTTGATCTTCAGCACTTGTCTTCAGTACTTGAAGTCTTCAGTACTTGTATTCATCAGTACTTCAAACTTCAGTACTTATCTTCAGCACTTTGGGATCTTCAGCTGTTGTACTTCAGATCTTTGATCTTTAGCTGTTGATTCTTCAGACTTTGTCAAACTACTGATGAAGGTCTTTAGCAGTTGTTGTGATGTCATGTGGGACTTAGAGGTTATCCTGATCTTGGCTCATTGGTTCTTTTGGTCCAACAAACTCCCCCTGAACCAATGCAGCCAAAACCTCTAAGTTATTTATTGTCCCACTTATTGTTGGCATAAATATTGGTCTATTTCCTTCTGGATCAGATCAGAAGTGGACTCTGATAAGCACTGGCCTGGGAGAAAGTCTCTGATATTTGTTTAGCTAAGTATGGATGGGAGCCCTGTCTTGGGGAACCAGACACAGGGCTCTTGTCCCATCCATGAGACTTACCTCCCACGTACGAGCCTATAGGATTCTATGGTGTAGGCTCTGAGGAATGTGAGTTGTTCTTCTTTGGATAGGTCCTCAGGCGCACCTACGAATAATCCTTCACGGCCGTACAGCTCTGAGACAAACTTGGCCTGTTTGCCATTCTTGAGCTCAACTGTTGTAACTTGCCTATAGGCGAATTCATCTGGATGTCTGCCTTCTAGCAACAAATTGAGCTCATCCTTATGGAAGTTCTCAAGCCTCGTATAGACTAAGCCCTTCCTCACCACCCTATTGTCCAACATTGTTTGGGGTGACTGCTTAGCTCTATAGGCTTTCTCGAACTCCTCTACTATCTCCCACGGTGTTATTACAAGAGCCACAGAGATCACTTCATCTACGATTCTCTTAAGTTGGCTCTTGTATCTCACAGGAATGTCTTTCTTAATTATCCTGTGAGCCACCCTGGGATCAGGCCAAGTCCTCACTCTATCCTTATCATATTGAAAGGTTTGCTTAAGAGTGAAGAGTCTTAGAGCTTCTTTCTTCATATTCATTATAGAGGTAGAAGCAGCATAAGCTTGATCATTGTTTTTCAGCATCTCTTCATCATGTAATCTTTGCTGCTCCTCCTCTTCTAACTTAACCCTCACAGTATCCATCTGTGAGGTGGGAGTGATGGTTTTAGATTTGGATTTAGGTAGAGCGATGACTGCAGAAAGAGGCAGTCTATCCTCCTCATCCTCCTCTTCTTCTTCTTGCAGCCTCAACACCCTTCTCTTCTTCTTCAAAGGTGGATCATTGGCTGTGGGTTTTGATGGTGAAGGGGTTGGTTTTGTGGGTTGTGTTTGGGTTGTTGGTGTGGGAATGTTGTCAGGCCTTGCTAGTAACCTAGAAATAAGAGCAGGTTTGGTTTGTTTTACTAGCAGGGTCCTGTTCCCAGCACCGGCTTCAGAAAGGGCTTCTGCGACAAGCCCTTTTGTGAAACCACCAGCCGAACAGATCTTGGTGGCTATAGCCAAGATTCTGTCCCTGGTCCATGCCTTGACAACAAGGACTGGCCTCCCTAGATACTTCGAAATGAATCTACTCATAGCCTCGAGTCTCTTTTTATCCTCTTGGCTATAAGTAGACCATCGGTATTCAATCTCTCTTGCCTACATCTTCCTAATCTCCTGATCTAGCAAGGCAGTGTCCTTTTCAAAGCCTTGCCTGAACAGCTAATCAATGACAAAGTCCATTGATCTGCTTTGTTCAGCATCAGCCTCCTTGACAAGGGCTGTTAGATCAGGATCACCCTTCTCTACCTTCTCTCCCTCCTCTCCTCTCTTCTCTCCTCTCTTCTTTTGATAAGTGAAACTAAAATCCTTTTGGATTTCAGCCACTTCTATTCGCTCACTCTCCTCCCTCATCTTCTCCTTCCCTTTCACCCTCTCTGTCTCCTCAGACCTCTCCCTCTCATTTGCCCCCTCTCTCCCTACTTCTTTCTCTTCCTCCACCCTCTTCCTCTTAGCTTGCACTGATGTCTCTCCCTTTTTGGGTGCATTGGTTGGGGTTTGACTATCAGCAAACGCCTTAGCAACTGCAACCTCCACCATGGGTTGTATATGAGTGGGAAGCCTCTCATCAATGGTTTTCATCACAATTTCTATGATTATAGGTGTGATGAGAGGCAGGGATTTTTGGAAGATAGCATCTAGCTGCTCAGGAGGGTTCTGTTCCTGAGAGCTAGTGCCAGAAGCAAGGGCAGGTGGCTGAGTTTGTGGGAGTGGTTGAGTGTCTATGAGACCTTCGGGTGAAAGTGCCATCTGTGGGTTTATGGTGGCAGATGGACTTGCTTCTTGGGAGAATTTGGCAAGCAGCTCTTTGAGTCTGCTCACCTCCTCCTCAAGAATTGTGTTTTGAGCAACTACATCAAAGAAGAAGCTCAAGTGATCATCAGTGTGAACTGAATCACCTGACCTCCTGACAATGTCAGGATGTACATGCACTGAGTGTGGCTCAGCAGTTACATGTGCCCCTTCATATTGGTACTGGGGACTTCCAGCCTCCGGATTGGATCCATCATCGGCAGTTGCCTCTGGTGAGGTCTTATTTATGTTACCAGCTTCTTCCTGCTCATTTGCTAATGCAGGGGAAGTGGCAGCCTCACCAGAATGTCCTATCTCCCTAGCCACACTGGGAGATTGGACATGTGATTCTCTGTGTTGTGAGCTCCCACCAGCACTTGTGTCCACCCTCTCTTCGGTTGGGTTCTCCCCAGTTAGAATTGGTTTTTGGGAAAAGGGTGGAGTGCTCAGATGGGTCAACACTTTGGTGATTATTAGTGTGGGGCTTTGTGGGGCGGTCTTAATGGGAGATGGGCTTGAAGCAGTGTGCACATGGGGAGGAGGGTGCATTTCAATGGCAGTCTCCTCAAGTGAGAAAGACTCCAGATGTGTGGCAGCCCCTGAAGTGGTTGTATCAGGCTCCTGTTAAGAGGAAGCCTGTGCGGTTGTGGTGGGTGGAGTCGTGGTGACTGCTGGGAGAATCAGACCAGCAGCCACTTCCTGCCTTTATGTTGTAGGGGCATCCTCAGGGGACTCATTTCCCTGAGTAGCCTTTGTGGGCTTCTTTTTGGTTTTTGGTTTGGTGGGGACTTTGGATTTGGAGGTGGAGGCTGTGGGTTCTAGCTGCGTGGGTTTTTGCAGCTTGGCAGCCATGGAAGGGACCCCAGTGCCAACAAGTCCCTCAGCACTAAGCTGGCTCTCGATAATGGCCATTATGAACCGAGGATACAAGATCCAACGGTTAGAAATTGGTTTTGTGGCCATATCTTTGAGTTCTAAAAATATAATATCAGTAAAATTAAGTGGTTGTTTCTCAAATATAGAATATAATACATGTTGCCACCTTGTTGACATCTGGTCCCATGAAGATGTTTTGGGGCCAGACACACATTCACCATGTGGAAAATGAGACGTTGGGGATCTGGGAAGTGTTTCTTCAACAAGGTGGAGGAAGCTAGGTCACCCTGATAGTCGTTGGCTGTGAAGTTTAGATCGAGGCGCCTTTGGGGTAAGAGGTTGGGAAGGTGGCATCCTCCAACTTTAGGGTTTGTCGAATAGTAGCTGGAGTGATAACCACTTGGTGGTTGTTTACGGAGGACCGGAGAAAGACCTAGCCATCGTTCTCTCCGGTTTGGATCGTGATGTTCGTCCAGAACTCCGCCAAGGAATCAGTGTATATGGTGGGGTTGAGGAGGAATGCCGTTTGGTATGGTGAGTCGTTCATTAAGTCGACGGCATGATGAAACTTAGACCAGAAAGGCGATTTCGTCAGGTATGCGACACAGTTGTGTCGAGGTTTGATTTGCATGGGCGCCATTAATGGTGTATTGGAAGTTCAGAGGTCGACGGCATGATGAAACTTAGACCAGAAAGGCGATTTCGTCAGGTATGCGACACAGTTGTGTCGAGGTTTGATTTGCATGGGCACCATTAATGGTGTATTGGAAGTTCAGAGGTTTTTGAAAAGTTAGGTCAAGTAAGAATGAAAAGCTCTGAAGGTTGGGTATTTATAGGGTTTGGCAAAGGCTGAAAGAAAACTACTGAAGGTTTTGGTGTTAGTCATCAGTTGTTGAAACGACTGATGGCGTGGTTTTAACCTTCAGTGGTTGTAACATCTGAGGACTTGGTGTTAGTCTTCAGTAGATAAAACTAGTAAAACCATGGTTTTGTCCTTCAGATTTGTAAACGGCTGAAGACTTGTTGTCAGTCTTCAGTAGTTATAAACTACTGAAGACCTAGTTTTCATCTTCAGACGTTGTAACAACTGAAGACTTGGTGTTAGCCTTCAGTAGTTGTGAACTACTGACATCAGTATTTGTGAACTACTGAAGACATGGTATTGCTCCAGTTGTTGTGAACAACTGAGGACTTGGTGTTAGTCATCAGTAGTCGTGAAACTACTGAAGACATGGTTTTATCCTTCAGTTGTTTGGGTATGAAACAGCAGCTGTTGGTATCAGCTGAAGAGTAAAATTACTTATCAGCTGTTTCCGTCAAATCAGTTGTTTCATGCTGACCTCCACATTTACTCATCAGCCCTTTGGCTGACTTTCAGATGTTTCATTGACCCTTCAGCTCTTATGATCAGATGTTCACAAGTGCTGATGAAATACTCCAGAGCTGGTGAACAAATTTTGTCTTCAGTACTTGTGTAAGATTACACATCAGTACTTGTGGACAATATTTGTTCTTCAGTACTTATTTGTTTGAAAATAATACATCAGTAGTTGTAATCCACCTCAGTACATCAGTTGTTTTCAACAAATAATGTACATTAGTACTTTGAAGCATTTTGGTCTTCAGTAGTTGTGAAAATACTGAAGACTCAATTACTCATCAGTACTTATATTTGACCTTTGCATACTAATGCTGATCAGTACTTGTGAACTGAGAACATCAGTATTGGTCAAATTATTCTAGCTGCAGCATACCAAGCCTTAGTACCAAGTTTTGAAATATGGCACTATCTAAAGGCTTAGTAAATATATCTGCAAGCTCATCAGCACTAGGCACAAACTTTGGATTAATCAGACCTTTTTCATAGCAATCCCTAATAAAATGATGTCTGATCTCTATATGTTTGGTCCTAGAGTGCTGGACTGGATTTTTAACAATGCAAAGAGCTGAAGCATTATCCATTAACAATGGAGTCTTAGTCTCTGTAATGCCATAATCCAAGAGTTGGTTCTGAAGCCAGAGTATCTGAGATGTACAACTTGCAGCAGCAATGTACTCAGCTTCAGCAGTGGATGTAGCAATTGATGTTTGTTTCTTACTCTGCCAAGAAACTAAACAATTGCCTAGGAATTGGCAACCACCAGAAGTGGATTTTCTGTTGACTTTGCATCCTGCATAGTCACTATCAGAGAAAGCAACTAATTTGTAAGAATGTCCAGTTGAATACCAAAGACCTAGTGATTGGGTACCTTGCAGATATTTAAAGATCCTTTTGACGGCAATCAAATGGGATTCTTTAGGTGCAGCCTGAAATCTAGCACAGGCACATTTTGCAAACATGATGTCTGGTCTAGAAGCTGTAAGGTACATCAAGGACCCAATCATACATCTGTAAAGGGTTTCATCAACCGCTTTACCTTTCTGATCTACATCTAGTTGTGTGATGCTGCTCATGGGAGTAGAACAGGGCTTACAGGTTTGTAAATCAAACTTATTCAATAACTCCTTTATGTATTTGGACTGATGGATAAATATTCCATCATCCCTTTGTTTGATTTGCAAACCTAGAAAGAACTGTAATTCCCCTAAAGCACTCATTTCAAACTTTTGCTTTATGAGCATTGTAAATTCATCACATAACTTTAGATCAGAGGATGCAAAGATGATGTCATCTACATAAATTTGAACAAGGAGCTTATGTTGTCCCAAAGTCTTGATGAATAAGGTTTTATCAATGGTGCCTCTAGTGAACTTATTCTCTAGAAGAAAAGTTGATAGTGTCTCATACCAAACTCTAGGAGCTTGCTTCAGCCCACAAAGAGCCTTATCAAGCTTGTACACCCAATCAGGATGTTTATTGTCCTCAAAGCTTGGTGGTTGACACACATAAACTTCTTCTTTTATTTTACCATATAAGAAGGCACTTTTGACATCCATTTGATAGACATTAAGACTGTGAAAGGCAGCATAAGCTAAGAACAGTCTGATTGCTTCCAGTCTTGCCACAGGGGCAAAGGTCTCATCATAATTGATGCCTTCCTCTTGTGCAAACCCCTGGACAACCAACTTGGCCTTGTTCTTAACTATTTGGCCCTTCTCATCTGTTTTGTTCCTAAATACCCATTTGGTGCCTATTGCACACTTACCTTGGGGTAAAGGAACAAGCTCCCACACTTGCTGTTTCTTGAACTGAAGAAGCTCAAGCTGCATTGCTTCAACCCATCCATTGTCTCTTAAAGCAACATGATAGTTCTTTGGCTCTTGCTGACTGATGAAGAGAGCATAGAAGCAGAAATTGGACAATTGACTCCTAGTTGAAACTCCAGCATTGATATCACCAATGATTTGAGATATGGGTTGATTCTTCAGCTCTTGATAGACTATAATGTCAGGTCAAGTGTTTGTAGGACTTTCAGTAGCAACAGATGGTGATGGAGATTCTTGAAACCATGTAGGAGATGGCAACTCAAATGAAGTAGAGCAAGCAGAAATCTCATCAGCATTTGTTGTGGATGGGGCTGCTGAAGCTACGGGAGCATCAGGTTTAGTGGACTCAGTCAGGTTGTCACTAATCCTGAAGAGGTGAGTACTGACTACATCATCATCAGTACCACCAGGTGGAGAACTATTGACAGGCTCAACAGCTGGAGGTTGATAAGGAACATATTGCAGTATGTCCAGATCAAACAACTCCACAGGGTTTTGTGGAATCTTGTCCTTTGGAGATTCATTGAACTTAACATGCAGAGTTTCTTCAACCACCTTTGTCCTACAGTTGAAGACTGTATGCCTTGCAAGTTGATGAATAACCAATAAAATACCCTGCATCCACCTTACTAGCAAACTTCTGGAGTGGGTTGCTAGTGTTGAGAATGAAACATGGACACCCAAAGGCTCTAAAGAATGAAATCAGAGGAGCCAAATGGTGAAGAACTTCATAAGGAGTCTTCATCAACCTCTTATTCACTAAAGCTCTATTTTGTACATAGCAATCTGTATTGACAGCTTCAGCCCAAAAGGTCAGTGGCAGCCTTGAGTCGGCCAACATTGACCTTGCAGCTTCAATGGGAGTCCTGTTCTTTCTCTCAACCACTCCATTCTGCTCAGGAGTTCTAGGAATACTAAACTGCCTTCTAATTCCCTTGGATAGGTAGAAGTCATCAAGTGTGTGGTTTCTAAACTCTGTTCCATTGTCACTCCTCACACACTTGACCTGCAGTGAATACTGCTTTTCTACAAATAACACAAAGTTCATGATTGTCTTGGCTGCTTCATCCTTGGAGTGCAAGAAGAAAGTCCATACAAACCTGGAGTAATCATCCACAATTACCAGGCAGTATTTCTTCTTTGCCATGCTCATCACTCTGACAGGACCAAAGAGATCCATGTGCAGAAGCTGCAAGCAGGCAGTGGACTTTGGTTCTTCTATTGAAGGGAATGAAACTTTGTGTTGTTTTCCTTTTAAGCAAGCAGTGCAGTTATCTTCACACTTGAACTCCTTCAAAGGCAATCCTCTTACTAAACCATGGCTTATCAGCTGATTCATGTTCTTGAAATTAACATGCCCCAGCCTTCTATGCCATAGAGTAGACTCTTGAGGAGAAGCCTTGGAGAATAGGCACGGATGGTCTTTTAGATCTATCTTTTTAGAAAGATCTAAGGCATACACTCTTCCTGTCATGTTGGCCTTCAGGAGAGTGTATTCATCCAACACCTTGTCAATCAAATTTAGAAAATTGGATGACAGAATCCGACAGTTCTGGCTTGTGAAAAGGGCAACATGTCCTTTATCACACATTTGACTGACACTCAAGAGGTTGTACTTGAGATTCTCCACATGGTTAACATCATCAAACCTTATTTCCCTATTGGAAACAAAGCCTTTTCCAATGATGTAACCCTTTGCATCATTGCCAAAGGAGGCAAATCCCTTCTTTCCTTGAGAGTAGTCATTAAGAAGGGAGATGCTTCCTGTCATGTGCATAGATCCTCCACTGTCTACATACCAGATGCTTCTTTGGCATGTTGAAGAACCCTGCAATCATAACCATATGTTAGTTAGTTTTAGAGACCCAAACCTGTTTGGTTTTGGGTCTGTTCTCAACTACAGGTGCAACACTAACAGGTGTGTTATGTGTAACAGCCTGAGGTGAAGGAGATGGTGCAGAAGAGGAACCCTTTGGCTTGGACTTCCTTTTCTATGGTTTCAACACAGGAGCATCTAAATGATTGACTCTTCCCATTAGATGCTGAACCATCATCACCAGTTGTGTCTGACTTTGTGATAA
The DNA here is from genome assembly GCA_024085815.1 of Flaveria linearis. Classification (NCBI taxonomy): domain Eukaryota; kingdom Viridiplantae; phylum Streptophyta; class Magnoliopsida; order Asterales; family Asteraceae; genus Flaveria; species Flaveria linearis. The sequence continues at coordinate 54,378,820 of CM044011.1, read as the reverse complement.
AGCTTTCAGCTCTTCAGACACATTGGGACTTGCTGATGATGGATTTCTATGTTGCACCATCTTCTTTTGAGCAACCTCAGCTGTTGCCTGAGTAACCCCTACCTTCTTTTTAGATTTAGCTTTGGGCTTAGGGATTTCAGGCTTTGATGTTGCTAGTACAAACTTGGTTTCAAACTCATTTTTCATTTTATTTATTTGCTCATTAATTTTCTCCTTTTGTTTGAGTTTGGAACCCCTTTTGTACCAGCAATCATCAGTAAGATGATTGAACAAGCCACATACTTCACATGGCTTCTTCTTCATCTTATGTTGATCATCAACTGAAGAAGATGAAACTGTTGAAGACTTGTTTTTCAGCTGTTTGTTATCAGTACTAACAGTTTTCTTCCCTTTAGTACCTGCTTTCCTGACCTCTTCTTTAGTTGTCTTCAAACCTTTTCTACTATCAGTTTTCTTCTCTTCAGTGCTGGCAGTAGTTGAGGTTTGAACTTCAGGTGTTATCACTTGCTCTCCAGTACTTTCAGTACTTCTAGAGACAACACCTGAGTTGATCAACCTTTTGATCATGTGACAGTCAGCATTTAAACCGTCAGCTGTTGTAGCATCAGCTGATTGGTTTTGGCAGGAGCTAATGCTGACTTTTATCTCTGATGATGCTGAATCAGAAGATAGTAGGTCACATGATGAGAAGGATTGGTTATTGCTCTCTCCATCAGATTCAACTTCTGCTCTTGAAGTAAAATCTGTAGGAGGAGCAGTGTGATTATAACCAATGCCAAACTTCATATTGGAAGCTGATTGCTTGCTAAGAAGCATTTCAAAACCCTTGCATGATTGCACCCATCGATCACACTCTACTTGGGTGTTTGCAAGAGTTTCCTTGAGGTCCTTGTACTTTTCTAGAAGTGCATCTTCCCTAGCTTTATCATCTTTTATTTGACATTTAAGCTTATATATCTCATCATTTTTCTCATTAAGTGCAGCCTCAAATTCAGCTTTCTTTTTGGAAATTGTTTGCTCTAGCTCAAGATTTTTATCTATTAAAGCTACATTTGCTTCTCTAATAGAAGCAAATACTGCTATGCATGATTCAGAACAAAGCTTGGCTTTGGCCTCAGAGGATACCTGTGATGAGGCATTGGATGATGACCCCTCAGTAGACTCAAGGGCCATTAGAGCAAGATTTCCAAATGGACTATCACCACCATGTTGACCAGCACCTTGGAGTAGCTGTTCCTGACCAGATAGATCATCTGGCAGAATACTCCAGTCAACAACTCCTGGGGTGAAGAAGCTGTGTTGTTGAGGTTGTGTTTGATGATGAGATTGGGAAGATTGAGGCTCAGGAAGAGCCTGTGGTGGCTGAGCAGAAGGTGCTTGAGTTTGACTGGGCTGAGGCACATAGTAGCAGGGGTATGAGTATGGCATATAACCCTGAGGCACAAAATAAGCAGGTGATGCCTGTGCTTGTGATGGATGGCCAGAACTGGAGGAGTGTTGCCCTCTGTGCTGTGAGCTATTGCTTGGAAAAGTCACAAAGGGTGCAGAGGAGTTAGATCCAGATGATCTACACTCTCTAGCAAAGTGTCCAAGCCTTTGGCACTTGTGACACCTCAACTTGCTCTTTTCAAAACCAACTTTGGTTTTGCCAGAGAGACCAGGGAATTTCCTACCAGTTCTTTTGTAGAACTTTTGAGATCTAATATTGATCATTGCTATTTGGCTCAAAATATCACTCTCTTCTAGATCATCATCTGGAATGCCCTTCAAGTCCTCCATCAGAAAGCACAAATTTTCACTGCTACCTCCTGAACTACTACTAACACCAACAAAAGCTTGTTCAGAGTTGGTAGAGAAATCAATATGCTCATCATAAGAACTCTCTGATGCAGCATATTCAGACTCCTGACTTATCAAGGCAGTATTGCCATGGACAAAGTCATCAGTGAGCTTGCCAGAGGTGGACAACTTCCTCTTTTGCTCTATCTCTCTCTCAAATGTGAGCAGTTTCCCATGAAGTTGGGTGAGAGATAGAGTATCTAGGTCTGCACTGGAGCGTAGGACAATGGTATAAGTGTCACATCTCTCAGGCAGTGATCTGAGGAATCTGTTGTTCATCTGGCTGTTAGAGCACTCTTGTTTGACCATCTTCAGCTCAGAGATCAAACAAGAAAACCGCTCAAACTGCTGAGTCAGAGTCTCACCCTTCCTATGAGAGAATGTCTCATATTGTTGGGCGAGGATTTCCCTAATATTTGCTAAGACCGAATCGGTTCCTCCGAATTGTTCCTTCAGAGCAACCCATAGGTCATGAGCAGTTTCAGGACGTAAAAGCCCTGAGTAAATCTCATTTGGAATAGCCATGGCTAAAATTCCATGGGCTCTAGCATCAATCTCGAACAGCTTTAGATCTTCATCCGAATATTGTTCAGGTTTCTTCGGAACCTGTTCATTAGATTCAGGGACGCTCACCATAGGCTTGTATGGTCCATGCACCACTGACTTCCAACAACCAGCACTGTTGACAGACAAGTGGTGAAGCATACGACGTTGCCATATGTTATACTCATTCCTTACAAGCATCGGAGGCTTGGTTGAGGAACCAGTATTGTGAGGATCGTTCGTTGGTGTAGTCATCTCAGTTTTTAGTCAAAATCAAGTTTAAACAAAACAAATGTAGCTCAAAACCACGAGAGCTCAAGTTTTCGGCCAGAAACAGCAAAATCTTACTCTCTACAGCTAATTCTTGCAAATTGCTAATTTGATCAAACGTAGAGATCAAAAGAGCAGTTTCAAATGATCAATAGTGAAATCGATCAATGATTAACCCGCTCTGATACCATTTGACAGGATCTCAGCCTCTAGTTTGATCAATTAGGTTGTATTCGCAACGGATTTAGCACGAAAATTAGCAATTATAGCAAGAACATAAAGAATTTTGCATGTAATAGTAAATGTTGAGAGAGAGAACAATTCTGCCAAAAAGGAATAATATTCTTTTTGCTCCCCATGTTTCGGCGCGGAATACAATTAGGTCACTGCCTTTTTATAGGCAAAAAGACCCATACTGATGTCAGATTCCACTGACATCAACTGTTATTTAACTAACTACTGATAGAACACTTAAACTACTGAAGATGTCACAACAGCTGACATCTTCTTGCAAAACTACTAAGTGTTCTACCTATTACAAGTACTGAAAAGGAAACTACTGAAAAGCTACAACGATTGAAGAACAAACTCTTCAGTCGTTTACAAACTACTGAACTATAACAACTGAAGAACAAACTCTTCAGCTGTTGTACAAACTACTGAAAGGAAAAACATAACTACTGAAAGGAAAAACCATCACAACAACTGAAGAAGACTTCTTCAGCTGTTGTGACAAACTCTAAAGCTTCAGCACTTTGGTCTTCAGACTTTGGTCTTCATATGATTCATCAGCTGATGACTTCAGTAGTTGTCATCAGCTGATGTCTTCAGTCATTGTCTTCAGACTTTGTGCATCAGTTGTTGATCTTCAGTTCTTCAGTTCTTCAGTTGTTGATCTTCCGCACTTGTCTTCAGTACTTGAAGTCTTCAGTACTTGTATTCATCAGTACTTCAGACTTCAGTACTTATCTTCAGCACTTTGGGATCTTCAGCTGTTGTAATTCAGATCTTTGATCTTCAGCTGTTAATTCTTCAGACTTTGTCAAACTGCTAATGAAGGTCTTCAGCAGTTGTTGTGATGTCATGTGGGACTTAGAGGTTTTCCTGATCTTGGCTCATTGGTTCTTTTGGTCCAACATGAAATATTTGGTTTGTTCATTTTGAAACTAAAATGAAGGGTCAAAATGTAAAAAGTTAAATTTTGAGGGTCAAATGTAAAAGTTCAATTTTGAGGGTCAAAAGTGTAAATTTGAGGGAAAAGTAAAAAATTATGCAATATTGTTTAAATATTAGTATGAAATATTAATAATGTGTTTAAACAGTGTGCAGGTGAAAGATTTAAAAAACACAAGTGCAAAAACATCTGAACAGTTGTTATGTGACTGAACAGTTGTTATGTGGCTGAACAATTGTTGTATCTCTAAACAGTTGTTATGTTTCTGAGAAGTCGGTATGTGGGCATTTCAGCATCATTTTGCTACTGCACAGTGCTAATACTATTGAACAGGACTTATGCTACTGAACAGTGCTCATGCTACTGAACAGTACTCATACGACTGAACAGTTCTAATACGGTTGGGCTTATATGACTGAACAGTGCTCATAAGTCCAATACTTAGTAAAATTTAGAACCTAATGAGTCTGCACAGTACTTAAACGACTGAACAGTGCTCATAAGTCAAAAAAAATTTTACTTAGTATAAAAAGCACACTTGTGAATCTCATTTCATTTCATTTCAAAAACCCTCATAAAACCCTTCTCTGACCATTAGAACTCTCGAACAAACCCTCTTTCTTCGATTAAAATCATTCCAAGCTCAAATCACAGATTATTGACAGTGTTTTTGTGATTGTGAATGTAAGTATATGATTCACATTCATCTGATTTGTGATTTAAATGGAAATTTTTTGATAGGCGTTCGACTCCTGTACTGCCGTTTAACCCTAAAACTTGTCAAAATCTCAGATTTGATCATTCAAATCAAAAAAATGTGTGAAATTGATGATTGAATCTTGTTTGTCATGTGATTTCGATCATGTTGTTATGTTAAACTTGTTTTAATCTAACAGTCGATTGAAGACACTGTTCATGTTCATCGATGAACAGTAATGTTTGATGATGAACTCGATGAAGAAGATGAACAGATTCATAATTTTTTTAAATAAAAATAATGAAAAATAAATTTTAATTGATAAAAATCATCATTACAGGAATTAAAGAGTTTAATAAAATGATATAAGATAAAATAAACTAAAGTGTTAAATCTTCAATTAAAATCAATCTTGATAATTCATCTTTTACTAAAATTTAAGTGTTTTCACTTAAAATTAAAATTCCAAGTTGATTTTAAAATTCAAATTTATTTTAACACATCAGTTTATAATATCTTAAATCATTATATTTTTAAACTCACATTAAATCATTTGCTTTAAAATTCACATATTGTCTAATATCATTGTTTTAAAACTTTTGCAGATGGTAGATCTAAAGTTTGTGCCAAAGCACAACATTGTTGCTTTGCTTAATGAGGAAGTTCAAGATGCACTATCTTATGAAGAGATGATTAGATTTCTTCTAAGAACCAAATATGTATATGCCATGTGTTATCAGACAGTAATTTATGATAGACTCATCAGACAGTTCTGGAACACAGCAAGAGTTGAAGCAGATGATGAAGGAAGAAAAGTTCTCAGAGGATTTGTAACTAGAGATAGAATGATTGAAGTGTCTGAAGAATCCATCAGAACATTGAGACTGGGTCACAATGATCCAGAAGATTTGGCTGAGCTTACATTTAATGAATGTAGAGAGACATTCATGGCAATGGGTCATCCTGACCATTTTCCAAAGAAACAATTCTTCAGAGCCAGAGTATACAATCATTGGAAGCTTCTGTGTTATATCTTCCAACATTGTATGTCAAAGAGGAGTGCTGGGTGGAATTCATTTCCAGTAGATATAGCATCTCCTATTATTGCCATTGCAAGAAACAGAAGATTTAATATGGCCAAATGGATATTAAATAGATTCATATTCAATTTGGAGAAAGGAACAAGACATAAGTATCTGATGTATCCCAGGTTCCTACAAATGATCATTAATGAGGAATATCCAGATTTCCATGTATATGGAGTAGGTGGAGATAGACTCATCTTAGAAAACATGTCTGAGGTTACTTATAAGAAAATAACAATGTTAACTGGTGCCCAGAATATTCCTATGTTTGACTACGTGAGAAATGTAGCAAATGATGATGTGGATATCACTATGGATCACTTTCATTTCATAGATGGTGAACCACTTGATCCCTCAGAGTTGATTGATGTATTTCCTCTTGAGGATGATGATCAAGATGAGGAAGATGAAAATGATGAAAATAATAATGATGATACTGATGATGAAAGTTCTTCAAGTTCAGATGATAATGATGATGATGATGGTGATGTAGCAGAAACACACCAAGATATGAGTCATGATACTCAAATGTTAGACCAAGCAAATGAAGCTCAACATGATGATGAAGGTCCAATGAATGATGAAGGTAATGAACCTGTTCATGATGATGTACATGAAGAGGAAGAAATTCATATTGAGACTGAACAAGAAATTGATGTAGATAATCAAACTTTTGATTATGGGTTCATTGAATCTTTCCAAATTGATCAAGATATTCCAGTTTTTATAACACAACATGTGTCTGTTCAAACTGAGGAGATTTTGGATACTGATGAACTTGAAAGATAAAAGAATGACAATGAAGCAAAAGATAAAAGAATGACAATGAAGCAAAAGAAAAGAAATTGCTGAAATTAAGTCTGAGCTTGATATGCTAAAGGAACAATATGAGAAATTAAAAGAAGAAAGTTTGAGGAAAGATGAAAAGATTGTTAGGTATGCTAAAGATAAAGATGATGTTATAAAAAATTTTGAGGTTATGATCAAAGACTATGATTTACTGGAAGAAAAATTCAAGAATCTGTCTGAAGAAATGAAAGATTGAAGGAAGAATTAATAAAGTTAAAAGAATCAGCAAAGCTCTCTTCTCCAGAGATTGTGATTCTTGCTGAAAACATTCCAATTGACCTTGAAAAAGTATCTGAAAGGGAGAAAGGAAAGAGGAAATTAGATGAAGCTGATGCTGAATCTGTTCCTGAAACTTCAGCAAAAGTACAAAGAGTTGAAGAATCTATTGAAGAAGAACATCAACAAAGTCAAGAGCAAATGAGTCAAGACAAAATTGGTGCTCTAGAAGATTCAGAAGAAGAATATGCTGATGATTGGTATGATGAAGTTCTAGATGTTGAAGACATAGAGGAAGTTCAATTTGAAACTCATTCTTCGTTTGAACCAGTCTTAGTGCATGATGACATTCCTCATGATTTTGAAGACAGAAATAATTATCTTGTGAGGATGAAATACAACAGAGTATTCTTAGACGGACTGACAGTTTCTCAGATTAATGATGAATACGAGAAATGTCTAGCTGCTGAATCTTTTGCTCCCGTGAATCCAAACGAAATAAGCTTGGAGCATGGTGAGTGGGATAGAAGACAGGAAAGTATAAATGTTGAAGAAATTTCTAGCTCTAAATTGCACCATCCAAACCCTGAGGAAATGAGCATCACAGCTTTAAGGTCATGGTTACAGGCTAGAAATTATCCATGGAAAAGACTAAAAAGACTGCAAGGAGTTTCATTGAGAAATTTAGTTAAAAGTTTCCACCAAACAGAAAAGCAAACGAACAAAATGGTGATTCTAGATACTGATAATCCTCAGTATTTAGATATTACAAAGAGAACTCGGATTTTGAAACCTCAAGAAATTAAACGAATGGCTCAAAAATCAAGTATGCATGAACAAAGGAAAGAATTGATGAAAATGTTTCCTCAATCAGAGCAACAAGTATATAAAGCCACCGCTGAGCAGAAGCATATCTTTGATAGTGCTAGATCAACAGGTGACTTGGTGAGGAATGTTCTGCAGAAAGGTCAATCGGTTGCTGAACTGTTGAATGCAATGATTGCACCTGATTTCACGAACCAAGTAAAGATTATTGCATGGAAGTATGATGAGGTCTTTGATACTTTTCTTATTAAGAGAGTTAATGCTGTATGTGATGTTTATCACTTTTACTCTAGCATTATTAAACTTCCAGTGCAAGATTTAAAAGAATTGAATAAACTTAATTTGATAAACCCATCTGGAGCCAAAAGAGGAAAGATGTTTGTAGAACTTTTGAGCAGAGGATTAGCTAGAACAAGTAACTTCCTTCAAACTAGATGTGATCAAGAGGATAAGGAATACTTTTCTATGCTGAAGAAAAATAAGAAGATTCGAGGATTATAGTCAGAAGAAGAACATTTTATGGTGGAATTTTGTGATAAGTACTTTGAGAAGGTAACCACTCCTGGATTGAAGGTGATAGAAGGCAACCAAAAGACCAAACCTATACTGAGATGGTTTTATAACACATCAACTTTTGAGCTCAAACTGGTCCGAAATCTTCAAAATTGGGATGAGGACATGATCTCATTATTTGGTACTTTTGAGTTGAAATAGCTTCATCCAAGTTACATCTCATTCTTATCTGTGCAGAAATTTGAGAAAGTAGCTGATAAGACTGCTGAACAAGACAAGAAATATTTTATATCACTCATTAATGTGATGAATGCAGCTATGGAGAGAATTTCTTTGAGAAAAGCTCTTGCATATGCTAATATTGTGAAAAGAGAAATAAAGGATATTGAATTCATGAGAATTTCGAGAAAAGGAGTGTTAGAAGTTTATTGCAAAGAAAGCAGAAATCCTATTGAGTTATATGCAAATGTCGATATTGCATGTCTCTCAAAGGATACATTAGAAAGAATGAAGATGATGGAAATTAAAACTAATGAGTCAAAGCCAGAACAAGCTGTGCTTGCTGGAAAATTTAAGTCAGCAATTGAAAATGCGTTGAAGGAGATAGAAATGTATAAAAAGAAGCCGATGTTCAAAGTGAAAGAAGAACCTGAAGATTTCTTTGCAGATTAAAGATGAAAGAAGTCTGAAGATAGAAGAAAAGAAATAGCAAGGATGAACAGAAGAATAGAAGATAAAGAAAGGGAAGAATGATGAAGAAAAAGAAGACAAAGATATGAAGACAGATGATTTTTGAAGACTGAAGACAAATGTAAATCTTAGGGGGAGTATTGTTAGTCCTCTTAAAAGATTAACATTAGACTTATTTCATAATTTTGTCTTAGTATAGGGACTAAAGTTGTAAATAGATAGTCTTTTTCTTGTTCATAGTATATATAGCTTAGACTAGAGTTGATTTAAGTAGTCGTATCATTTTGTACTGCTTTCTAACTCTTGTAATCGTTTTTGCTATCAATGAACTCTGAATTTTGTTGATATTGCTTGATTTGATTACGATTGTTTGTATTTCTTTGAATTGTTCATATAATTTGTTACAGATTGCTCTAATTGATCATATCACCGACTTGGGGAAGAAACACCTGTGAATAATGACACAAATGAGAATGATAGGATTTCTCAAATAGTTGCCCAACAAATAGAAGCTATGTTACCTACTCTGATAACCCAACTACAACAAAATCTGAACTTTGGAATCACCTCACACCCACAGGAAAGGCCTAAAAATATTAATCCAGAAGAACGACAGGAGGAAGACATTCTGAATGGAGTCTCAAAAAGATGTTCTTACAAGACCTTTGTGTCCCGCAGACCCTGAGAATTTGATGGAAAAGGAGGAGCTGTGCAAGCCCTACGCTGGTTAGATGAAATGGAAGCAGTCTTAGAAATTAGTAACTGTGTCGACAATTACAAGACACTGTTTGCTTCGCATTCATTAAAAGGATAGGCACAATCCTGATGGAAAATGGAAGTACACACTAAAGGTAGGCATATTATGAATAAGATAAGTTGGGAAGATTTTAGAAATCTAGTGATAAAAAAATATTGTCCTTATAATGAAATAGAAAAATTAGAGACTGAATTTTTGGCACTAGAAATGAAAGGAGCTGCATATCGGGAATACACCGACATGTATAATGAACTTTCCAGGTTAGTACCACATCTGATAACCCCTGAATCAAAAAGGATAGGAAGATATATTTGGGGACTAGTACCACAAATAAGAGGATTAGTAAAATCCGCAAGGCCCAAAACTTTTCAGGAAGCAGTAATCCTGTCAGGAAGTTTAACAGATGAAATGATCAGGAATGGATCATTAAGCAATCCAAAAATAGGAGAGAAAATAAAGTGGAATGAAAACCACACAGGAAGGAAATTTGAAGAAAACCCTCAGGAAAGAATGACCCGACCTCCACAAAGAAATTTCTTAGGAGCAGCTCAGGAAAAGAAAATTGAAAGGCAACCATGGTGCAATATTTGCGAAAAGATATCACTCCGGGAATTGTATAACAGTGGTTTGTTATAATTTCAAGAAGAAAGGACATATATCCCGAGATTGCAAGAACCCCACCAACCCTAAACCAGTCTGCTTTCAGTGTGGAAACGAGAACCATTTTCATAATGAATGTCCACAACGGAAAGGCAAGGCTCCAATTAACCAAAACAACCCCCGTGGAAGAGCTTTTGTAATGCAAGTTGAAGAAGCTCGTCATGAACCAGAAGTTGTAACGGGTACGTTCCTTATCAACAACCAGTACGCAACAGTATTATTTGATACAGGTGTAACTCGCAGTTTTATTTCAAATACCTTTAGACCATCACTTAGTTTAACCTCTGAGAAACTAAGACATAAATATGTAATAGAATTAGCTGATGGTAAAATAATCGAAACTGGTGAAATTATTCCTAACCATATTTTGAACTTAGATGAATACTGTTTTGATATAGATCTGATTGCTATTGAATTTGGAGGATTTGATATTGTAGTAGGTATGGATTTGTTAAGTAAGAACCATGCTGAAATTATATGTGATAAGAAAATGATAAAAATTCCTTTGATTAAGGAAACTAAAACTCTCTGTATATACGGTGACAGACCAAATTGTATTATGAAATTGATTTCCTACGAGAAAGCACAAAAATGCTTAAATAAGAAATTTTTAGCTTTTTTAGCTCATATAGTTGATGCCAAAGGGAATTTAGAAAGTGTTCCTATTATTAATGAATACTCTGATGTGTTTTCCTGATGAATTACCTAGATTACCACCACCTCGTCAAGTAGAGTTTAAAATAGAATTAATACCAGAAACAACCCCTATTGCTAAAGCACCATATCATTTAGCACCAACTGAGATGAAGGAACTGATGACCCAATTACAAGAACTATTAGATAAGGGATTTATACGTCCTAGTGTATCACCTTGGAGAGCACCAGTTCTGTTTGTCAAAAAGAAAGATGGAACTTTTAGGATGTGTATTGATTATAGAGAACTCAATAAAGTTACCATAAAGAATAGATATCCTCTCCCTAGGATTGATGATTTATTTGATCAATTACAAGGATCTAGTTATTTTTCTAAAATAGATTTAAGATCTAGATATCATTAGTTAAGAGTACAGGATGAAGATATATCAAAAACTGCATTTAGGACTAGGTACGGACATTATGAATTTCTTGTAATGCCATTTGGATTAACCAATGCTCCAGCAGTGTTTATGGATTTAATGAATAGGGTGTGCAAACCCTATTTAGATAAATTCGTTATAGTCTTCATAGATGACATTCTGATTTACTCTAAAAATAAGGAAGACCACGAATAACACCTGAGATTAACTTTGGAATTACTACAAAAGGAAAAGTTGTATGCAAAATTCTCAAAATGTGAATTTTGGAAAAGGGAAGTACAATTCCTAGGACACATAGTTAATCAAGATGGGATTCAAGTTGATTCAGCAAAGATTGAAGCAGTCAAGAAGTGGGAAATTCCAAAGACCCCAACTGAAGTACGACAATTCTTAGGTTTAGCAGGATATTATAGGAGATTTATAGAAAATTTCTCAAGAATAGCTCAACCTTTGACATAATTGACCCAGAAGGATAGAAAGTATGTATGGGAAGAAAAACAAAATAAAGCTTTCGAACTCCTCAAGCATAAGTTATGTAGTGCACCAATTTTAGCATTGCCGGAACGGATAGATAATTTTGTAGTATGTTGTGATGCATCACGTCAAGGTTTTGGATGTGTTTTAATGAAAAAAGATAAAGTAATAGCATATGCATCTAGACAACTTAGAGGCAGTGAAAAGAACTATACCACACATGATCTAGAATTAGGAGCAGTAGTATTTGCACTGAAAATTTGGAGACATTACTTGTATGGGACTAAGTGTGTAATTTATATGGATCATAAAAGTCTGCAACATATCTTTGATCAGAAGATGCTAAATATGAGGTAGAGAAGATGGGTAGAATTTTTAAGTGATTATGACTGTGAAATCAAGTATCACCCAGGAAAAGCAAACGTAGTTGCTGATGCTCTAAGTAGAAAAGAAAGGATTAAGCCATTACGAGTACGGGCTATGAGAATGGAATTACGTTCAAATTTGTTAAATCAAATTCGGGAAGCCCAACAAGAAGATATGTCGAAACTAAAGGGACAATTAAAAGATATGAAGGAAGAAACAGATGGAATTCTGAGGTTTAAAGGGGAATTTGGGTACCTGACAATAGCGTGATTAGAACAATTGTCCTACAAGAAGCACATAAGTCAAAATATTCTGTACATCCAGGAAATAATAAAATGTAAAAGGATTTGAAAAGCCAATACTGGTGGCCAGGCATGAAAAGATCAATCGGAGAATTCGTGGAACAATGCGATATCTATTCAAGAGTAAAAGCTGAATATCAAAAACCTTCAGGATATTTGCAACAACCAGAGATTCCAGAATGGAAATGGGATCAAATTACAATGGACTTCATAACCAAACTACCAAGAACCAGAAATGGATACGACACAATTTGGGTTATAGTGGATAGATTAACTAAGTTAGCTCATTTCTTACCCATAAGAGAATATTATAAAATAGAAAGACTAGCAAGGATTTACATAAAAGAAATTGTGTCTAGACATGGAATACCTGTATCCATCATATCAGATAGAGACAGTAGATTTACTTCAAGATTTTGGCAAACATTACAAAAGGCCTTAGGAACCCAAGTGAACTTAAGTACAGCCTATCATCCACAAACTGATGGACAAAGCGAAAGGACAATACAAACACTAAAAGATATGTTAAGAGCTTGTGCTATAGATTTTGGTGGAAATTGGGATAGCCACTTACCATTAATAGAATTTTCATACAATAACAGTTATCACTCTAGTATTCGGTTAGCTCCATTTGAAGCTTTGTACGGAAGAAAGTGTAGATCACCCTTATGTTGGAATGAAATAGGTGATAGACAACTTACAGGTCCTAAATTGCTACAAGAAACATCTGATAAGATCACTGAAATCAAGAATAGATTAAAAGCAGCCCGTGATCGACAAAAAAGTTATGCCGACAAACGAAGAAAGCCATTGGAATTTCAAATTGGAGACGGAGTTTATCTAAAGGTTTCACCCACAAAAGGAATTTTTCGATTTGGAAAGTCAAGTTAATTAAACCCTAGGTATATTGGTCCATTTAAAATCATTGATAGAATTGGTCCGGTAGCATATAAGTTGGAATTACCTCAAGAATTAAGTGAAGTGCATAATACATTTTATGTGTCCAACCTCAAGAAATGTCTAACAGATGAGACTTTAAAGGTACCAATTGAAGAAGTCATAATAGATAGGAAACTTCATTTTGTGGAAGAACCGGTACCCAATATAGACAAGGAAGTAAAGAGATTAAGAAAAAATAGAATTCCTATAGTAAAAGTTAAGTGGAATGCAAAGAGAGGACCAGAATACACATGGGAAAGAGAAGATGAGATCAAAAAGAAATATCCTCACTTATTCAGAGGTACTAATCAGATAAGTTCTTCTAAAACTTTATAAATCACACTACAATGAATTTCGAGACGAAATTCTTTTAACGGGGGAAGAATGTGACAACCTTAAAGATAAAGGTTAGACGAGTTAATATATTAAGAAAATTTTTACTTTATTGAGCATATTGGATTAACACTTTATGAATATTATGTGTTTTAGTAGTTATATATATATATATATATATATATATATTATGTTTTATACATGAGTAAAATATGTATGTATGTTATGCATGTATATATTTTACGTATGCATGCTTGCATGCATGAAGATTATGTATGCCTTAATTACGTATACAAGCAAATATATATAAACTATTACCATATATATTTTTATAAATCTTTTCGCCAGAAAACACATTATAACCTTAGTAAATAACTTTTATTGAATATATATATAAGATTAATGTGGTCATATATATGATGCTATGCATGCATAGGTGATGCGTAATGTATATGTATCTAAAAACTACGACACCTACAAATACATATGTAGTAAATTAAGCAACAAAAGTTTAACCAAACCTCACCAAACAAATCATAACACTTAAACACCAAACAAACATCTCGGAACATTAACATGTTAAGTAAACCAATTAACACCTTATTCGATCCATGATAAAACCCTAAGCTACTAAGCCTCTCGGCTAATGATATCACAAACATCAAACCGCCATCTATTTATACACTAATCACCTCCTCAAATATGCCACATAAACTATCATCATTACTAGTGGTGTGTGGCAAATTCTAAGACCACCTTGGTGAACCTTCAGCCAACTTGCATGCACTAGGCACTAAGCATGAACCTTGTAATGCCACATAACCACCTAAGAGGCCAACTAACCCAAGCTATAATTGCCACTCCTAAACCTAGTGATATAGGGTAATGATGAGGCCTTCCCTATTAAACCCAGCCGAAGACTCCCCATACTCACCATACTCTCACACAAACACTACCATCTCAACTCTTTAAGCTCAAGAGTTCCCTGTCACACCACCGCTATAACCGTAAACCACCACCCTCGCAACCATCTCTCGATTTCTACCTTCATCATCACCATCACCATCCGTAACCATCACCACCATCACCATAACTAATAGCACTCTCTCCCTCGGTTCCTACCACTTCAAACACAACCTTCCCACCCTCATGAATCACTATCATCTCCACACCTTCTCAAAGATCTCGAAGACAAGATAACACCACCATCATCAACCACAACCATCATAAACCGTTCGGTACACATAAGCAAGCAACCACACCATCAAGGGTTCTTTTCAAGGTTCTAAATTTTAAATTATGTGTTAATTTGATTATTAAAATCATATATATCACTACAAAAAACAAGGCTATTTGAGACTGAAAAATTAGTCTCTGATACTCCGTAATCAGTCTCTAATGAATATCAGGGACTGATTTTGGTAGTCCCCTGTCAGTTCTTAATACCTAGTCCTAGATACTCGCGTTAGTCACTAAATTTCAGTCTCAATTGTGTGTCATCAATAGGGACTAACATTCAGTCACTAGGACACTTAACTTCAGTCCTTAATTTATCCCCTTGTTTCAAGTGATTTCAGTCTCGAATACATTTCATCCGCGACTAAAAATCAGTCCTTAGTGATAGTCTTTGGAGACTGAAACTTAGTTCTTAAACCTTATCAAATTTGTCCTAAATATGTATAATTATATCTGGATTTCATGATCATTCAGTCCTTAATATGACGTTGTAAAGACTGAGATTTACTCCCTAATAACAAAACATTTAGTCACTAATGTATTATTTAGAGACAAATAATTAGTACTTGATAATATAACATTTTAGTATTTAATATGTTTTTCAGGACTGAAGTTTAATCTTAGATGTCATATTATTTCGTGCCAAAATACATGTATCAAAGACTGAATATTTGTATGTTTTAATAACTTTTTCAGTCCTGAAAATGTTTTTTTACAAACTAATAATCAATAGTTATAATTAACTTTTGGTCTTTATGTCACATCCCGGCGGAAGCGTGAACGATAAGGGTGGAATGTGACTAGCTTTTATCAGAATGCATTGTGTATAGTAAATAAACACAGTTAAAACAGAAACATAACACAGACATGCTTTTATTTATACTAGAGGAATTACTTCTTTTACATTAGTACAAAATTAGATGTAATTAGTTAAAACTAGGTTACAGTATGTCTAGAACCTACGAAAATGAGCGTCAACATACACGCTCCCGTCAACTATATTGACGGTTAGCGTGACGCAGACTCTTCCCACAACGTCACCCCATCCATCATGAACTTCAAAGCTGAAATCAAATGAGTTACTCATTTCCTGAAAAAGTACACTTAAACCAGTCAATAAAAATGTTGGTGAGAACATAGGTTTATAGCCAGACAAATATTTTGTTGATGTATCAATTACAACCAAACATGCTCACAACATAATCATACTGTCATGAAATAATTGACAAAATCAGATAATATTACATCCTAACCCCCATTCGGTTAGATGCTGGAAAATAGTAGCAACCCTCATCCGGTTGGTACAAATATTTTCCTAAGTAGCGCTACTAACATTATCGGACGGTTCCTCATTCGAATTAGTGGTTGTATCGCAAATGACAGTAAGCAACAAAAATATTTTCAAAAATAATACATCAACCCAAACAGTATACTTCTTCCCCCAAAACTTTTAGTGAATACCAAACGGTTGAAAATGGAGCTATGAACTCACCGTGTCTTCCCACTTGAGCCTAACAAAATAGTTCACAGCGTCAGACAATATTTTTTTTAAATTTTCAAAACCTCAGATAGAAGTACTTTCTGGAACTTCTGCCAATAATGTTATCACCAAAAATTTCCAACAAATTATTTATATATAATTTGCTCACCATTAGTACAAATTCTACATAATTTATCAAAAATACCTACTGTTGTTCAAAACTCCTCAAAAATTCACAGAATCTTTTCCCAAAAATCAGTAACATCTGATAATTTTTGTAGCATCCAAATCCAAACAAATTATTTTCTATAAATTTTATAATATTCCCATAATTGGTTAAAAATAGCTTCTATTCTTCATAAATTCCCAACGTTTTACAGATGGTTTCCTGTATAAAACTAAGTATCATATAAATATCTCAAAGTCCAAATCACAATAGGTCAGTTTCTGAAATTTTCACAATAATTAAAATATTTAGCAAAAATACTTATACTGCTCTAAAAATTAAGAAAGATATATATTATCTAGTCTCTGATTTAATATTGCATCTATGATTTTATCAGAATTTATTATTTACGTTAAGTATTAATTATGATTTATTTACTACGTAACATATAAAAATTCGTATCATAATCATAATAAGAAATAAAATTCTGAAATAATTCCAGAGGTTTTTGTACCTAAAAAGAATCATCTTGTGAATTTATCAGAATTTTTATGAATTTATTTCTATTTTTGATATTTTCTTCTATTTTTCATTAATAAAATAATCTATATAAATTATTTATTTATCAAAATTTTGTCAAAATTTCCAGGTTAATGTTTCAGTATAAAATGAGAATTTTTGAATGTTTATTCCCACAATCGCATTTATTTAGTATTTATTTAATTTTTCTTAAATAATTACAAGATCGAATTTGTAAATTCAAAATATATCTTTTAAACCATAAGTTTCTAAGTTTTTGCAACTCATTACTTATGATTCATGAACTAAAACTTTCAAAATTGGTTTTGGTGTTTAAACACCAACTAATATATATATATATAGATTTTGTTACATATATGTAACAAGAATCATTGTTATCACCTTGTGATGATGACTTTGATTATATCCTAGCTTCTTGAACCCAAGAGTAAGGTTGTGGAGGTTGTGAATGGTGATGGTAGGTGTTGGTGGTACATAGTTATGTTTGTTTGTTGTTGTGGTTGTCGGTTATTGTTGTTGTTGTTTGTCGTTTGTTGTTTGTATTGTAACCGAAAGGTAGAGACTTTGGGATAAAGGGTGGTGGTGTTAGTGTTTGTACTCGAGGGAGAGAGAGGCAGAAGGTGGCTGGAGGTGGTGGTGGTCGAGTGAAGGAATAAGGATCCGAGAGGGAGAGAGATGAAGTGGTGTTTGTTTTCAACTTAGTTTGGCATATATCCCTTTTTGATCTAGACTGTCGAGATAAGGAACTAAATGCGGTTCTAGGGAGATACTAAGAGATAGGGTAAGGTGGCCACTTAGATAGGATAGGTGGCAATTTTTGGGACTTCATGGTGTGAATGGGAGGTCTAGGATGGTGTGGTGGCAGGTTAGGCTTACTAGGGACTGACTTTGTTGTGTGAATGCATGGATAGTGGCGGTTTATGGCAATGGGGATGCAAGAGATAAGGTTTGGGGAGGACTACCGAGGCTAGCTTGCTAGATGGCAATTAGGGAACCTCCATGGTGTGAACATAAGGTTTGTAAGTCAAAGTGGATGTTTAGGTGGCGGATGGTGGTGATGGTAGAGTATGTGGTGGCGGTTTTAAGGAGAAAGGTTAGAAGTTGCATGGAACCGAGGGGTATGGTGGTTTTGGGATATTGGTTTTGGGTTGGTGGTTTGGGTTTGATCGACCGTGGGTTGGGAGGATGGTTTGGGTGTTAGTTTTAGGTTTTAGGTTTAGGTTTTTTGTCACACCCCCGCTGATAGCAGAAACACAGGGAATGTGAGCTAGACGGGATCGTCATAACACATGGTATATGATAGAGTAGCAATATAAATATGATGACAAGCGTGTCATGACGACACCCGAACACAAATGGAGACTTGTGTCGTGTATAATCAAAGTTCACGACAGCATAGCCATAAGCACAACATAAATGATCACATAAGCATTAAGATTAGCTAGTAATGTAAATTCCCACATCTCGGGAACAAGTATACAAAAGACCATGTTCAAGCTTTACAAGAGTAATAATCACAAAATGCATCCTAGGGTCTCCTCTAAAAGGTAGCACTCCTAGATCTTCAATTATCTTGATCACCTGAAAAGAAATGCTCAAAAACGGTCAACATAATTGTTGGTGAGCTTCGCAGGTTTTAAGTAATAAAAGATGTTAAGATGAATACAATAAGTAAGTTTAATAAAAGTTACCGCGACTACACTTATGTATAGGCAGTTTTACTAGTTATAAATAGCTACAGCCAAGCCTATTCATCGGTTCCACCCGGGAATTAATGGTTGTAAAGATAGCATTTCCAAAGCGTAAATAGTTTATAAATGACGTATGAAGATCCACACAGCGCATACGTATAGTTTATAACCAAACCAATCCTTAGGTCCCATTACCGGGATTAATGGTTATATATAAAAAGGTTTTCCATAGCATAATAAATTTAAGGTGATGTAGCAAGATCCACACAGCGCATACGTTTAGGTTACAACCAAACCAATCCTTAGGTCCTACTTACCGGGATTAGTGGTTGTAGTGGATGATCGGCTTAGAAGAACCACACAGAAGAACCACACAGAAGAACCACACAGCCGAGATCATCCAAGGTCAATGGCATCCACATATAGCATCAATCAACACATAACATCAAGTAGTAGTGCATAGTAGGGTGATACCACTAAAACATACATAGGGGTAACATAGCACATAGTTCAAGTTCACATAGCAGCAATCACAAGATAGGCAAGTTAAGATACTCATAGAAGTAGTAGCCAACTTCCACTAGGGAAGGTGCCTGAAATCAAGTTATATAGGTGAGCATTCTTTTCCCCCAAGTTGAAAATATTTAAAAAGGTTTTATAAGAGTAGAAAGGGGCCACGAAACTCACTGAAGAGATGATAAGCACAACGATGAAGTATCCCAAGGGTTAGATGCTATGAATCGTCAAACACCTATTGACAGTTACTGACAAGCATTAATAATGATCATAAAACATAAGATGATATCAATAGGCTCGGGCAGTTTTGGTTCGGTCGTGGGTAGTACACACACAAGCAGTCACACACATCTTAGACTAGATTATTTTAAATAGTATGTGCCTGTTGATAGCGTTGACTTTAATCTTTGTGGTCAAGCTATGACACTTTATTAATATTACATTATCTTCGTGAGATCTCCGAAGAGGGGATCCATACGCACACACACATCATTAGTCATACAATAGGACCAGACGCACGACTGACACTCCATTCGCACGGGTGGACTTTCAGTCGTACGAATTAGCTACTTTTGTATGATTGAACCTTCATTCGTGCGACTAAGCACTCAGTCGTACCATGCAAGACTCAGTCATACGTCCCAACCTCCATACACACGATTGGACCTTCATTCGCACGAATCAGCTTCATTCGTGCGATTGAACATTCATTCGTGTGATTGGCCTTTTAGTCGTACGACTCACACACAATCGCACACCATTTCATCCGCATTGACTCAATCGCACGCACGTCACTCGCATAGACTCATTCGCACACACATTCAATCGCACACACCCATACGCCTGACTTAGTCGCACGATTTGCCCAATCGCACAGCTCAGTCGCGTGACACACTCACACGCCCTACCCAGTCGCACGACTCACCCCAGTCGCACGGCTCAGTCGGCCGGAAGGCCCAGTCACCCTGTGCAGCAGGTCGCGACTGCAGGAAAGTGCAGGGCGGCCTTCGGCGGCCCGAACATGAGTTTTACACCACCAGAACTTCCAGAACTCATATCCTAACATGTCTAGACGCGAATCACACTCTGGAACCCATCACACAAGCCCACACGACCTCATGTGCTCAGATGAACCCGAGCACCCGAAACCCTAGAAAACGAAGAAGTGAAATCGAGCAAGAAGTGGGTCAAACGAGGTTATCTACCTGCTAGGAGTGAGTATTCACGATGATAACCAAGATTTGACGGTGAAAACGCGACGAACGGACCCGATTTCGGTGCTAGTTCGAGAGAGAGTGAAGAAGATGAAAAAGAGGCGATGAAGATGAAGATGATGTGAAGAATGGCTGGGAAATGGGTATTTATACCCAGCCTAGTTTCTCAAAATGTCAAGTTTAGTCCCTGCAATGTGCCCCCGGGTTCCCAAATTTTGTTTCGGTTGAAAGCTTTATTTATTAGTCTTGTTTTTATTAATGATAAATGTTGTTAATGATATTTATAATTTAAAATGGTTTTATACGTGACAATAGTTTTTATATAAAAACGGTGCGTTTAGTGATAACGGGGCAAATCTTAGAAAAATGTCTTAAGATAACGACAAGTCAAGCAACGATAGCACGCATATAAGGATAACTAAGCAAAGCATACAGGCATAATATCCACATAGATGGGATATAAAGGTGAGGGATGACCGACAACAAAATTAACAGATTACGTCAATAGACGGACCTTTGGTGACGGATGTCACAGTATCCCCCAGTTGAGGGAATTTCGTCCCGAAATTCAACTGGTGCTAGGTCCTAGGGCGTCATTCTCGAATAGGTGTGGATATTTGAGTCTCATCTGATCTTCACGTTCCCATGTAAACTCTGGCCCTCGTTTGGAATTCCATCTTATACATATGATAGGTATCTTGCTGCGCCTCAACTTTTTGACCTTTCGGTC
This sequence comes from Flaveria linearis, assembly GCA_024085815.1. Taxonomy (NCBI): domain Eukaryota; kingdom Viridiplantae; phylum Streptophyta; class Magnoliopsida; order Asterales; family Asteraceae; genus Flaveria; species Flaveria linearis. The sequence goes on along the minus strand of CM044011.1, from coordinate 54,357,639 downwards.
CATGACCTCAATAGGTTCCTCCAAAAAATGGAGGCTTTTATCAATCTTGATATCCTCAATAGGTACGTGAAGTGATTCATCAGCTAAGCACTTCTTGAGGTTCGATACATGGAAAGTATCATGTACACTGTTAAGCTCTTGTGACAGCCGTAATCGGTACGCCACCGGACCGATCCTTTCTACAATCTCGAATGGTCCAACATATCTTGGGGCCAACTTCCCTTTCTTTCCAAACCGTACGACCCCTTTCCACGGAGAGACCTTAAGCAACACTCGATCCCCAACGTTAAACTCTAGCGGCTTCCGACGGTTGTTGGCATAGCTCTTTTGGCGGTCTCTAGCAGCTTTGAGTCTGTCTTTGATTTGGAAGATCTTATCGGTGGTTTCTTGGATGATTTCGGGACCCGTTAGCTAGCTTTCACCAACCTCGGCCCAAATCGTGAAGTGAATCGACTTTCTCGGTCGGATATGATTGACACTGGCACCCCGTGCCGTGTCACGACCTCTTTGATGTACACCCTTGCCAGCTTATCCATCTTATAGTCTTCTCGAATAGGCAAGAAGTGAGCGGATTTTGTCATTCTATCCACCACGACCCATATCGTGTCGTGTCCCCTTGGCGTTCTCGGGAGTTTGGTAATGAAATCCATAGTGATGTTCTTCTATTTCCACTCGGGAATTTCAGGTTGTTGCAATAATCCCGATGGTTTCTGGTGTTCAGCCTTGACCTTTGAGCAAGTCAAGCATTTGCTCATATATATGGCAATATCTTTCTTCATGCCTGGCCACCAGTACAGCTCTTTCAGATCGTGGTACATCTTGTCTGCACCAGGATGAACAGAGTATCGAGTCTTGTGTGCTTCATCCAAGACTAGCGTACGTACACCTCCCCATCTGGGGACCCATATATGATCCACAAAGTAATGTACACCGTCATCCTTGCGAGTCATTTGTTTATCCAACCCTCGGAATTCTTCCCCCGTAAGGTCTTCTTCTTTCAATGCCTCGTTTTGTGCAATTTGAATCTGAGCCTTTGGATTAGTTTGAATAGTCAAACCTAGCGCTCGAGCACGTAATGGTTTCACGCGTTCTTTGTGGCTTAAAGCATCAGCCACCACGTTAGCTTTCCCCGGATGATACCGGATTTCACAATCGTAGTCGCTAAGTAGCTCTACCCAGCGTCGCTGTCGCATGTTAAGTTCTTTCTGATTCATGATGTGTTGAAGGCTCTTATGGTCTGTGTAGATGATGCATTTGGTTCCATATAGATAATGCCTCCATATCTTGAGTGCAAACACTACGGCACCCAACTCCAAATCGTGAGTTGTGTAGTTCTTTTCATGCACCTTGAGTTGTCGCTAAGCGTAAGCAATTACCTTATCTCTTTGCATTAGCAGACATCCCAACCCTTGATGTGAAGCATCGCAGTATACCACGAAATCATCAGTTCCGTCCGGGAGGGACAGTATCGGCGCGTTGCACAACTTCTCCTTCAATGTTTGGAATGCCTGTTCTTGTGCTTTCCCCCAATCGAACTTCTTGTCTTTCTGAGTCAACAAAGTTAACGGTTGGGCAATCTTTGAGAAATTCGCAATGAAGCGACAATAGTATCCAGCCAATCCTAAGAATTGCCGTATCTCTGAAGGTGTCTGGGGTGTATCCCATTTCTTCACAGCTTCAATCTTGCCGGGATCCATATGAATTCCATCTTCGTTAACCACATGACCCAAAAACCTCACTTCTCGGAGCCAGAATTCACACTTCGAGAATTTGGCGAAAAGTTTCTCTTCCCGCAACAGTTCCAGAATTGCTCGAAGGTGTTCTTCGTGATCCGCTTTTGAACGGGAGTAGATAAGTATGTTGTCTATGAACACGATCATGAACTTATCAAGATAAGGCTTGCACACCCGATTCATCAGATCCATAAAGACAGCTGGTGCGTTGGTCAATCTGAATGGCATGACCAAGAACTCATAGTGCCCGTAACGAGTTCTAAATGTTGTTTTTGGAATATCGTTCTCAGATACTCTCAATTGATGATATCCAAATCGGAAATCGATCTTAGAGAAATACGAGGCTCCTTGCAATTGGTCAAACAGGTCGTCGATTCTAGGGAGAGGATACCGATTCTTCACGGTCAGTTTGTTCAATTCCCTGTAATCGATACACATACTGAACGACCCGTCCTTCTTCTTGACAAATAACACCGGTGCTCCCCACGGTGAATGACTTGGTCGAATGAAACCTTTCTCCAGTAGTTCCTGTAGTTGGCTTGACAGCTCTTGCATCTCTGAGGGTGCTAACCGATACGGTGCCTTAGCTATCGGTGTAGCTCCAGGAACTAGCTCTATACGGAATTCCACCTGTCGTGGAGGAGGCAATCCAGACAAATCATCAGGGAACACTTCCGGGTAATCCCGTACAATCGGAATGTCCGCCAATTTTGTCTCTTCTTCCTTCTTTTCTACCACGTGAGCCAGAAAAGTGCAACACTGCTTACGTAGACCTTGACGTGCTTTCATGCAAGCGATAAGCTTTAAGTTCTTTCCCGGTCGCTCCCCTTGTATTCTTAGTACTTTCCCGTCTGACATGGGAATCCGCACTACTTTATCTCGGCAAACAATCTCGGCTCCATGCTTAGACAACCAATCCATTCCCACTATCACGTCAAAGCTCCCCAACTCAAAAGGTATCAAATCTATGTTGAAGGCCTGGTTTTCCAATATTAGGGTGCAGTTCTTAATAATTTCCTCTGCCTGTTCAGCCCTACCATTTTCCATTTCTACAGAGTAACTAGTTTCTAGTCTACTGGCACTCAATTCAAGCATTTGCACAAACTCAGATGATATAAAACTATTGTCTGCCCCAGTATCAAACAGTACAGATGCGAAGTGGTTATTGAGTAAGTGCGTACCGTGACAACGTTCGGATCTTGGCGGGCATCAATAGCTCCAATGACGAAGGCACGACCCCGTGCAGCATTACCTTGGTTTCCTTGGCCTTGAGCACCTGCTATGGCCATTATCTGTTGTTGGTTGTTTCCTTGCTGAACCGGTGCCCTATTCAGTCGGGGGAACATATTCCTGAAGTGATCGAGGCCTCCACACTCGTAACAAGCCCTGGCATTCCCAGCGGGTTAACCGCGTTGATGGGTGCCACCAGGTTTGGCGCTACTCTGCAGTCTCTTGCTTGATACCCCGGGCGTCTGCAGTTCAAACACACCCGGCACGGCGCTGCTGGAGGATGATGAAGATTACACCTGTCACATTTCGGGTGCGGCCCAGCATATTCCTTCTTCCCTTGAGTCACGGCCACAAAGTTTCTGGTCGTTTTGGCCCTCTTATCAGACTTTCCAGTGCCAGACCGACTTGTTTCCCCAGTCTCCTTCCTTTTCTCCGCTCCCCTACCCAGTACTCCTGTTCTTATCATCTCGTCGGTGAGAGCGCCCGCTTTCAGAATAGCGCTCTGGATTGTAGGAGGAGCAGCTGTAGTTACCATTGCCCGGATTTGAGGCGCGAGTCCCCAAATGTATCTTTCTATCCTCTTAGATTCCGGAGTGACTAAGTGTGGAACTAGTCTAGCCAGCTCGTGGAATCGGTCAGTATAAGCTGCGTGCCCTGCCCCCACCATAGCATGATTCCAGAACTCATGCTCAAGCTTCTGCATCTCGTTGAGAGGGGAGTATTCCTCGGTAATCAAGGCTTTGAATTCATCCCAGGTCATCTGCATCGCAGATTCCCTTCCCCTAGCTTGAACCTGGGTGTTCCACCAGGTTAGTGCTCGGCCCTGCGGTGAGCATGTAACATACTTGATGCGCTGGCTGTCGAGGCATTCGCTGATGTCGATCACAGCCTCCATTTTCTCAAGCCATCTAATCAGGGCTATCGCCCCACCTTTACCATCGAAATCCCGGGGCTTACAGGCCACAAACTCCTTGTAAGAACAGCCCCGTTTGGCGTTAGCAGCCCCAGTTTCATTACCTGCCGTACCACCATTTCCGGTCTCCTGATTGCTTTCATTCCCGGTCGGGTTCCCAGTGTCTTCGTTTTCATTACCACCATCCCCGTGGGGATGGTTTTGCTGTTGCAAAGCGTCGCTCACCTGAGCTACAATAGTTGGAATCAGGGCAGTCAATTGTTGAGCAATTAAGGCTGCCATATCAGGGTTTCCAGTCCCTTGGTTATTGCCAGGAGGGCCTTCATTTGCTATTGGAGGTCTACCCCTGCCTCTGCCTCTGCCCCTCGGGGCTTCACTTCCGCTACTATTGTTGCGGGTGGATCTTCGAGGCGGCATGTTCTATTCATACAAAAGGCAACAAATAAACTTTAGTAGCCTTAAGATACACAAGTACTCCACTTATCAAGTTCCAACGTTTCATGCTCCGGTCAGTCAGGATCACCATGCAGCCCATTTTAAGCATATTCTCGGTATACCAGTGATGTTTATATATAGGGTTCCCCACAGCGTTCCCACCACACCCACGATGTACCGAGAATGATGCCTAATCCGGTTGCATGACATCCGACCTTCCTTCACATCATATCCATAATAACCCATCAAGTCAACGGAGAGCCAAACATGTAATCACGTATAGTCTAGCGGAGGTTGTCTATCTCGCGTCCTTGGAAGGACTCGGACAAGGCCTCCTCGGGTCAGTCTCTCAGTATATGAGGTCAAGCGCGATGTATGATCTGTGAAGATCTCTTCGGGTCTCAATACCCGAATTTGGCTATGATAACTTGGCGCACAGAGGGAACGGAAGATCCAATAGAAAGCACCTCATGAAGGATGAGCACAAGGGCTCAAACACAAAGTGAAGGTCATATGACAGTAGGATAATCGAATATGTAAAGAGGAACACATACATGAGATATATAAATGCATACAAGTTTAAGCATGCAAATCTACATGAAGGTTCCTAGGTTATAGTCTAGGTCAAGTGTAATTGCCTAATTCTCTATAACCAATGGCTATGATACCAGTCTGTCACACCTCCGCTGATAGCGGAAACACGGGGAATGTGAGCTAGACGGGATCGTCATAACACATGGTATATGATAGAGTAGCAATATAAATATGATGACAAGCGTGTCATGACGACACCCGAACACAAATGGAGACCTGTGTCGTGTATAATCAAAGTTCACGACAGCATAGCCATAAGCACAACATAAATGATCACATAAGCATTAAGGTTAGCTAGTAATGTAAATTCCCACAACTTGGGAAAAAGTATACAAAAAACCATGTTCAAGCTTTACAAGAGTAATAATCACAAAATGCATCCTAGGGTCTCCTCTGAAAGGCAGCACTCCTAGGTCTTCAATTACCTTGATCACCTGAAAAGAAATGCTCAAAAACGGTCAACATAATTGTTGGTGAGCTTCGTAGGTTTTAAGTAATAAAAGATGTTAAGATGAATACAGTAAGTAAGTTTAATAAAAGTTACCGCGACTACACTTATGTATAGGCGGTTTTACTAGTTATAAATAGCTACAGCCAAGCCAATTCATCGGTTCCACCCGGGAATTGATGGCTGTAAAGATAGCATTTCCAAAGCGTAAATAGTTTATAAATGGCGTGGCAAGATCTATACAGCGCATACGTATAGTTTATAACCAAACCAATCCTTAGGTCCTATTACCGGGATTAATGGTTATATATAAAAAGGTTTTCCATAGCATAATAAGTTTAAGGTGACGTAGCAAGATCCACACAGCGCATACGTTTAGGTTACAACCAAACCAATCCTTAGGTCCCAATTACCAGGATTAATGGTTGTAGTGGATGATCAGCTTAGAAGAACCACACAGAAGAACCACACAGAAGAACCACACAGCCGAGAGCATCCAAGGTCAATGGCATCCACATATAGCATCAATCAACATATAACATCAAGTAGTAGTACATAGTAGGGTGATACCACTAAGTCATACATAGGGGTAACATAGCACATAGTTCATGTTCACATAGCAGCAATCACAAGATAGGCAAGTTAAGATACTCATAGAAGTAGTAGCCAACTTCCACTAGGGAAGGTGCCTGAAATCAAGTTATATAGGTGAGCATTCTTTTCCCCCAAGTTGAAAATATTTAAAAAGGTTTTATAAGAGTAGAAAGGGGCCACGAAACTCACTGAATAGATGATAAGCACAACGATGAAGTATCCCAAGGGTTAGATGCTATGAACCGTCAAACACCTATTGACAGTTACTGACAAGCATTAATAATGATCATAAAACATAAGATGATATCAATAGGCTCGGGCAGTTTCGGTTCGGTCGTGGGTAGTACACACACAAGCAGTCACACACATCTTAGACTATATTATTTTAAATAGTATGTGCCTGTTGATAGCGTTGACTTTAATCTTTGTGGTCAAGCTATGACACTTTACTAATATTACATTATCGTCGTGAGATCTCCGAAGAGGGGATCCATACGCACACACACATCACTATTCATACAATAGGACCGGACGCACGACTGACACTCCATTCGCACGGGTGGACTTTCAATCGTACGAATTAGCTACTTTCGTACGATTGAACCTTCATTCGTGCGACTAAGCACTCAGTCGTACCATGCAAGACTCAGTCATACGACCCAACCTCCATACACACGATTGGACCTTCATTCGCACGAATCAGCTTCATTCGTGCGATTAAACATTCATTCGTGCGATTGGCCTTTCAGTCGTCCGACTCACACACAATCGCACTCCATTTCATCCGCATTGACTCAATCGCACGCACAGTCACTTGCATAGACTCATTCGCACACACATTCAATCGCACACACCCATACACCTGACTTAGTCGCACGATTTACCCAATCGCACAGCTCAGTCGTGTGACACACTCATACGCCCTACCCAGTCGCACGACTCACCCCAGTCGCACGAATCAGTCGGCCGGATGGCCCAGTCGCCCTGAAGGCCCAGTCGCCCTGTGCAGCAGGTCGCGACTGCAGGAAAGTGCAGGGCGGCCTTCGGCTACCCGAACATGAGTTTTACACCACCAGAACTTCCTGAACTCATATCCTAACATGTCTAGACGCGAATCACACTCTGGAACCCATCACACAAGCCCACACGACCTCATGTGCTCGGATGAACCCGAGCACCCGAAACCCTAGAAAATGCAGAAGTGAAATCGAGCAAGAAGTGGGTCAAATGAGGTTATCTACCTGCTAGGAGTGAGTATTCACGATGATAACCAAGATTTGACGGTGAAAACGTGACGAACGGACCCGATTTCGGTGCTAGTTCGAGAGAGAGTGAAGAAGATGAAGAAGAGGCGATGAAGATGAAGATGATGTGAAGAATGGATGGGAAATGGGTATTTATACCCAGCCTAGTTTCTCAAAATATCAAGTTTAGTCCCTGCACTTTGCCCCCGGGTTCCCAAATTTTGTTTCGGTTGAAAGCGTTATTTATTAGCCTTGTTTTTATTAATGATAAAATGTTGTTAATGATATTTATAATTTAAAATGGTTTTATACGTGACAAGAGTTTTTATATAAAAACGGTGCGTTTAGTGATAACGGGGCAAATCTTAGAAAAACGTCTTAAGATAACGACAAGTCAAGCAACGATAGCACGCATATAAGGATAACTAAGCAAAGCATACAGGCATAATATCCACATAGATGGGCTATAAAGGTGAGGGATGACCGACAACAAAATTAACAGATTACGTCAATAGACGGACCTTTGGTGACGGATGTCGCATTTTTAGTTTAGAGTTTGATTTAGTTTAGTTTTTGTATGTGTATATATATATATATACATAAGTGAGCTTTATATCTTAGATTACTCGTATACATTCAAAACATATATACTTTGATGTTTTTAATGTGTGTTCACATATATATGTATTTATAATATATATCCGTACAAATAAGTAATGTATAGATATACATACTAATCGTACATATATCTAAGCATTCCAGGAAATTTTCCCATGTACATATATATATGTAAACATGCACACGTAAAATTATATATATGCACGTATGTGTGAATTTCGGGTATGTAAATATATATACATACATAAAATTCTAATATTTATGCATGCATGTAAACATGCATACGTACGTCCATAATATATACATACTGAACATAACATTAATCATGATCATAATATAATATAATAAAATAATTTTTAGGGTCGTCACATTCTCCCCCCGTTAAAAGAATTTCGTCCCGAAATTCATGAGAGTATGCTTTAGAAAACTTAAATAATTATTACCTCTGAACAGGTGGGGCGAAATTCATGAGAGTATGCGTTAGAAAACTTAAATAATTATTACCTCTGAACAGGTGGGGGTACTTTTGCTTGATCTCATCTTCTCTTTCCCAAGTGTACTCTGGTCCACTCTTTGCATTCCACTTAACTTTCACTATAGGGATTCTATTTCTTCTTAACTGCTTTATTTCTTTTCCCACAATGGCTACTGGTTCTTCCACAAATTGAAGTTTCTTATCTACTTTGATTTCTTGAATTGGTACTTCTAGGGTTTCATTGGTTAAGCATTTCTTGAGGTTGGACACATGAAATGTGTTGTGTACTTCACTTAATTCCTGTGGTAATTCTAACTTATATGCTACAGGTCCTATTCTATCAATGATCTTGAATGGACCAATGTACCTAGGGTTCAGCTTACTAGATTTTCCAAACCGAAAGATACCTTTAGAGGGTGATATTTTCAAATAAACTATGTCTCCAATTTGAAATTCCAGTGGCTTTCTTCGCCTGTCTGCATAACTCTTTTGTCGATCACGAGCTGCTTTCAACCTGTTTTTAATCTCAGTGATCTTATCTGTGGTTTCTTGGATTAGTTCAGGACCCGTGAATTGTCTATCACCTATTTCATTCCAACATAGGGGTGACCTACATTTTCTTCCATATAAAGCCTCAAATAGAGCTAATCCAATACTAGAATGGTAACTATTATTGTATGAAAATTTTATTAATGGTAAGTGACTATCCCAATTTCCACCAAAGTCTATAGCACAAGCTCTTAACGTATCTTCTAAGGTTTGTATTGTTCTTTCACTTTGTCCATCAGTCTGTGGGTGATAAGCTGTACTTAAATTTACTTGGGTCCCTAAAGCTTTTTGTAAAGTTTGCCAGAACCTAGAAGTAAATCTATTATCTCTATCTGATATAATGGATACAGGTATTCCATGTCTAGACATAATTTCTTTTATGTAAATCCTTGCTAACCTCTCAATCTTGTAATCTTCTCAAATAGGTAAGAAAAGAGCGGACTTAGTTAGTCTATCTACTACAACCCAAATTGTGTCGTATCCATTTCTAGTCCTAGGTAACTTAGTTATGAAATCCATTGTAATTTGATCCCATTTCCATTCTGGGATGTCTGGTTGTTGTAAGTATCCTGAAGGTTTCTGATATTCAGCTTTTATTCTTGAGCGGACATCACACTGTTCTACAAAATCTCCAACTGATCTTTTCATACCTGGCCACCAGTATTGACTTTTCAAATCTTTGTACATTTTATTATTTCCTGGATGCACAGAGTATCTTGACTTATGAGCTTCTTACAGTATAGTTGTTCTAATCATGTTGTTGTCGGGTATCCAGATTCTTCCTTTGAATTTCAGAATTCCATCTGCTTCTGTTTTCAAGTCTTTCGTTTGCCCTTACAATTTCAATATATCTTTTTGTTGAGCTTCCCGGATTTGACTTAACAAATCTGAACGTAATTCCATTCTCATTGCACCTACCCGTAAAGGTTTTGTCCTTTCTTTTCTGCTTAAAGCATCAGCTACTACATTTGCCTTACCTGGGTGATACTTAATTTCACAGTCATAGTCAATTAATAACTCTACCTATCTTCTTTGCCTCATGTTTAACATTTTCTAATCGAAAATGTGTTGCAAACTTTTGTGGTCCGTATATATTATACACTTAGTCCCATATAAGTAATGTCTCCAAATTTTTAGTGTAAATATTACAGCTCCTAATTCTAGATCATGGGTGGTGTAATTCTTTTCACTTCCTCTAAGTTGTCTGGAAGCATATGCAATCACCTTATCTTTCTGCATTAAAACACATCCAAAGCCTTAACGAGAAGCATCGCAGTATACTATGAAGTTATCTATACCTTCTGGTAAAGCTAATATGGGTGCACTACAGAATTTACTCTTGAGAAGTTCAAAGGCTTCATTTTGTTTTTCTCCCCATACATACTTTTTATCTTTTTGGGTCAATTCTGTCAACGGTTGGGCTACCCTTGAGAAATTCTCTATAAATCTTCTGTAATATCCCGCTAAACCTAAGAATTGACGTATTTCAGTTGGGGTTTTTGGAATTTCCCATTTCTTAACTGCCTCAATTTTTGTTGGATCAACCTAAATTCCATCTTGGTTAACTATGTGCCCAAGGAATTGTACATCTATTTTCCAAAATTCACATTTTGAAAATTTTGCATATAACTTTTCTTTTTGTAACAATTCCAAGGTCAACCTGAGGTGTTGTTCGTGGTCTTCTTTATTCTTAGAGTAAATTAGAATGTCATCAATGAAGACTATAACAAATTCATCTATGTAAGGTTTACATACTCTATTCATTAGATCCATAAATACCGCTGGAGCATTGGTTAACCCAAATGGCATCATAAGGAATTCATAATGGCCATATCTAGTTCTAAATGCAGTTTTAGAAATGTCCTCTTCCTGTACCCTTAATTAATGATAACCAGATCTTAAATCTATTTTTGAGAATTAACTAGATCCCTGTAGTTGGTCAAACAGATCATCAATTCTAGGGAGTGGATACCTATTCTTTATGGTAACCTTTTTAAGTTCCCTATAGTCAATACACATTCTAAAGGTTCCATCCTTCTTTTTAACAAATAGAACAGGTGCTCCCCAAGGTGATACACTAGGACGTATGATACCTTTATCTAATAATTCCTGTAACTGAGTCATGAGTTCTTTCATCTCAGTCGGTGCTAAACGGTAGGGTGCTTTAGCAATAGGGGATGTTCCTGGTATCAATTCTATTTTAAATTCTACCTGACGCGGAGGTGGTAGTCCAGGTAGTTCGTCAGGAAAAACATCAGCATATTCATTTATAACGGGAATATTTTCCAAATTTTCCTTATCAAGTTTGGTATCAACTATATGAGCCAAGAAAGCTAAACATTTATTGTTTAAGCATTTCTGTGCTTTTTCACAAGTAATTAGTTTCACAGTATTATTTGGCCTATCACCATATATGCAGAGGGTTTTGTCTTCCTTAATCAAAGGAATCTTAATCATTTTCTTATCACAAATGATTTCAGCATGATTTGTACTCAACCAATCCATTCCTATTACGATATCAAATCCTCCTAACTTAATAGGTATCAGATTTATATCAAAACAGTATTCATCTAAATTCAAGATGCAATTAGGAATGATTTCATAAGCTTCAATTATTTTACCGTCAGCTAATTCTATCACATATGTGTCACGTAATTTCTCAGATGTTAGACTAAGTGATGGTCTAAAAGTATGTGAAACAAAACTACGAGTTGCTCATGTATCAAATAATACTTTAGCGTACTGGTTATTGATAAGGAACGTACCCGTAACTACTTCTGGTTCATGACGAGCTTCGTCAGCTTGTATCACAAAAGCTCTTCCACGAGGGTTGTTCTGATTAGCTGGAGCCTTACCCTTTCGTTGTGGACATTCATTACGAAAATGATTTTCACTTCCACACTGAAAGCAGACTGTTTTTGTGCTGGTAGGGTTTTTACAGTCTCGGGAAATGTGCCCCTTCTTTTTGCAATTATAACAAACCACTGTCATACAGTTTCCTGTATGATATCTTTGACTGATATTACACTGTAGTGGTTTTTATACTTTCTTCCCCTGAGTTGTTCCCAAAAAGTTTCTTGGTGGAGGTCGGGTTACTCTTTTCTGGAAATTTTCACCCAATCTTCTTCCAGAATGGTTTTTAGTCCATTTCCTTTTCTCTCCTACCTGTGGGTGACTTAATGATCCATTCCTGATCATTTCATCTGTCAGACTTCCTGACAGGATTACTGCTTCTTGGAAGGTTTTGGTTCTAGCAGATTTTACTAATCCTCTTATTTGTGGCACTAATCCCCAAATATACCTTCCTATTCTTTTTGATTCCGGGGTTATCAGATGTGGTACTAACCTGGATAGTTCATTATACCTATCAGTGTATTCCCGGTGTGCAGATCCTTTCATTTCTAGTGCTAAAAATTCAGCCTCTAGTTTCTCTATTTCATTATAAGGGCAGTATTTCTCTATTACTAAATTTCTAAATTCTTCCCAACTTAGCCCATTCATAACATTCCTACCCCTAGTGTGTACCTCCATTTTCCACCAGGATTGTGCTTCTCCTTTAAGGGAATGTGAAGCAAACAGTGTTTTGAAGTTTTTAGCATAGCTACTGATTTTCAGAACTCCTTCCATGTCGTCTAGCCATCTCAAAGCTTGTACAGCTCCACCTTTTCCATCAATTTCCCGAGGTCTGCAGGACATAAAGGTTTTGTAGGAACATCCCTTTGAAATTCCATTTAGAATCTCTTCTTCCTGTCGTTCTTCCATATTCATGTTTTCAGGCCCTGCTGGTGGGTTTCAGGTAGTTCCAAAATTCAGATTTTGTTGGAGTTGGGTAATTAAGGTAGGTAGGGTAGATTCCAGTTGTTGGGATACTATCTGAGATATTCTATCATTCTCAGTTGTATCAGGGTTCACGGGTGTTTCTTCCCCAAGTCTGGTCCTGGGTCGTCCCACTCGAGCTGTTCTCCGGACAGGCTGAGTGTTTCTTTTTGGTGGCATGATTCACTATAGTGAATTTCAATGTTAGTATTACAAATAAACATCTTAACACAAAAATTATTTAACACAAATCAAATAAACATATTGTCATAAAAATACATATTACAATTAAGCTCTTATTTCTTTTATTCTAAAAAAATTAAACTATAACTTTCAGTTTCTGCTAAGCCATTTCCAGATCCTGGTGAGGATACTTTTCTTGGGTGTCTTGAGCTTTTTAATGTCTTTCTGAATTTTCCAGATTCCCAGCTGTAATTTCTTAAGCTTCCTAAGAGTTTGTCGGGCTGTCTTCACCTAATCCAACTCCTGTCTCTTAATATCCCCATCTTCATCCTTAGGAGAATCAGGAGGTTCTCTTTCTAAATCCTCAGATTGCTTATCTTTAAGTTTGTGTCCTCGTAGTATCTTTTTCCTAGGGGTCTTAATTGTATATCCTCCCACGTGTATTGGTGCACGTCTAACATAAAATTTTGTCTTATTCTCCATTTCAGTTGGGGAAACATCCATAGCCTGCTGAGGTTCTGGTTCAGGTGCTATTTCTTTAGGACTGCTATAGTATGGACCTTCGGAAGGGTCGGTTTCATAGTGATAACTATCCGAATTCATACTGCACAATTTTTAACAATGTTCACAAAAAGAGTAAGTCAAATAATTATTAAGATTTTGCTAGAATCTTAATCATGAAATCACAGAGTTTCACATAAATTCACATAAAATCATAAAGTATATTTTGAGCTTATGGTTATAGTCTAGTTATTTACTTAAAAATAACTAATTCTCTATAACCAATGGCTCTGATAACAACCTGTCACATCCCGGCGGAAGCGTGAAGGATAAGGGTGGAATGTGACTAGCTTTTATCAGAGTGCATTGTGTATAGTAAATAAACACAGTTATAACAGAAACATAACACAGACATGTTTTTATTTATACTAAAGGAATTACATCTTTTACATTAGTACAAAATTAGATGTAATTAGTTAACAACTAGGTTACAGCATGTCTAGAACCTATGAAAATGAGCATCAACATACACGCTCCCGTCAACTATATTGACGGTTAGCGTGACGCAGACTCTTCCCATAACGTCACTCCATCCATCATGAACTTCAAAGCTGAAATCAAATGAGTTACTCATTTTCTGAAAAAGTACACTTCAACCAGTCAACAAAAATGTTGGTGAGAACATAGGTTTATAGCCAGACAAATATTTTCTTGATGTATCAATTACAACCAAACCTGCTCACAACATAATCATACTGTCACGAAATAATTCACAAAATCAGATAATATTACATCCTAACCCCCATTCGGTTAGATGCAGGAAAATAGTAGCAACCCTCATCCTGTTGGTACAAATATTCTCCTAAGTAGCGCTACTAACATTATCGGACGGTTCCTCATTCGAATTAATGGTTGTATCGCAAATGACAGTAAGCAACAAAAATATTTTCAAAAATAATACATCAACCCAAACAGTATACTTCTTCCCCCAAAACTTTTAGTGAATACCAAATGGTTGAAAATGGGCTATGAACTCACCGTGTCTTCCCATAGTTCACAGTGTCAGACAATATTTTCTTTAAAATTTTCAGATCCTCAGATATAAGTACTTTCTGGAAGTTTTGCCAATAATGTTATCACCAAAAATTTTCAACAAATTATTTATATATAATTTGCTCACCATTAGTACCTATTCTACATAATTTATCAAAAATACCTACTGTTGTCCAAAACTCCTCAAAAATTTAAAGAATCTTATCCCAAAAATTAATAACATCTCATAATTTTTATAGCATCCAAATCCAAACAGATTATTTTCTATAAATTTTATAATAGTCCCATAATTGGTTAAAAATATCTTTTTTTCTTCATAAATTCCCAAAGTTTTACAGACAGTTTCTTGTATAAAACTAAGTATCATATAATTATCTCAAAGTCCAAATCGTAACAGGTCAGTTTCTGAAATTTTCACAATAATTACAATATTTAGAACAAATAATTATGCTGCTCCAAAAATTATGAAAATTATATATTATCTAGTATCTTATTTAATATTGCATCTATAATTTTATCAGAATTTATTATTCATGTTAAGTGTTTATTATGATTTATTTACTGCAGAAAATATAAAAATTCGTATCTTAATCATAATAAGAAATAAAATTCTGAAATAAATCCAGAGGTTTTTATACCTCCAAAGAATCATTCTGTAAATTTATCAGAATTTTTCCGAATTTATTTCTATTTTTGATATTTTCTTCTATTTTTCATTTATAAAATAATCTATATAAATTATTTATTTATCAAAATTTTTTCAAAATTTCCAGATCAATGTTTCAATATAAAAATGAGAATTTTTTAATGTTTATTCCCACAATCACATTTATTTAGTATTTATTTGATTTTTCTTAAATAATTACAAGATCGATTTTGTAAATTCAAATATATCTATTAAACCATAAGTTTCTGAGTTTTTGCAACTCATTACTTATGATTCATGAACTAGAACTTTCAAATTGGTTTTGATGTTTAAACACCAACTAATATGTATATATATAGATTTTGTTACGTATATGTAACAAGAATCATTGTTATCACCTTGTGATGATGACTTTGCTTATATCCTAGCTTCTTGAACCCGAGAGCAAGGCTGTGGAGGTCGTGAATGGTGATGGTAGGTGCTGGTGGTACGTAGTTATGTTTGTTTGTTGTTGTGGTTGTCGGTTATTGTTGTTGTTGTTTGTTGTTTGTTGTTTGTATTGTAACCGAAAAGTAGAGACTTTGGGACAAAAGGGTGGTGGTGTTAGTGTTTGTACTCAAGGGAGAGAGAGGCAGAAGGTGGCTGGAGGTGGTGGTGGTTGAGTGAAGGTATAAGGATCCGAGAGGGAGAGATATGAAATGGTGTTTGTTTTCAACTTGGTTTGGCATATATCCCTTTTTGATCTAGACTTGATGACTCATGTTTGTGGATGCTTAGGTGTTAAGATAAAGAACTAAAGGCGGTTCTAGGGAGATACCAAGAGATAGGGTAAGGTGGCCACTTAGATAGGATAGGTGGTAACTTTTAGGACTTCATGGTGTGAATGGGAGGTCTAGGATGGTGTGGTGGTAGGTTAGGCTTACTATGGATTGACTTTGTTGTGTGAATGCATGGATAGTGGCGGTTTATGGCAATGGGGATGCAAGAGATAAGGTTTGGGGAGGACTACCGAGGCTAGCTTGCTAGATGGCAAATAGGAAACCTCCATGGTGTGAACATAAGGTTTGTAAGTCAAAGTGGATGTTTAGGTGGCGGATGGTGGTAATGGTAGAGTATGTGGTGGCGGTTTTAAGGAGAAAGGTTAGAAGTTGCATGGAACCGAGGGTTATGGTGGTTTTGGGATATTGGTTTTGGGTTGGTGGTTTGGGTTTGATCGACCGTGGGTTGGGAGGATAGTTTGGGTGTTAGTTATAGGTTTTAGGTTTAGGTTTTTAGTTTAGAGTTTGATTTAGTTTAGTTTTAGTATGTATATATATATATATCTATAGATATACATAAGTGAGATTTATATCTTAGATTACTCGTATACATTCAAAACATATATACTTTGATGTTTTTAATGTGTATACACATATATATGTATTTATAATATATATCCGTACAAATAAGTAAATGTATAGATATACATACTAATCGTACATATATCTAAGCATTCCAGGAAATTTTCCCATGTACATATATATATGTAAACATGCACACGTAAAATTATATATATATATATATATATGCACGTATGTGTGAATTTCGGGTATGTAAATATATATACATACATAAAATTCTAATATTTATGCATGCATGTAAACATGCATACGTACATCCATAATATATACATACTGAACATAACATTAATCGTGGTCATAATATAATATAATAAAAGAATTTTTATGGTCGTCACACTTTAATATATATATCAAAAGTCAGAAGATTAGTTTTTAAAACCAGCCTAAAATATGTCTTAGCTAACATACTAAAACAGAAGCTGTATTATAAAGATATAATGCTACTCACTCGATTAAGTCTAAAATTTAAAATATCTAACAACCAAACACAAAAAAATATATCCTAGCTAACATGCTAAATTAAACTATCATTGCCACAAACATCATCATTAAGTTTCTCCTCCGAATAGGTTGCTCCACTACTTGCAGCTGTGGATGCTACACCCTCAAAATCTGGAAACTTCAAGCTCATGAATATCGACAATTTATCATACTTTTCATTGCTTTGTTTCAATTTTTCTTGGAGTGAAGCTACTTGATTTTGATGAGTTTCAGCCTCGCTCGAAGGTTGTTGAGAAGATTGAGGTTCTGATGTCATCCAAAAATCTTTTTTTCTAAGCACTGGTCCAACGCCTACCATCCATGCAGATTTTTTTTGTTTTCTCCTTGGCACACACACTTTCAATAGCCTCTTTTTCTAGCTCGTGGTGCATTGTAGGCGTTATAGTTGTACCTTCTAAAGTTAACTTCACCACCGCCTCCTCTTTATGACGAATAATATTCTCCTAACAAAATTAAAGGTATATAAAAACAAGTAAAATATTAAAAGTACAATCAAGTTGACATGATCCTAGAGAATTATAACTTACATATTGAATGCGCGCGTCATCGCTTAGCCATCCTTGTTTTTTAGCATTAAAATGTAGCTTGTGATATACTTCAAATGGGGTAGGATGCGTTTGAGTCTCACAATTTGTCTATGATAATAAAAATTTAAGAACAATAAATAAAGATAGATAAATAAACTTTAAAAAAATATGAAACTAGGGGTTAAGTTGCAAAGACAAAATTACAGCGAAGAGAACAATAAAGGTCACTAATTATTCGATCTTTATACTCTATTAGAAAAATAAACAAGTACACAATTAAGCTCACTAGTTATTTGACCTTGAGCTTCAGTTAGAACAATAAAAAAGTACACAATTAAGTTGCCTAGACAAAACTAGTAGTTCTACACATATATGTGTGTATATTTATTTGTCAAATGACATATATACTAAGTTATATACAAATACTATGTTCAAGTTTAATATAAATAATCAAAGTCTAATGTGTAGGTTTCAAATATGGTTAAAAAACAGAGGCTGCCAAACTAATTCACTAAATCAAATAAACATTAAAACTTTAATATTCAAGACTTACCATGTGAAATACATGATTCACAATTGATCGTGAGCCTCCTCTACTTGCAATTCTTTGTTTTTGATGATTAGCTTCCATTTGAATACTATATTTCTATAAAAACCAACACATATGTTAGAACCTAAGAACTAAAACAAAAATTAATAAAAAAATATGGCAAATCAATCAAGAATACATATCATAATTAATGATGTAGTAATAACATACAAATAATGAGAAATTTATTTTAATATTATACACTAAGTCATCTTTCCATGGATTGACAGTGTTAAAGAACATAATCGTGAAAACCTTGTGGCCTGCGGTTTGTTGTAGTTTACGTGAAAGAACATAATTATACAATACGAAGATAAGGGGTTTGTAATCTATAATTATAAATAAATTGGTTTCAATCATTGAGCAAACTTACTTGAGTTGATTCCAACTCCCAATAGTCACATAAGTGGTTCCAATCTTCTGGGCTTCGACAATTGAGATCCATATTTAATCTTGCTAAATGTGGATTTGTTCTTCCCCCGTTCTGCTTCCAGTGAGCACTTAACTTACCTCTGGTGCGTCTCCATTGACGATGTAGGTGATCATCCACATACGCCATAAAAACTCTATCTGCTCGCAATAAGTTGAATTTTGCCTACATGAATATATATGTGAACAATACCAATGAATATATAATAGGGAACACATTATAATAGTTTAAAGTAAACCAAATGTAGAATTAAAACTATTTTTAATATTAGGAATGAAAATATAACATGTTAATAACTTCTCAATACATAAAAGATAATAATATTTACAACTTACTTGTAACTTTTCATACATTCGCTCCATAACATCGGAGGGAATGGACTCCCATTTATGAAAGTTCATCGGACATATATTACGCATTACGATCCCACACTCGGTTGCAAACTGAGTAGCTGAAGTCCCAACAAATTTCTTTACTTTTTTATCATGTTCATTGGCCATTGTTAAAGAAATTTTAGAACCCTCAGGCAACGTCTCCAAAGTCTTTGTAGCACTACGATTAAGACTTCGACCACGCCTTTTTGGTGGATCGATTGCGGATTGATTCGCATCTGGATGTTCATTTGCATCTGTGGTAAATATTATAAATAAGGCAAAGTGCATCGGAATAAAATCATGTCTCATATAAAAACATGCATATGTATAAGCAAAGCTAGTTAAACATAATCAAAGCTAGCTACACTTGTTCAATTTGACCCGATTGACCCATTTCATGACATAATCGTAGCAACATAAGCAAAGCTAGTTAAACATGATCAATTTGACGCAATTGACCCATTTCATAACATAATCGCAGCAACATAAGCAAAGCTAGTTAAACATGATCAATTTGACCCAATCGACCCATTTCATAACATAATCGCAGCAACATAAGCAAAGCTAGTTAAACATGATTAACTTGAGCCGATTGACCCATTTCATAACATAATCACAGCAACATAATCAAAGCTAGCTAAACTTGTTCAATTTGATTCGATTGACCCATTTCATAACATAATCGCAGCAACATAAGCAAAGCTAGTTAAACATGATCAATTTGACCTAATTGACCCATTTCATAACATAATCGCAGCAACATAAGCAAAGCAAGTTAAACATGATCAATTTGACCCAATTGACCAATTTCAGAACATAATCGCAACAACATAAGCAAAGCTAGTTAAGCATGATTAATTTGAGCCAATTGACCTATTTCATAACATAATCGTAGCAACATAAGCAAAGCTAGTTAAACATGATCAATTTGACCCAATTGACCCATTTCAGAACATAATCGCAGCAAGATAAGCAAAGCTAGTTAAACATGTTCAATTTTACCCAATTGACCCATTTCAGAACATAATCACAGCAAGATAAGCAAAGCTAGTTAAACATGATCAATTTGACCTAATTGACCCATTTCAGAACATAATCACAACAACATAAGCAAAGCTAGTTAAACATGATTAATTTGAGCCAATTGACCCATTTCATAACATAATCGCTGCAACATAAGCAATGCTAGTTAAACATGATCAATTTGACCCAATTGACCCATTTCAGAACATAATCACAGCAAGATAAGCAAAGCTAGTTAAACATGATCAATTTGACCCAATTGACCCATTTCGGAACATAACCGCAGCAAGATAAGCAAAGCTAGTTAAACATGATCAATTTGACCCAATTGACCCATTTCAGAACATAATCGCAGCAACATAAGCAAAGCTAGTTAAACATGATCAATTTGACCCAATTGACCAATTTCAGAACATAATCGCAGCAAGATAAGCAAAGCTAGTTAAACATGATCAATTTGACCCAATTGACCCATTTCATAACATAATCACAGCAACATAAGCAAAGCTAGTTACACATGATCAATTTGACCGAATTGACCCATTTCATAACATAATCGTAGCAACATAAGCAAAGCTAGCTAAACTTGTTCAATTTGACCCGATTGACCCATTTCATAACATAATTGCAGCAACATAAGCAAAGCTAGTTAAACATGATCAATTTGACCCAATTGACCCATTTCAGAACATAATCGCAGCAAGATAAGCAAAGCTAGTTAAACATGTTCAATTTTACCCAATTGACCCATTTCAGAACATAATCACAGCAAGATAAGCAAAGCTAGTTAAACATGATCAATTTGACCTAATTGACCCATTTCAGAACATAATCACAACAACATAAGCAAAGCTTGTTAAACATGATTAATTTGAGCCAATTGACCCATTTCATAACATAATCGCTGCAACATAAGCAATGCTAGTTAAACATGATCAATTTGACCCAATTGACCCATTTCAGAACATAATCGCAGCAAGATAAGCAAAGCTAGTTAAACATGATCAATTTGACCCAATTGACCCATTTCAGAACATAACCGCAGCAAGATAAGCAAAGCTAGTTAAACATGATAATTTGACCCAATTGACCCATTTCAGAACATAATCGCAGCAACATAAGCAAAGCTAGTTAAACATGATCAATTTGACCCAATTGACCAATTTCAGAACATAATCGCAGCAAGATAAGCAAAGCTAGTTAAACATGATCAATTTGACCCAATTGACCCATTTCATAACATAATCACAGCAACATAAGCAAAGCTAGTTACACATGATCAATTTGACCGAATTGACCCATTTCATAACATAATCGTAGCAACATAAGCAAAGCTAGCTAAACTTGTTCAATTTGACCCGATTGACCCATTTCATAACATAATTGCAGCAACATAAGCAAAGCTAGTTAAACATGATCAATTTGACCCAATTGACCCATTTCATAACATAATCGTAGCAACATAAGCAAAGCTAGTTAAACATGATCAATTTGACCCAATTGACCCATTTCATAACATAATCGCAGCAACATAAGCAAAGCTAGTTAAACATGATTAATTTGACCCAATTGACCCATTTCATAACATAATCGCAACAACATTGTCAAAGGTAGTTACACATGTTCAAATTGACTCAATTGACCCAGTTTATAACAGAATCGCAGCAGCATAATCAAAGGTAGTTAAACATGTTCAATTTAACCCAATTGACCCGTTTCATAACATAAGCACCGTATGAACAAAACACAATCAAACATAGCTAAACATGTTCATAACATAATCGCAGCAGTAGCAAAACATAAACATAATTGCAGCAGTAGCAAAACATAATCACGGGACGAAAATGGCATTTTACTAGTTTTTGGATTGAAATTGCAAATTCAACAAAACGTCAAGGACGAAAATGGCATTTTACTCAAAATAAAAATTACCTGGTTGGGGGATAGGTTCGACTGCAACAACTGCATTTTCAAAATATTATTATTAATATTCACTACAATTGAAGATAGTTATATGACATAACAAATACAAAAAATGAACATTTACCATTAGAATCAATGTTGGACGAACGACGATTGTGTTTACGCGTGGATTGATGTACGATCTCAGATGAACTCCCATCAATGGTTGACTAAACTTTAAGTTGACCTGAATCTTGTTCTTTAGATCTCTTTCTTGTAATGGCACTAACCATCATCACTAACAAAAGTATCCACATTGTACTGCATAAAGAGAACCAATTCAATAATTAGATTCAACGTTCAACATCTAAAATAAAATTTGAAGTTCAAACTATGGGTGAGTATTCATTATTATAGCATATATTTTGTTTATTATCCTCTAATTGTTTTCTGATGTGAAATGAAACCTAGCTGCTAATATATCATCACCCTCTGGTTGTTTTTATTTCAACTCCTTATGTTAGTCCTAAGTTGTATTCGCTACCAAGTGTTTAGATTTGTCTCCTTTTAAACTCTTGAAGTTGATGAAATGGATAGGACTTGTTCTCATAACATTACTTATTACTTATGTGTCTTTGTAGTGGTACATTGAGTTATATATTCAATGGCTTAATTGGCACACGATCATTAAGTGAAGTGGTGATGGAAGCAAAAGCAACGGGTTACATTGACCCGTACCCTAGGGATGATCTTGCTTAAATAGATGTATCCCAAAAGGTATTCTAAATGGAAACATATCATAAGTGGCCAGAATCGTTATCCCTATCAGTAAACCTGACCCAAAAATTAGCATTCCGACGATGACAAAATAACTGTTATAGAATACTTAGAACTATGGACATTGTAGAATTTTGTCTTTCGTTTTTACTTTAACCATATATGACTAGAGTTTATTGGGTTTAATCAAGCTTAACTTTTGTTAATACACTTTAGCATTGTTTAATAAAAATAGGTCTTATTAGTTTTATTAGGTCATATGTCTCTTAACAAATCTTAAAAGCCATAATAGTTTGTAATGGTCGATCATTTGAGTCAATGACAACCAGTAAGGGTCATTGATCGTTAATTAAGGCCATCTATGGACAAACATGGTTATTGATGGTCACTTTAGGTTACTAATGGTAACATAAGGTTATTGTCACTTGACGGTCAATTAAAATCACTATTAGTCACTTGATGGTCAATTAGGATCATTGATAGTCACTTGACGCCCAATTAGGATCACTAATAGCCATTTGATGGTCAATTAGGATCATTCATAGTCATCGCGACCCATTGATGGTCAATTATCATTTGAGAAGGTAATGGGTCATAAAGTGATACAATAGGAACAATAAAAGACCGAATATAATTTAATATTTTAGATTACTTGCATATAACTGAACAAAATAAACCCAAACACATACAATTACGCTATTGAATCTGAAACCAAACATATAGAATGAAGGTATTAATAACGAGCCCAAACACTTAAGTAAGCCACTCTAAGTGTGTTCGGAAGTCTTTATGTAAGTGTAGGAGTGTAAAACAAGCCTATTTGAGCCTAAGCTATAGTAGTATCAAGCTCGCCTCGTTATTTATGTATTTATTTTCTTTGAATTCTTTTATGTGTAAGTTTATATATTGTTTATAGTTATACATTCTATATTCTATATATATTTAATAAATCAAATAAAAAAATATATAAATAAAAAGCTGATGTGAACCCAATCTTGGATGAGCAAGCTTTAGCCTTTTTGGAGGCCCAAGATCGCTTATCAAAAGGGGCTTCGCTGAAACGGTCATAACTTGGGCTAGAAGTCTCTGTTTTAGGCCTGCGACCAGTCAAAAGGACCATCGGACCGAGGAGCCTATTTTCACAAACGCCGTAGGCGGATTGGGACATTGTCTCGGCCCAAAAACGGCTTATTTTATGAGTTATTTATATTTTTGTCTTATTTTTACATTTTGTTGAACTTTACATTTGGCCCAGTTTTCGGCCCGTTTATGTTTTGTGGCCCATTCGACTTTTGTTTTGTTTCTTTATATGTTTGTAAGAGATGGGGAAAAGAATGATTGAAGTTTATGAAAAATCTATTTTCTCTCTACCACTGTGTGTGTTAGTGTAAACCCTGATTATCAGTATTATTTTGAATCAACGATAGTTAGAAGAATTGTTCCTGGTATTCTCGTAGAATCAACAGGTTCAATTATCTATATCTCTATTTCCGACTGCATCAAAAGCTCGTTTAGTACTTTAGCCTCATGAGTTGGCACGATCATTTAGTGAGTTTTCTTATGCTCGAGCTCAACGATACTTGTTTTGAGGTTTTAATAAATTCGACTCGAGTAGCTTACGAGTGGCTCAATTTGTTTGCACCCTTTTTAAAAATCCATTCCCACACATCCAATTAAACTGACCCAACACCAATACAAATTGTGGATCTAATGGGCTGGATTCATATTTAATTTAAAATTAAATAAATTAACTAACCTAATGATATGTATATTTGTGACAACCCGGAAAATTTCGGTAAAATTTAGGAATTAAAATTTAAAAATTTTAAAACTTGTATATAATTATTTAATGAATAAGTAATATAATATTAATAATAATAATGTTAATAATAATAATACTAACAATAACAATAATAATAATAACAATAATAATAATAATAATTAACAATATTAACAATTTAGAATTAAAGTACAGGGGTTAATTTTGTAGTTTTTAAAACTTGATTTAAAAGCTTTGGCATAAAATAATAACAGTACGAAACTCCAGGGACCAAACGTGTAAATTTATTTTTAAAAAAACCCCACCCTCGCCCGTCACCCTCTCCTCGCCGCCGGCCACTATTCCGGTGGCCCTCCGGCGACTCCAAAGGCCGCAATCCGCTCGATTATTGATCAAATAAACCACCCCGACACAATCTAGTGCATGAATCGAACTCGTGGGGTCTTGAAAATTGAAAAATGGTGTCGGTTTGGTGTGGTTTCCACCTTCAACCGAAAGTCGGCCGACCCACTCACAAAATGCGCCACTAAAACTAATAATAATCAAAAGTAACTCTGCACTAACGAAAGGATAATCAATCATGATGTTCCACTAAGTTCAATTTAGTATAAAACGTACACAAATCCCTCATTCGAACACCACCAATACCCGCGACCTGCAACTTACTAGAACTCCACTCTCCAGCCTTTCTAACTCGAAATTAACAGAGGGTTTTTTATCACAAGCATTATTAGAAACTTCCTGTTGAAGGAATTGGATTATAATCACCGTTGGGCATCAATCGAACATCAAGAAGCCGCGACCTGTTCATCGTACCATTCACCTTCAATTCGAACACAAATCGGGTAATTTAACATACCTATACACTCGGTTTCACATAGGGAACAAAAGCCCTATGTTTAATTTCATTAACAACTTCGAATCAATGGTCAATTGATCAAGAGTTGAAAACTAGGGTTCTTGATTTGGGGAAAGGCTTACGGGTCTGTTTAATACAAATTGGAACCATTGTTTACCGCGGCTGCAGCCTTGGTTCACTGGTTCCCTGCTTCCCTGCTTCCATGCCACCCCTGAGGTCCCGGGTTCGAACCCGGGCAACCTCTTTTATTTTTTTAAAGGCCTTTTGAACCTTTTAAAAATACGGAAAAATTTCTAAAAATTATATAAACAGTTTTTATAAACTTTGTTTATTTCAGAAATTATATAATTATTTTCTGGAAAAATATTTCTTTAAAAACCTATTTGTTTATTTATTTATAAAAGTTATTTCAAATGTTATAAAATAGTTATTTTATAAAATGGACTTTAAACAATAATCATCAAGATATTAATGAACCTTATATTATTTTAATTACGAATTAATTATGTTAATGGTAAGAATTATATGTAATAATTTTACAAACTATTCACAAATACAAATATTAACATTATAATTATACCATTGTTATCATTAATATCAATATTGATAATATTATTAATACATGGTATTGTTAGTATATCAAGTCGTGTACGTCAAACCAAACCAACCCGAAACTTACCAAATATATTTATTCGCAATAAACACATTTTAAAGACTTAGTTATAATTAATAATAGGTATCGATCGTGCTTGACCGTGCATTACCTAATTCTTTGAAGTTCTTGTTCATATACATCAATTCAAGGTGAGTTTACAGCCCCACTTTTACTTATATACTCTTTTGGGGGAGAGAAACATGCTGTTTTCATAAAAGTTACATTACATTGGATTTTTGTAATACTGCATATACTTGATACTATGGTGTATACTTGCCCAACGGACCGTTAATATGGACTTAACGAGGTAATTGTTAGTAGTACTACTGGGATTGACATACCCCACCCGAGCTAGTCGCGCTAGCACAACGTTCGTCAAACGGTGAACGGTTAGCCTAATTACAAGTGTTGTGGTGTGTGATCCACATCCGGGCCTGTTTATTTATTTGATTACATGTCAGTTCGGCCGCGCCTTCATACACATAGTGATCATTATGGACTAGCTACCCATTATATGCTTTATTTATAAATCCGGGGATTTCATTTATACTGACCGGATTAATAAATCCGGTGATTTCATTATACTTGACGGATTACATAATCCGGGGATTACATACAGGACGGATTACATAATCCGGGAATTACATACTTGACGGATTACATAATCCGGGATTACATACTTGACGGATTTTATAATCCGGGAACTTCATTACTGATAATTACTGTTTTCTGATAAACCTGTGAACTCACCAGTCTTGTACTGAGTTTTTTTTGCATGTTTTCTCTCAGGACAATGATGTGGCACGTTTAGGAGCACAACATCTACAGCATATCATTCTGTATTCACCACAAACTGTTTTCAAGATTTAATTTGCATTTACTTTACATAAACTGGACTGGACACGTGTTTGTGTGTTTCAAAACTATTGTTAAATATTTTACGGTATTCGCTTCCGCATTACTTCAACATAATTGGTTTGTTTCATTATTATTAAGCAATCTATATGTTTTGTAATTATCGAGTCGTTTGGTGTAACTAATGCTTATCTGAGATCCTGGTTATGTCACACGCCTGACGGTAAAACCCCGTATGTGGAAAATGAGGGTGTGATAGATCGGTATCAGAGCATTAGTTATAGTGAACTAAAATGAATTTTGCATCTCATATGCATTGCATTTTAGACTATAGCTGGATTTGCATTAGTTACACACACATAGATTACTAGGCTATGCCTACTAAATTGGTTGCCTGGAAATTTTTGCTTTAACATATCCCTGTGAGCATATGGCTACCGGGATGGTGGCTCCAAGTTGCTGTGAGTCACGGGAGAGTTTGTGTGCATTTGACATCGCCTAAATGTTCTTCGTGATTTGTGTGACACATAGACACCTGTATTCTGGATTTCCTGGCAAAAGGCCCTCGGGCTAAGGCAAGCATATCGCATATATCTCATTGCGAGACCTGGTATGCTTACCTGGGGATTTCTGGGATGAGTGATAAACTATGGTCAATACACAGGTCTCTAAGGCAAATGGGTCAAATTACCTTGGCATGTCAATGATTCCCAAACTTTACTGATCCTTTCGACCCCGATACAATACATACATATTTGGTACTTTAACCATTGATGACCACTATACTTGACAAGATATGTTAACCTGATAGGAGGAACCGGGGTGATCATGCAAAGCAAGTTACCATTACGGGTGCACACGTAATTGTAATTTGGCGTGCATGCTAAGTCCGGTGAATCTGGTCGGGTGGTAACATTGCAGTCAGTATAAGTCATCATTCCTACACCTTGAGCAAGAAAGCCTCAGTTCTCACAGAACATAGCCACTGAGGTGGAAACTATTTATCAGTTCTACTTGTAGAAATGCTCACACTTACCTTGAATTTGGACGAAATTCAAACCATGACATCTGTGTTAATCCCTCAGATTTGGACTGATTCTCTAGCTTGTCCATTTCTTTAAATCTTTAAATTTCTCTTCCTTTCCACTCCAAGACAAAAGGTCTATTTTCATATGACTGATAGCTTTTGATATTTGGTAATGTAAAGAATGTCTGGAAGAGGACGTGGACGCGGAAGGGGTAACATCTCAATGACGCCTGCAGAATTGGCAGCGATAATCAATCATAGTATCACCGCAGCGTTGACAAACCAACCCCCTCCACAGTAGAACCCTATTGGTCAACCGACTTGCACCTACAAGTCCTTTATGGACTGCAAGCCTAATCCGTTCAATGGAACCGAGGGAGCGGTGGGACTGCTCCGTTGGTTCAAAAAGCTAGAATTGGTGTTCGAAATCTGCAACTGCCCTGCTGGGAATAGGGTAAAATATGTTGCTGGCACACTGGATGGAGCTGCTCTGAGCTGGTGGAACACACAAGTTCAGATGCTGGGCGTTGAAGCTGCAAACGCCACAACATGGGTAGAATTCAAGAATCTGCTGAAAGAGGAGTACTGTTCACGAGACGAAATACAAAAACTAGAAACCGAATTTTGGAACCTGAAGATGGTAGGTTCTGAAATTGAAGCTTACACAACTCGTTCTCACGAGTTGGCTACTCTGTGCCCTACTATGGTTAACCCGGCTTACAAACGGGTTGAAAGATACATCGACGGACTGGTACCTGAAATCCAGAGCATGGTCACCACTGCTAGACCAGCTACCATTCAGGAAGCTGTTCAACTAGCCCACAAGTTGACTGACCAGGCTGTCGCACAAGGAAAACTGCCCCCGCGAGGTGCTGCATCTGGTTTCCACAATAACAAGAGGAAATGGGAACCATCTACCAGCGGAAAGCAATCTTCATCCTCCACTTATCAACCTCAACACAAGAAGTTTAATCAGTCCCAACCCTCTCATTCGGGCGGCTATCAGGGAAATCTCCCAAAGTGCAACAAATGTCAGCACCATCATACTGGGCAGTGCACAAAGAGCACGTGTGAGAGGTGTGGGAAGTTCGGGCATGTTGCCAAGTATTGCCGGGTGAATCTCTCGGGAAAAGCACCTCAACAACAGCAGAACCACAATCAGACTGTGTGTTTTGAATGTGGTCAACCCGGACACTTTAAAAGGGATTGCCCGAGACGGAAAAAGAATGGTGACAATGGTGCTGCTGATAAGCCCAAAGACAACAACAATGGTGGTGGCGGTGGCAGAGGCAGAGTCTTCATCATGGGCTCAAGTGAGGCTCGAAACGACCCTACTGTAGTATCTGGTAGATTCTCTATTAATGGGTGTTATGCCTCTGTTTTATTTGACTCTGGTGCTGATAAAAGTTATGTGTCCACTAAGTTTAGTAAAACACTAGGGATGGTGCCTACTGATTTGAGTTCTAATTATGCCATAGAAATAGCCGATGGTAGGACGATAACAGCAACACAAGTGTTTAAAAACTGTAAGCTAGGCTTATCCGGACACACTTTCAGCATAGACCTTATTCCTGTCACACTAGGAAGCTTCGATGTAGTCGTCGGGATGGATTGGTTATCCCAGAATAGTGCTGAGATCGTTTGCAAGGAGAAGCTGATCAAGTTACCTATTTCGGACGATGAAATTCTTATTGTGGAAGGTGAAAAGGTGGGTGCGGTGGTCGGCATCATATCATATTTGAAGGCTCAGAAATGTCTCAGAAAAGGACACCTTGCCTTGTTGGCACTTGTTACTGAACCGAAGGCGGGTGAAAGACGAGTTGAAGATATTCCTGTTGTTAGAGACTTTCCTGAGGTATTTCCCGAAGACCTACCTGGCCTTCCTCCACACAGACAGGTAGAATTTCAAATTGAACTAGCACCAGGAGCAACTCCAATCGCCCGGGCGCCGTACCGTCTGGCACCGAACGAACTACAAGAGCTGTCTAAGCAATTGCAAGAGTTGTTAGACAAAGGATTCATACGTCCCAGCTCTTCACCTTGGGGAGCTCCAGTGCTTTTCGTTAAAAAGAAAGATGGAACCTTCAGGATGTGTATTGACTACCGCGAACTGAACAAGGTGACAATCAAGAATAGGTATCCACTCCCACGCATTGATGATTTGTTCGACCAATTGCAAGGATCTAGCTACTATTCCAAGATTGACTTGAGATCAGGTTATCATCAGTTGAGGGTTCGAGAAGAAGACATCTCCAAGACTGCGTTTCGAACACGCTATGGGCACTACGAGTTCACTGTAATGCCTTTTGGGCTGACTAATGCCCTAGCAGTTTTCATGGACCTCATGAACCGTGTCTGCAAACCTTATCTGGATAAGTTTGTCATTGTCTTCATTGATGACATACTAATCTACTCCCGTAATAAGGAAGATCATGAGGGACATTTGAGAACCATACTGGAATTTCTAAGAGATGAACAGCTTTACGCAAAGTTCTCAAAATGTGACTTCTGGATGCGTGAAGTGCAATTCCTTGGGCACGTGGTAAATGAAAAGGGAATACATGTTGATCCTACAAAGATTAAAGCAATCAAGGATTGGCCGGCACCAAAGACGCCTACTGAGGTGCGACAATTCCTTGGTTTGGCAGGCTATTACCGGAGATTTATTGAAGGATTTTCTAAATTGGCACAACCTTTGACTGCCCTGACTCATAAGGGAACAATTTATAAGTGGGGTAGCAAAGAGGAAACAGCGTTTCAGGCGCTTAAAGACAAACTCTGCAGCGCACCAATCCTAGCCTTACCAGAAGGAACTGATGACTTTGTTGTTTACTGTGATGCATCCATCCAAGGTTTGGGGTGTGTATTGATGCAACGTGACAAAGTCATAGCTTATGCATCTAGACAGCTCAAGGTGCATGAGAAGAACTATACAACACATGATCTGGAACTAGGAGCTGTAGTGTTTGCCTTGAAAATCTGGAGGCACTACCTATACGGAACCAGGTGCACGATCTATACAGATCATAAGAGCCTCCAGCACATATTTAACCAGAAGGAACTGAATATGCGACAAAGACGATGGTTAGAATTACTCAAGGACTGTGTGATCAAGTACCATCCGGGTAAGGCTAATGTGGTAGCCGATGCCCTTAGTCGTAAGGAAACCCTAAAGCCTCGTCGGGTGCGCACATTACAAATGACTATCCACTCTGACCTACCAATGCGAATCAAAGCTGCTCAATCTGAGGCTTTGAAGACGGAGAACCTCAAAGCAGAATCCATGCGAGGCATGGAGAAACAATTGGAGGTTAAAGCTGATGGAATCCGTTACTTTATGAAACGGATCTGGGTACCACAGTACGGGAACTGGCGAGAGCTGATAATGGATGAAGCTCATAAGTCACGTTACTCGATCCATCCAGGTTCAGACAAGATGTATCAGGACCTGAAAGAATTTTACTGGTGGCCGAAAATGAAGGCGGAGATAGCCACGTACGTAAGCCGATGCCTAACTTGTTCCAAGGTTAAGGTGGAATACCAGAGACCGTCCGGTTTACTCCAACAACCGGAAATTCCAGTGTGGAAATGGGAGCAGATCTCAATGGACTTCATCACGAAGTTACCCAGAACTCCCAGCGGATGCGATACCATTTGGGTTATAATAGATCGCTTAACGAAATCCGCACACTTTCTGGCAATCCGAGAGACTGATAGAATGGATAAGCTGACACGTATCTATTTAAGGGAAATAGTCTCTCGGCATGGCGTGCCGATATCTATCATTTCTGATCGTGACGCTCGGTTCACTTCTCACTTCTGGCAATCATTACAACGATCATTGGGAACGCGGTTGGATATGAGTACCGCGTATCACCCGCAGACCGATGGTCAAAGTGAACGTACGATCCAAACACTGGAAGACATGTTGCGTGCCTGTGTGATCGATTTTAGCAGCAGTTGGGAAACTCATCTACCATTGGTTGAGTTCTCCTATAATAACAGTTATCACACCTCAATCAAGGCAGCTCCATTTGAGGCATTATATGGACGAAAGTGCCGATCACCTATCTGTTGGGTAGAAGTAGGAGAAAGCCAACTTACAGGACCTGAACTGGTGCACGAAACGACTGAGAAGATCGTGCAAATTCGTAACCGTATGGCGGCAGCACGTGATCGACAAAAGAGTTACGCCGACAAGCGTCGGAAGCCATTGGAGTTTCAGGTTGGTGACAAAGTACTACTGAAGGCCTCACCCTGGAAGGGTGTAATACGCTTTGGAAAGCGTGGGAAGTTAAGCCCAAGATATGTGGGGCCATTTGAGATTGTCAAACGAATTGGCCCAGTAGCCTATCAGTTGAATTTACCTAAAGAACTCAGGGGGATACATGATGTGTTTCACGTATCTAATCTGAGGAAGTGTCTGTCTGATGAATCATTGATCGTGCCTTTGGAGGAATTAAAGATAGATAATCAACTACATTTCATCGAAGAACCAGTAGAGATCATGGATCGAGAGGTCAAGACACTAAAGCGTAGCAAAATTCCCATTGTGCGCGTAAGATGGAACTCTAAACGGGGACCAGAATTTACATGGGAACGGGAGGATCAGATGAAGTCTAAATATCCACACTTATTCGTGGATACACCTTCAGAACCTAACTCCAACTGAATTTTAGAACGAAATTTTCTCAACTGAGGGATACTGTGATATCTCACGATATCAAGCAAAGAACATTGTGGGTCTGTTTTCACATTTGTTCTACCTCATAAAGTTTCACGTGCGTGTGATAGCTCAGATAATACAGATGGTTTCATGGTCACCTTCGGATAAACAAAAGTACTAGAAACATTCAAGATATTCCCAAATCAGAAAGGAAACCTAAGATTCTTCTTGTTGAAGATCATGTGGTAAATGTGATGGTGTGTGACATCTGTCACTAACTAGTATGTCAGTTAGCATTAAGCTAATTAACTCACTGTGTGTATTAACTGTCCTCATGTATTTTCATAGTTTATTCATCGGTTAAACCGAATTCTCCGTATACTAGTTTATTTACTCCAGTGTTCCAATTTTCGGGACGAAAATTCCTCTAACAGGGGGATGATGTGACAACCCGGAAAATTTTGGTAAAATTTAGGAATTAAAATTTAAAAATTTTAAAACTTGTATATAATTATTTAATGAATAAGTAATATAATATTAATAATAATAATGTTAATAATAATAATAATACTAACAATAACAATAATAATAATAACAATAATAATAATAATAATTAACAATATTAACAATTTAGAATTAAAGTACAGGGGTTAATTTTGTAGTTTTTAAAACTTGATTTAAAAGCTTTGGCATAAAATAATAACAGTACGAAACTCCAGGGACCAAACGTGTAAATTTATTTTAAAAAAAAACCCCACCCCCGCCCGTCACCCTCTCCTCGCCGCCGGCCACTATTCCGGTGGCCCTCCGGCGACTCCAAAGGCCGCAATCCGCTCGATTATTGATCAAATAAACCACCCCGACACAATCTAGTGCATGAATCGAACTCGTGGGGTCTTGAAAATTGAAAAATGGTGTCGGTTTGGTGTGGTTTCCACCTTCAACCGAAAGTCGGCCGACCCACTCACAAAATGCGCCACTAAAACTAATAATAATCAAAAGTAACTCTGCACTAACGAAAGGATAATCGATCATGATGTTCCACTAAGTTCAATTTAGTATAAAACGTACACAAATCCCTCATTCGAACACCACCAATACCCGCGACCTGCAACTTACTAGAACTCCACTCTCCAGCCTTTCTAACTCGATATTAACAGAGGGTTTTTGATCACAAGCATTATTAGAAACTTCCTGTTGAAGGAATTGGATTATAATCACCGTTGGGCATCAATCGAACATCAAGAAGCCGCGACCTGTTCATCGTACCATTCACCTTCAATTCGAACACAAATCGGGTAATTTAACATACCTATACACTCGGTTTCACATAGGGAACAAAAGCCCTATGTTTAATTTCATTAACAACTTCGAATCAATGGTCAATTGATCAAGAGTTGAAAACTAGGGTTCTTGATTTGGGGAAAGGCATACGGGTCTGTTTAATACAAATTGGAACCATTGTTTACCGCGGCTGCGGCCTTGGTTCACTGGTTCCCTGCTTCCATGCCACCCCTGAGGTCCCGGGTTCGAACCCGGGCAACCTCTTTTATTTTTTTAAAGGCCTTTTGAACCTTTTAAAATACGAAAAAATTTCTAAAAATTATATAAACAGTTTTTATAAACTTTGTTTATTTCAGAAATTATATAATTATTTTCTGGAAAAATATTTCTTTAAAAACCTATTTGTTTATTTATTTATAAAAGTTATTTCAAATGTTATAAAATAGTTATTTTATAAAATGGACTTTAAACAATAATCATCAAGATATTAATGAACCTTATATTATTTTAATTACGGATTAATTATGTTAATGGTAAGAATTATATGTAATAATTTTACAAACTATTCACAAATACAATTATTAACATTATAATTATACCATTGTTATCATTAATATCAATATTGATAATATTATTAATACATGGTATTGTTAGTATATCAAGTCGTGTACGTCAAACCAAACCAACCCGAAACTTACCAAATATATTTATTCGCAATAAACACATTTTAAAGACTTAGTTATAATTAATAATAGGTATCGATCGTGCTTGACCGTGCATTACCTAATTCTTTGAAGTTCTTGTTCATATATATCAATTCAAGGTGAGTTTACAGCCCTACTTTTACTTATATACTCTTTTGGGGGAGAGAAACATGCTGTTTTCATAAAAGTTACATTACATTGGATTTTTGTAATACTGCATATACTTGATACTATGGTGTATACTTGCCCAACGGACCGTTAATATGGACTTAACGAGGTAATTGTTAGTAGTACTACTGGGATTGACATACCCCACCCGGGCTAGTCGCGCTAGCACAACGTTCGTCAAACGGGTGAACGGTTAGCCTAATTACAAGTGTTGTGGTGTGTGATCCACATCCGGGCCTGTTTATTTATTTGATTACATGTCAGTTCGGCCGCGCATTCATACACATAGTGATCATTATGGACTAGCTACCCATTATATGCTTTATTTATAAATCCGGGGATTTCATTTATACTGACCGGATTAATAAATCCGGTGATTTCATTATACTTGACGGATTACATAATCCGGGGATTACATACAGGACGGATTACATAATCCGGGAATTACATACTTGACGGATTACATAATCCGGGGATTACATACTTGACGGATTTTATAATCCGGGAACTTCATTACTGATAATTACTGTTTTCTGATAAACCTGTGAACTCACCAGTCTTGTACTGAGTTTTTTTTGCATGTTTTCTCTCAGGACAATGATGTGGCACGTTTAGGAGCACAGCATCTACAGCATATCATTCTGTATTCACCACAAACTGTTTTCAAGATTTAATTTGCATTTACTTTACATAAACTGGACTGGACACGTGTTTGTGTGTTTCAAAACTATTGTTAAATATTTTACGGTATTCGCTTCCGCATTACTTCAACATAATTGGTTTGTTTCATTATTATTAAGCAATCTATATGTTTTGTAATTATCGAGTCGTTTGGTGTAACTAATGCTTATCTGAGATCCTGGTTATGTCACACGCCTGACGGTAAAACCCCGTATGTGGAAAATGAGGGTGTGACAATATTGAATTCATATGAAGAACGCCACCTGCTAATCAACAACCGTTGTCTTCTATTGTTCTCAAAGCAAATAAACAGAACTTCAACAATCTTCTTCCCTTTCTGCAATTGAAGGTAATAAATCCAATTTTTGAATTTAGTAAGACTTTAACTAAATGATGGTTATGATCTGATGTATGGACTGTGATTTTAGGGAATTAGGGCTGCATAAGTCATTATCCAAACATAATATTACGATATTAGGATAGGGCTGTGATTTTGTGTTCTGGGCTCGTTTTGACTTTTTGTAATGTTGATATGAATCTTGACCTTTTGTAGGAAGATCATTATGTAGCATCCATAACAGAAGAACATGAGGTAACCTGCTGGGGCTGTGGATTAATCCTTATCCTTTCACCTTATACACCTATTTTTAAATGCGGTTGGTGTGGAGCCATTACTAATCATAATGCAGTTAAAGGTGATATTAGTTACTTTTAGTGGAGACGTTTGCGAGACAGGGGTTTCGTCTGTCTTCTTCTACTATTTATGTCCTTCATTATAGGTAAAAAGCTCTACCCTTATACTAATATCCCTGTTAATTAAACCTAATTTGTCACCAAAGGGGTGTGCAACATAGAACCAAGTTTTAGCAAAAGAACTACGAGAACCGCTTAGACAGTTATCTTATTGCTTGTAAACATGATTGTGCATTGTTTTGGAAAGAAAATGCAAGTTTACAAAAGTGTCCAGTGTGTAGCACTAATCGTTATGAAGAAAAGAGTAAGGGGAAAAAGAAACCGGTAAAAGTCTTGCGTTACTTTTCTATCACAAATAGACTTAAGCGCTTATATGCTTCAAGACACACTGCTAAGGAAATGTTGTGGCACGATCGACACAGAACCAAACAGGAGGGGGTCCTAAGGCATCCAGCAGACAGAAATGCTTGGAAACACTTTGATACAATGTTTCCTAATTTTGCAAATGATCCTAGAAATGTTCGCCTAGGGCTTGCAAGTGACAGTTTCAATCCTTTTGGGGCAATGAGTCTCTCATATTGTATGTGGTCTGTTGTACTCATAGCATACAATATGCCTCCTTGGAAGTCAATGGTTGATGCTTCATTTATGCTGACATTGCTGATTCCCGGAAGAGATTCACCAGGAAAGGATATTGATGTATTTTTGCGTCCACTCATAGATGAGTTGAAACTTCTATGGGATAAGGGTGTTGAAACATATGATTGCGAATCAAAACAGATATTCAACATGCGCGCCACACTTTTATGGACAATTAATGATTTTCCTGCGTATGGTTACCTCTCTGGATAGAGCACGAGTGGATACAAGGCATGTCCGATGTGCAATGAAGATGCTAGCAGTGTACGTATACGAGATAAAATAGCTTATGTAGGTCACAGACGATTTCTCCCACTCGATCACCCTTGGAGGAAATCACGAGATTTTAATGGTCAAAGAGAGACTAGGATTGCACCTAAACTTGTCAGCGGAGATGATTGCTTACGTCAGTTGGAACATCTCACCATAAATCATTATGGAAAACATCAATCTTATGGAGGGAAAAAAAGAAAACGTGAGTAACAAGATTTAAACTGGTCAAAGAAAAGCATCTTCTTCGAACTCTCGTATTGGCCTAAATTATTAATTCGTCATAATATTGACGTGATGCATGTTGAAAAGAATGTGTATGACAACGTTTTAGGAACCCTGTTAAACATAGAAGGAAAGACGAAAGATACTGACAAAGCCCGACTAGATTTGAAAGATATGAACATACGTAAGGAGCTTCACTTGGTGAATAAGAATGGCCATTGGGTTAAACCACATGCTTTGTACGTTTTAACCCGAGATTAGAGAAAACAATTTTGTAATGTACTCAGGTCTGTGCGTTTTCCAGATGGGTATGCGAGAAATTTAGCTAAAAATGTGATTGTTGAGCAAGGAAAGATATATGGGCTTAAATCACATGATTGTTATGTCTTAATACAACGTATCATTCCTATTGCAATTCGTCCGTTTTTGACCAAACAAATTCATGATGCATTAGTCGACCTGTCTCAGTTTTTCAAAAAACTTACTGAGGTCACGTTACATGTGAGGGAGTTGAAAGCATTACAAGATTTTGTGCAAGCTTGAACGGATATTTCCTCCATCATTTTTTACAATTATGGTGCACTTGTGTGTTCATCTTCCTGAAGAGGCAACATTAGGAGGACCCGTGCAATCAAGGTGGATGTATCCGATTGAAAGATACCTTGGCCACTTAAAGAAATACGTTAGAAATAAAGCTAAACCTGAAGGCTCGATAGCAGAAGGTTATATTGTTGAAGAAGCTATAACATTTTGTTCACATTATTTACGAGGTGTTGAATCAAAGTTGGACAAACGCGACAGAAACAATGATAAAATTTCTATTGACGCTCAAAACTATGTGTTAGATATTTTCAGATTGAGTGGCCGAGGTATTGGGAGGAAAGAAGTTCGTATCCTATCTAGTAATCTTATGAAGAAAGCGACATGGTTTATATTTAATAATTGCCAAGAGATTCAACCGTACATAGAGTAAGTCTTTTTCTATCTTTGTTTGTGAATAATATTAAATGTCAAATGTTAATAAATTTATATTTTATCTAAATGTTGCAGAGAACACTTACGGTTTTTACAAAGTCAACATCCTAAAACATCCGACTTTTCCGAGATACAACATTCTACATTCCCAGATTGGTTTGTAAAACGGCTATAATCACACCCTATTTACTTGCTTTAATTTATAAAGCTGCATTTCTCTCCACTAACATGATTACTATGTTTAAAATTGAGAACAGATTCGAGAAAAGTATACGTTAAATCCTTCTCAAATTAACGAGGAGTTATATGTATTGTCTTCCCTTCCTGATAATCGAGTTTCGTATCACAAGGGATACATAGTGAATGGGGTTAAATTCATAGTTAAGTCAAGAGATGATTGCAGGAAAACACAAAATTGTGGAGTAACGGTCCCAGGCATTCATAATGATG
Organism: Flaveria linearis; assembly: GCA_024085815.1. NCBI lineage: Eukaryota > Viridiplantae > Streptophyta > Magnoliopsida > Asterales > Asteraceae > Flaveria > Flaveria linearis. The sequence goes on along the minus strand of CM044011.1, from coordinate 54,319,153 downwards.
TTGAAGATGATTATTATGGATATCTCGACGAAGTGATTGAATTGTCATTCATACGAGGTTATCGTGTTATTTTATTTAAATGCACATGGTTTGACACTGATCGTCGTAGAAAACACATCATATTTGAAAAACCTCCTTTCATAAGCATAGACACTTCTCGGAGTGCTTATAAGGAGGATCCTTTTATTTTTGCAAACCAGGCAAAACAAGTATTTTATATAAGTGACCCACTTAAGCCAAATTCAGACTGGAAAATCATTGAAAGAATAAATCACAGACACCTATGGGATATTCCGGAAGACAAAACTTCAGAAGATTTGTTAGAAGATTTCAACTTTCTTCGTGAAGATATTAACGAAAATATTGTTGAAAATGTTGATGTTTAGGGTTTTGATGGCATTATAGATGATTTAATTGACGATGAGATAGATGATTCTGATCACAGTATGGAAGATTTTGGTTCAGAGATAAACCTGGATGATTCAAATACTGATAAATCCAAAAATGATGATGAAGATGATGACTCAGACGATGATGATTTGTAAGGTTCAAGTCATTAAATTTTGTAAAAGTTTTAATTATATTAATTTCTCAAATACTATTTCTAACATACATGTATTAACATAATTATTTAATACTTTTCAAACATTCATTGGCGATATAATGGTGGCAGGTAAATATGAAGACAGGTAGTATTTAATAAGCTTTTATTTAATTTGACCCATATAGCACTCGATTATAGTTTGGATTTACTTCAATGGCTTGGGCATACGAGGTATTTTTTCTACTTTGATGATATTTAGTGTACTTGTTGATTTTTGAACTTATTTTATGCACATATATATATAATCAACCCGACCTGACCTAAATCAATCCTAATATGTTTTTAAATCGACACGTCCTACCCGAACCTATCTTGATGAGGCACCCTACCCGAGCCAATCTGTTTTTTTACAGGTATGCTCGTAAGTAATTTACAAGTTGATATTAACATGACCTGCTATGCATGATAGTTAAAAACTATATATTTTTTGGTGAAAGTTTCTAAATTTTAACCATTTTATTTAATGATTTAGCTAACCCGATTATAATGTTTTCAGATTTGTGATAATGCTGAATTTCAAAAGAACTTATTATAGAGGCTTGTGTTACTTGGGCATAAAGCGATTGCTGGTGTGATGCTGTTGAAAGTGGTTTGGATGATAATGAGTGTTTTTTGTATTTGTTGAACTTTGGAACCTATTTTTGTATTATCTTGTTGGATTGACTTAGACTATTATGTATTATGCTAAACTTATATTGATGCATATACCATTTGAACAAACTATTGATTTGAAATGTGTATATTATATTTCTTTGTTTCAGTAATTAATAGCAGTGCACAGGTTTCATAAATAGTCTTTCGTTAGTTTATCATCTTTTTTTGTCTTGAAACACTTTAATTTAGAGACTGATTTTCAGTTTTCAATACCCTTTTTATAATAGTATAATTTGGTTCATATTATTAGAGAATATGATTCGATAATTACATAACTCCTTAGAGACTTAATATTTATTTTAATAAAGACACTTATAATATATTTAAGACAGAATTCTAATATTTGATACCTTATTTAAAATTATATAAGTTGCGTCGTATTATTAGAGACTACAAATCAATCCTTATTTATTATTCCTATGTGAAAGTCATTCCGCACTGAAAGTCAATCCTAGATTCAATTTACAATACAAATATTCAATAACTTTTTTATAGTCTCTAATATATTCTCTAAAATAGAAAATTTATTTTCTTTATTAAAGTCTAAATATCAATCCCTAATTATTACATCTACAATCTTCTTTAGAGACTGGATATTAGTTCCAAATAACTATAATTATAATATGTTTAAGACTGATTTTTAGTGTTCAGTACATTTCTTATAATGATGTAATCCACATAAAAATAATTAGACATTGTAAATCAATTATTAATCATCTCCCATTCTAAAAACCTTTACAGACTAATTTCCAGTCCCTAATTCAATATGCATTTTTCAATATGCATTTTGAATATTAAGAAATAATTTTTAGTCTTTAATATATGCCTTATTTATTAGAGACTGATTATCAGTTACTCAAATAATAACACCATTTAGGTATCCTATTTGGGACTGAAATTCAGTTACCATCAAACTTCCCTCCAAAAACTCTTATTGTGTATGCGTATTTGAGACTGAAATTTAGTCTTCAATACGTTGTCCTAGTTTTGGGGACTGATTATCAGTTACTTACATTGGGCATACAAAATCAAAAAACATTTGTAACTGATAAATTAGTCTTCAATACTATGTATCCGAGACTAATAAATCAGTCTCTAATAATTTAGTTCCTAATAGTCACTTTTCTTGTAGTGTGTGTCTAAACAAACACATATCAACAATCCTAGTGACTAAAAATATGAAAAAAAAAGTTCTTCATCCAACTCTACAAATATTCTATCTTGATTTGAAATCAGTAAGAAGAGTTTAAGGATCTGAAACATATAATAAAAGTTTCTAAAAACATAAAGGTTATAATTAAAGGGTTGAAAATATGTGCATGTTGATAAAATTCGGTTTATTACTTAAACGACTGAGATTGTGAGAATAAACATTGTAAAATTTTTAGAAAAATATTAATTTAACATTCTGTAAATTTTAGTAAAAATATAATAAGTAAAATAATTTATACAAATTATTTAAAGTAAAGAAAATACTCAAAAATACAAATAAATTCGGAAAAATTCTGCAAAAATCACAAAGTGACTCTCTTGAGATATAAAGGCTCCAGGAAATATTTTGTAATTTATTTCCTTTTTATGATTGAAAAATAAATTTTTAAGTGATCTGTAAAAGAAAAGTCAAAATAAATACTCAATGAAGACATTATAAATCAAATTCAACAGATGGTGTAAATTTTATAATTTTTGTAGTTATATGGGTATTTTTAATGAATTTTGGGAATATTGTAAGATTTACAGAAAGAAATCTATTGTGAATTAGATATGAGGAAATTTATGTGATGATATAAACTGTTAAAGTAATATTCTGTAAAATTTTGGGAATTTTTGGATAATAGTAGCCATTTTTTGTGATTTATGGAGAATTTGTGATAATTATAACAATTTATATATAATAAAATAGAAGTTGGAAATTTTATGGTAATATTATCTAATAATATTGCTACTAAAGTATTAATAATTGTTTCCATCTGAGGTTCTAAAAATTTTAAAGCAATTTTTGTATCTAACTTATAAAATTTATTTTTATAGGTTACAATTTGGAGTAAAGGTGAGACTCATAGCCCCATTTTGGTATTTGTAAAGTTTTTGGGTGGAAAAAGCATACTATTTATGTTGATGCATTATTTTTTAAACTATTTTGAGATATACTGTCATTTGTGATACAACTATTAATTCGAATGAGGAACCGTTGGATAATATAGGTAGCGCTACTTAGGAGAATATTTTGTACCAATAGGATGAGTGTTGTGTGACAACCCTAAAAATAAATAGACGAATCTCTACATTAAAAATTCATATTACTACTAAATAAGTATTATTATGTCAAGGATATATATATTTCACATATGCATATTTGCATGCATATATATATGCATAAAAATTACGTGTGCATGCATGTATATATATGAAAGTTTCGTATGCATGCTTGCATATATAGAATTTAAGCATGCATGCTTTTATATATTTCACTTGCGATACATATGCCCTACATGTATGTATAAATATATATATATACATAATTCAGACTTATGATTATCTATATTACTATATATGTATATTATAGCCAAACATGGCTACATGCTTGCTAAAGTTTACGTATGCAGGTATGAATATATATCTATAAATGCATCCATGTATATATATATACAAATTAAGTAGATCAAAAACAAAACAAACACAACCAAACCCTCGTTTCATTAGATAATATTAACACCCAAATTAAACCTTAACCTTGATGATTAAAAACACCTAAACACTAAACAAAAACACCAAACCACCCTCCCAAACCCCTCGGTTACTAAGCAATCTCTTCCAAACCGCCACCTTTCATCCATGTTTCCTTAGTCACCAAAAGGTTATCATTTCTTAAACACCAAGCACCACCACAAATTGCCACCTCAAACTACCTAAGTGACTAAGCATACCTAAGGAGGAATACTCACCCAAGCTAGTTATGGAAGTCATGATTATACCATTATGGCAACCGACCCATGGCATTTTAAAAGCTCTCGGAACCTTAGACATCCACACACACCACAACCAAAAACCAATCCCAAATCTCCTTGTCTCTCGGGTTCTACTCAAACCGAGCCCAACCACCCTCAACTCTCGGTTTTATTGCATACCATAACCATATCCAACATCACCAATATCACCTCCCATAACCATCACTACACCCCTCCCTCTCTCGGCTCTCATATAACAACCAACAACCATACAACACCACCATCACAACCGTAGCCATCACCTTAGCACCACCTTTTACACCACCACCAACATCCGTCACCACCTTTGTTCCTCCACCTCTCGGCACCTATAAACAAAGCAACAAACACCAAGTTGCAGCAAGTTCCGAATTCAAGATCATCATCAGCCCTTTCCTCTCTTATTATAAAGGTTAAAAATCTTGTTAAATATTTAAGATACCCAAATTTACATATGTGTTATAAACACATATAATCTTGTTTTGGTACATGTATATGTACTAAAACTTATATTAATAAAGTTTGAGACCTTAATATCTATCAAAAACCAGTGATAAAATCAGAAAACTTGACAAAAAGGATATATTTAATTTAATAAAGAATTTACCTTGAAATATGAAGAAAAATAAGTAAAAATATTAAATAACTACGATTGTGGGAATAAACATTAGAAAATTTTTTAGAAAATGTTACTTATCCTTCTGTAGATTTTAGTAAAAATATATTAAGTAAAATAATTATTTAAAAATAAAGAAAATACTTAAAAATACAAATAATTCGGGAAAATTCTGTAAAAAATCACAGAATGACTCTTTTGAAGTGTAGAAGCTCCAGGATTATTTGGTATTTTATTTCATTGTTATGATCGAAAAATAAATTTTAAGTGATCTGTAGTACAAAAATCTAAATAAATACTTAACCAGTATCATAAATCGTGAAAAATTCACTGAAGACATGATAAATTAGATGTTGCAGATAGTATAAATTTCATAATTTTTGGAGTTGAATAACTATTTTTCATGAATTTTGGAAATATTATAGAATTTACAGAAAACAATTTGTTGTGAATTGGACATCATAAATTTGATGGGATAATTTAAACTATTGAAATAACGTTCTGTAAATTTTTGGTAATTTTTGAATAAACCGTAGCTATTTTTGATAATTTTTAGAGACTTTGGAATAATTATAACAAATTATATATAGTGAAATAAAAGTTGAGAATTTTATGGTAATGTTAGCTGATTATTTCACAGATAAACCTCAAAAAGTTGTTATATCTGAGGTTCTAAAATTTTTTTAAAAATATTTGTCTAACTTATAAATTATTTTATAGGTTACCAATTGGAGACACGGTGAGACCCATAGCCCCATTTTGACCTTTTGGTATTGTAAAGTTTTTTGGGGGAAAAGCATACTGGTTATGTTGATGCATTATTTTTGAAAATATTTTGAGACTTACTGTCATTTGTGATACAACCATTAATTCGAATGAGGAACCGTTTGATAATATTAGTAGCGCTATTTAGGAGAATATTTGCACCAACAGGATGAGTGTTGTGATGCTATTTTCCTGCACCTAACCGAATGAGGGTTGAGATGTAATATTATCTGATTTTGTGAATTATTTTGTGACAGTATGATTATGTGTGTGAGCAGGTTTGGTTGTAATTGGTGCATCAATAAAATGTTTTATCTGGATATAAATCTATGATCTCACCAACTTTATGTTGACTATTTGAGTATGCTTTTTCAGGTGAAAATGACTAATAATATTGACTTTTCCTTTGACGTTTACAATGGATGAGGTGAAGTTGTAGGACGAGTTTGTGTAAGCTTAACAGTTAACATCTATGATGGCAGTGTGATAGTGGATGCGCACTTTCATCGTACCTGAAGATGTTAGCTATATGATATGTTGTAATAAGGAATTATGTCAAATTTTAACTTATATGTAATGATGTAATTCCAATTATCAATATATATAAATGAAGTATGTGTTTTATGTTTTCATGTTGTTGTGATTTAATTGCTTGTAATCAATTGTATTTTGAACAACAAGTCACATCCAAATATCGCTTCACGCTTCCGCCGGTATGTGACATGTTGTGATGCTACTTGAATATTTCCTGTACCAACAGAATGAGTGTTGTGATGCTATATTATCTGATTTTGTGTATTATTTCGTGACAGTATGAATTATGTGTGTGAGCAGGTTTTGTTGTAATTGGTGCATCAATAAAATATGTTGCCAGGAAATAAATCTATGATCTCACCAACATTATGTTGACTGATTTGAGTATGCTTTTTCTACGGTGAAAATGACTAACAATGTTGATTTCTCTTTTGATGTGTACAACGGTTGGGGTGAAGTCGTTGGAAGGGTCTGTGTAAACCTAACTGTCAACATCTACGATGGCAGTGTTGTGGTGGACGCTTATTTCTATCGCATTTGAAGATGTTTTAGTTAAATAAAAGTTGTAATAAGGATTATATCAAATTTTGACCTTATATGTAAATGATGTAATCCTAACTTATGTTATATAATCAAGTTATGTGTTTTATGTGTTAATATTGTTTGTAATTTGATTCCTTATAATCAAATGCATTCTGATCAAACAAGTCACACCCAAATCGTTTCACGCTTCCGCCGGAATGTGACAAGTCTTAAATATAAACAATAGTGACTTATAAAGTTTTTTATTCATTTGTTATTAGACTTGGTTTGTTTTCAAGTACCATCAACCTTAATTATTTAATTTGTAACCTATTTCGATTGTTCAATCCAAACTTCTCAACCGGATCAAACACAGATATTGATCAAGAAAAAGAATGATAATTTTGTGAACTACAAGATGACCAAAACCAAAAGAAAACGAATTCCAAGGCTTGGGGAAAATGACTGATAAACCCTAAACCCTTTTAGTTATATTTGAAATTCTAATTAACACCAAAGTAAAACAACAATGAACTTTTAATACAACAATTTTTATCAAAATAAAAAGCTAGCAGTTATATTTCGAATAAAACTCAACCCTAAGTAGGGGTTGTGTCCCTTAGACACGGCTATGGGTTGCTGCCCCTTAAACCCATGCTCCCTTTTGGGACTGGATTGCTTTGTGTCTTTGCGCTAAAAAACCAACGAGGTTCAATATATAAATATATAATTCATAATAAATTCTAATAAATATGAACTCCACACCTCCTGACTTGCATGTTTTATAAGATTATATCGGCCAACAATCATATCCAATCGAATTACATTAAAATTTCTAACATGATACCATATATGTTTAGGGGACATTCTTGTCATGGATACCAGAAATTATATACGAAAGTCTATGATGAAAGCATAAGTGATTTATTTATTACAAACAAACATATATATTATCATTGTAGAAACATATTCAAGACCTAGTTTACATAGTATTACTTTAACAACTGTATATGTGTTTAAATGTGTGTGTTTTTTACATGTATGATATCAGGATTTAAGAAACAGTGAAACCAATCTATGACTTTATAGGTGTTTTGTTGATTCTCGCTGCTTCTTCTCATCCGAAAGCAATTTAGCAAATCTGCATGGACAACATCATTAGTTTAAGATAACATATATCAATAAAGATTTCATGCATACTTCAAACTAAAATTACTGACCGTTTAAGAGCTTGAGCATTGGTTTGGCCATTTCCTATCGGCTCAGACAATCCTGTCTTTAGATTAACTCTCGAAGCAGGTTTCGACAGCAGTTTTTGACCAATTTCTTCGAGTTTCACCATGTTTTCTTTTGTTGCAACGTCCACTGATGCTTCATCACCGCTTAATGTATCTTCCTGTTTAATTTCATCATGTATTTACCCTATTAATTTGAAGTAGGAAGTAACTAAATCGAATTTTTATTAGGTCCAGGTTGTTTGACTTCTGGTTAGTTTTCATAATTACATGTAGAACTAGACAACTCCTTTAAAGATGAGGGAATTAAAAAATTAAACAAATTCGCTTTAAGGGAGCGAATTCAAACCAAATTTCCTTTTTTTAAGTTTTAACTTTATCGCAGTAAGCAATCTACATTAGTCGAACTCGCTTCCCATGTGAATTTGTTGAATTCTCTAGATTCTAGCGAATCGTCTTGTTCTACATGTAATTAGCAAAAGTATCTAGAAGTCTGTGGTTTTTCTAAACTACTAAGACCTAAGAAAAATTCTAACTCAATTGTTTCATCGATTATAATTTTGAAACAAAATACTTAATTACTTGAATTCGAAGGTAATTCTTTTGGGAATGAACTGCCTGAAAGAAAACTGAAACATGTCCATCGACCATGTCTCCGCTTGCATGAGTGAACACATCTATGATAGGGTTGGAACCATTGTGAACCAGCCAATCGAAAATTCCCCATTTGGATGCCATTTTCGCATTGTATTGTTTTGTGTCTTTTGGTGCACCCGTGCCAATGGAGATCATGAGGAATCGACCATAATCCATAGGGTTAACCGGAAAGAATTCTGGATTTTTCTTAAACACTTGTTTTGTTACTTCACTTATTGCAACGAGCATCTGAAAAGAAGTGTCACACTCGAGTTTATTACAATTACAATTATAATTATAATTATAATTAGTATTATTATATGATTCATCATTTATATTTTAGTTTGTTGTTATTGATCTAGTTAGAATATTAGAATAGTTATTGACGTTTTATCATTTGTCTCAATATCTTGCAATTCACTTACACCTTTATGTGAATCAGTGAATCAAACTGATGAATATATGAAAAACCTTTAATTCTTTCAGAAAAAAAAAAGAGTATATTAATAACCAAAACCAGAACTTATATATATATATACCGGATTATTAGCAGCAACACCACCATCAATAAGATTATATTCTTGACTATTTCCATCAGCACTGTTATTCTTGAAGTAATATGAGGGAAAATAGGTTGGAGCTGCTGATGTAGAGATGCATATATCTGATAACAGTGCATTGTAGCATGGATTAACATCCTCCTGTAAGTTCATTTAAATTCATTAGACATTAGGGAAGAGGTTATCAATCATAAAATTAAACATGTTATGCTTAAACGTTTTGTAAGAGGTACATTGAAACCTCAAAAGTAGAGAAAATGGTTGGTTGCAAACGTTGGATATCGAATGTAGGAATGACAACATTCGTTAAGGTGTCATTTAAACGAGTTTGTCCTAGTTGCTCCCTTATTAGCTTCCGAAGATACTCTCCATCATACTTTGGTCCAGTTAGCCTTTTTAGTATGTTGATGATTGATCCCCATATACCCCTATATTCATAGAACATTAAAAGTTACAACCATATTAGGTCGTATTACAACAATGCTACCGAATTAAGTGATGTAACACAATTTTAATCAGTCATCACCCTTGTTGTGGGAATATTTTTGGGCCATGCTTCATATAGAAAGGTACAATATCTTTGGCAGCATAGAGAGGACGATTGTTTTCGTCTGGAGCTGTTAACATGGCTGTAACAAGACCACCGGTGCTTGTTCCTGCAATGACGTCAAAGTAATCTGCAAGTCTTGCATCGTTTCCATCAAATTCCTACATGAACATCAGATACATTTCATTATATATCTTTACACATGTGTAATATGTACATCTATTGTTTTATCATGTGATATTTTTGGACTTGTAGGTGGTTTCGTGTTTTATTAACTAACTTTATATTTTTTTGAAAGTTGTACATATAGAAAATCCGTTAAGTATAGAAGCAAACTCTAGTAAAATTTGCGACAAAAATATTGAGTTCGCTGCTATGACCAGCAAACTTATATATATTATTTAATAACTAAATAAACAATATATGTGTTTATATATATTATATTGTGTAAAAAATTGTTGCGATTTGTTGTGTAAAAGTTGTTATGATTTCTTCCGCTAGCTAGTGAAAAGCGAAAACTTGCTTTTATAAAGAATTTCTTTTATTTACCAAGTTCTCCGCTTACACTAGTGAACTCGTTAAGTTTATTGCCACACCAACAAACTCCACATTCTAGTGTAAAATTTTCTAAACCACAAACAATTCTAAAAATTTTCAGTTTTTAGTTTAATAGTAAACATATACCTGTAGTTGAGATTCGAGTAAAGCAAGTATAGTGGCAGGAATGATCCCTCTAATACCGCCACCATCGATGCTAAGAACAGTAATAAGCTTTCCATTAGTAGTGGGTTCAATACGACGTGCTTTCTCCATCGATATCTAGCGAAAGGTTGAGAAAGGTATACAATATAACATATATTATACAACAATTATACAATATAATTAAAAGTGTGTTTAAAGGTTGTTTATATAGCCATATGGCCGCCCAATGTGATGTAATCATATATAGACGTCCAATTTGGGAGTTGGAAAAGTCTCTTCTCATGCAACGTACAATCATAATTTTTTAAGAGTGGTCTTATGTCACTAGGCAGAATAATACTATGTTTATAACCAACCTAACAATGTCAATGTAAAAATGGCACGCGGAAAGTTTCATTAATTTGCTACGTTGTCATATACAAAACTATAACCACTTTCGTTTTAACTACACAAGAGATGTGATTCATCATAAAAAAATTTCACTTATAAAATATAAGATTTGCATTGATCTTTTATAAAGAACAATTTTACTACATTACTATCTATTTTAAAGGGCAAAGTAATGAATAGTAGTTTAAGGTTATTTATTTATTCTTAATTTTGAGAAAATCATCTTGTAATAAAATCAAAAAAACTAAAACCAACAAGTTACATCTCCCTACTCTAAAAAGATAATAATTAAGAAGACATGTGACGGTATCACATTAATGCTCGTCAAAATTTTTTCACTTATTTTTTTATCTAATAATTATATTAATTACTAATAATATTATTTAAATTTTATAATAAAATTAGTTTTTAAATAAATTAAAAAATATATTTTTTATTATTATTTGTTCTAAAGAACAAATTTTTATAAAATAAGAAATTTTCTAAAATATTAAAATTTTTAAAAATATGAAATATTTTAAAATTGGGTGTTTTTGAAAAGTAAAATATTTATACATAAAAATTAATTATAATTGAAGTTATAATATGAAAATTTTAGAAATGGCATTTTCATAAAATGGTTTATTTTGAAAGTGTGACAACCCTAAAAATAGATAGACAATTTTATATATTATGACTAAACGACTTATGAATATTATTTAATAAATCATATTATTATGCATGTCAAGTATATAATTTTTACGTATGCATGTTTACATGCATATATATATATATGTGTATATATATATCAAATATATATATGAATGGTATATGAATACATTTTTATAAGCATATGTGAGTATATTATTATGACATGTATGTATATTTTGTGTACATTACACGAATGTAAGTTCATGTGTATGAACTTTTGGATGCATGAACACGTTTAAAGCATACGATTAAGTCTTGTAACTAACTATATAACTATATATATGGGTTATAAGCAAGCATGCTTGCATACAGGAAAAGTTCACGTATGCATGTTTGCATGTATAAAGGTTTTGCATGCATACACCTTATGTATGCATGTAATAAAACGTATAAGCTTTTTGTTACTGAAACGTCATTTGATCAAAAATATCTCAACGCTATGATACCAAAACTTACATCCAAAGAAATGAGAAAACAACATCCCAATATAATGGAACATCAATAGTAACATAGTATCAAATATAAAACTAAATAAACCACAAACAACTTAAAACTTTACTAACACTTAAAACTCGGTTCGTTACCAACTCGATTAAACACTTAACATTGTAATTATGATATTGGTAACTCACAAGTTCCCTTGCTCGACACCTAGCACCAAAGAGAGGCTCCAAAAATCTGCCACCTAGCCATCTAAAGCCCAAATAAGCAAGGCTATAATAGCCTAGTCACCATCCTAAAACCTAAAGTCAATCATGACCAAATGCATTTATATCTACCACCTCTCGGCCGATGCATTACCCACAAACATCATTCTCTTTTCAAAACTACACACCACTCCTTTATTTCAAGAAACTCTCGATCACCACATCCCCCACCTCTCGGGTTCTACACAACCTCCAACAACCGCGACCACCACCTTGGTCCTTTATCTCCCAAGCACCACCATCACCACCCGTAGCCATCATCACCATCACCACCCGTAGACATCATCACCATCACCACCCGTAGCCATCATCACCATTACCACCCGTAGCCATCATCACCATTACCACCCGTAACCATCATCACATCATCACCCTAGCACCACCTTTTCCACCACCATCACTATCCACGATCACCACCACCTTCACAACTCTTTCTCTTAGTTTTCAAAGCAGCAACGTCACTCACAAGGTTTTATTTTCTTTATCTTCTTAATATACCTTGAAATCAAAAGTTACACATGTGTTATAAACACATATATAACTAGTTTTGGTGGAAGTACACCAAAACTAATCTTAAAATGTTTTGAAATTCTTTAATTCTCATCACGTCACAATAATGAAATACTAAAAATTCAGAAAACTTGTGACAAAAGGATATTTTGGGATTTATAAGATTAAATCTTGAAATATTAAGAAAATTAAGTAAAAATACTAACTAATCGTGATTATGGGAATAAATATTGAAAAATTTTTAGAAAAATATTGACTTATCATTCTGTAAATTTTAGTAAAACTATAATAAGGAAAATAATTTATACAAATTATTTAAAAATGAAGGAAATACTCAAAAATATAAATAAATTCGGGAAAATTTGGGATAACTCACAGAATGAATCTTTTAAGATATAAAATCTCCAGGAATTATTTTGTATTTTACTTCCTTATTATGATTGAAAAATGAATTTTTTAAGTGATCTGTGAAGGAAAAATCAAAAGAAATAATTAATAAATACCATAAATCGTGAAAAATTCACTAAAGCTATGATATATCAGATTCAATAGATGGCGTAAATTTCATATTTTTTGGAATTAGATAGCTATTTTTAAAGAATTTGGGGAATATTGTGAGATTTATAGATAGAAATTAGTTGTGACTTGGACGTCAGAAAAATTATGGGATGATCTAAACTGCTAAAAAAATATTCTGTAATATTTTCGGAATTTTTGGATAACAATAGCTATTTTTGGTGATTTATAGTGAATTTGTAATAATTATAACAAAATATATATAGTAAAATAAAAATGGAGAATTTTATAGTAATATTACCTGATTATATTACAGCTAAATTTTTAAGAATTAGTTATATCTGAGGTTCTGAAAATTTTAAAGAAATTTTGTCTAACTTATGAATTATTTTTATAGGTTACACTTTCCAAACAGGTGAGACTCATAGCACCATTTTGACATTTATAAAGTTTTTGGGGGAAAAAAGCATACTGATTATGTTGATGCATTATTTTTGAAATTATTTTAAAATGTACTGTCATTTGTGATACAACCATTAATTCGAATGAGGAACCGTCTAATAATATTAGTAGCGCTACTTAGAAGAATATTTTACACCAACAGGATGAGTGTTGTGATGCTATTTTGAATATTTCCTGCACCAACAGAATGAGTATTGTGATGTGATATTATATGATCTTGTGAATTATTTCATGACAGTATGATTATGTGTGTGATCAGGTTTGGTTGTAATTGTTGCATCAATAAAATATTTTGTCTGGAAATAAACCTATGATCTCACCAACTTTATGTTGACTATTTAAGTATGCTTTTTCAGGTGAAACATAACTAACAACATAGACTTTTCATTTGATGTATACAACGGTTGGGGCGAAGTAGTGGGATGGGTCTGTGTAAGCCTAACCGTCAACATATACGATGACAGCGTTGTGGTGGACGCGCACTTCCATCGCATTTGAAGATGTTTAGTTAAATAAAAAGTTGTAATAAGGATTATGTCAAATTTTGACTTTATATGTAATGATGTAATCCCAACTTATGATATATATATATATATATATATATATATATATATATATAATTAAGTTATGTGTTTGATGTACTAATATTGTTGTGATTAAATTTCTTATAATCAATTGTGTTCTGAACAAACAAGTCACATCCAGAAATCGCTTCACGCTTCCGTCGGGATGTGACAGGTTGGTATCAAAGCCATTGGTTATAGAGAATTAGGTACAATGAAAATACCTAGACTATAACCATAAGCTCAGAAAATGGTAAATATATATATACTTGTATTATAATAAAAATATGTGACTAACCATTTTGTGAAACATTATAAAGAAATTTTTGCAGTTATGAATTCAGATAGTTACTACAATGATACCGATCCTTCCGAGTGTTCAGACCATAGCAACTCTAAGGAAATAACACCTGAACCAGAACCCCAACAAGTTATGGAAATCCCTCAACTGGAAGATGAAAATAAGCCAAAATTTTATGTTCGACGTGCACCCGTACATGTTGGAGGATATACAATTAAGACCCCTAGGAAAAAGATACAACGTGGAAACAGATTTATGGCTAAGCAAGCCAAGGATGTAGAAGTACAAAATTCTGATTCCTCCGGGGACGAAGGTAAGATAACTAAAAGACAAAAGTTGAACCAAGTGAAGACAGCTCAGCGGACTCTTAGGAAACTCAAGAAAATACAACTAGGAATCTGGAGAATCCAGAAGGATATCAAGAAACTCAAAACACCTAAGAAAAATATCTTCACAAGGATATGGGAATGGATTCGCAAGAACTAGAAAGCTATAGTCTAACTTGTCAGAATAAAGAAATAAGAACTTAATGATATAAATATATATATTTTTGTGTTTAAATGTTTATTTGTTATATGCTAAATAAACTTGTGTTAGAATATCTATTCATGATACTAATATTATGATTCACTATAGTAAATCATGCCCCAAAAAGAAACACTCAGCCTGTACGAAGAACAGCTCTAGTGGGACGACCTAGAACCCGACTTGAGGAAGAAACACCTGTGAATACTGATACAAATGAAAATGACAGAATTTCTCATATAGTAGCCCAACAAATAGAAGCTACCTTACCTACCCTGATAACCCAACTACAACAAAATCTGAACTTTGGAACCACCTCACACCCACAGGAAAAGCCTGAAAATATTAATTCAGAAGAACGATAGGAAGAAGAAATCCTGAATGGAGTCTCGAAAGGATGCTCTTACAAAACCTTTATGTCCTGCAGACCCAAGAATTTGATGGAAAGGGAGGAGCGATGCAAGCCTTACGATTGTTAGATGAAATGGAAGCAGTCTTGGAAATCAGTAACTGTGCTGAGAATTACAAGACACTGTTTGCTTCGCATTCACTGAAAGGAGAGGCACAATCCTGATGGAAAATGGAGGTACACACTAAAGGTAGGCATATTATGAATAAGATAAGTTGGGAAGATTTTAGAAATCTAGTGATAGAGAAATATTGTCCTTATAATGAAATAGAAAAATTAGAGGCTGAATTTCCAGCACTAGAAATGAAAGGAGCTGCACACCGGGAATATACCGATAGGTATAATGAACTGTCCAGGTTAGTACCACATCTGATAACCCCTGAATCAAAAAGGATAGGAAGATATATTTGGGGGCTAGTACCACAAATAAGAGGATTAGTAAAATCCACAAGGACCAAAACTTTTCAAGAAGCAGTAATCCTGTCAGGAAGTTTGACAGATGAAATGATCAGGAATGGATCATTAAGCCATCCACAAATAGGAGAGAAAAGAAAGTGGAATGAAAACCACACAGGAAAGAGATTTGGAGAAAACCCCCAGAAAAGAATAACCCGACCTCCAGAAAGAAATTTCTTAGGAACGGCTCAGGGAAAGAAGATGGATAGACAACCACAGTGCAATATCTGCCAAAGATATCATTCAGTAAACTATATGATAGTGGTTTGCTATAATTGCAAGAAGAAAGGACACATATCTCGAGATTGCAAGAACCCTACCAACCCTAAACCAGTCTGCTTTCAGTGTGGAAACGAGAATCATTTTCGTAATGAATGTCCACAATGGAAAGGCAAGGCCCCAGTTAACCAAAACAACCCCCGTGGAAGAGCATTCGTAATACAAGCCGAAGAAGCTCGACATGAACCAGAAGTGGTAACGGGTACGTTCCTTATCAATCACCAGTACGCAAAAGTATTATTTGATACAGGAGCAACTCGCAGTTTTATTTCAAATACCTTTAAACCATCACTTAGTTTAACCTCTGAGAAACTAAGACATAAATATGTGATAGAATTAGCTGATGGTAAAGTAATAGAAGCTGGTGAAATTATTCCTAACTGTATTTTGAATTTAGATGAATATTGTTTTGATATAGATCTAATTCCTATTAAATTAGGAGGATTCGATATTGTAGTAGGAATGGATTGGTTAAGTAAGAACCATGCTGAAATTATATGTGATAAGAAAATGATAAAAATTCCTTTGATTAAGGAAGACAAAACTCTCTGTATATACGGTGACAGACCAAATGGTATTATGAAATTGATTTCCTGTGAAAAAGCACAAAAATGCTTAAATAAGAAATGTTTAGCTTTCTTAGCCCATATAGTTGATGCAAAGCTTGATAAAGGGAATTTGAAAAGTGTTCCTATTATTAATGAATACGTTGATGTTTTTCCTAATGAATTACCTGGATTACCACCCCCTCGTCAAGTAGAGTTTAAAATAGAATTAATACCAGGAACAACCCCTATTGCTAAAGCACTATATCGTTTAGCACCAACTGAAATGAAGGAACTCACGACCTAATTACAAGAACTATTAGATAAGGAATTCATACGTCCTAGTGTATCACCTTGGGGAGCACCAGTTATGTTTGTCAAAAAGAAAGACGGAACTTTTAGAATGTGTATTGATTATAGAGAACTCAATAAAGTTACTATAAAGAATAGATATCCTTTCCCTAGGATTGATGATTTATTTGATCAATTACAAGGATCTAGTTATTTTTCTAAAATAGATTTAAGATCTGGATATCATCAGTTAAGAATACAGGATAACGTTATATCAAAAACTGCATTCAGGACTAGGTACGGACACTATGAATTTCTTGTAATGCCATTTGGATTAACCAATGCTCCAGCAGTGTTTATGGATTTAATGAATAGAGTGTGCAAACCCTATTTAGATAAATTCATTATAGTCTTCATAGATGACATACTGATTTACTCTAAGAATAAGGAAGACCACGAACAACACATGAGGTTAACTTTGGAATTACTACGAAAGGAAAAGTTGTATGCAAAATTCTCAAAATATGAATTAAGAGAAGTACAATTCCTAGGACACATAGTTAACCAGAATAGAATTCAAGTTGATCCAGCAAAAATTGAAGCACTCAAGAAATGGGTATTTCCAAAAACCCCAACTGAAATACGACAATTCTTAGGTTTAGCAGGATATTATAGGAGATTTATAGAAAATTTTTCGATAATAGCTCAACCTTTGACAGAATTGACTTAAAAAGATAGAAGGTATATATGGGAAGAAAAACAAAATGGAGCTTTTGAACTCCTCAAAAATAAATTATGGAGTGCACCCGTTTAAGCTTTGCCAGAAGGGACAGATAACTTTATAGTGTATTGTGATGCATCATGTCAAGGTTTTGGATGTGTTTTAACGCAAAAAGACAAGGTAATTGCATATGCATCCAGACAACTTAGGGGTAGTGAAAAGAATTATACCACCCATGATCTAGAATTAGGAGCTGTAGTATTTGCACTAAAAATTTGGAGACATTATCTGTATGGGACTAAGTGTATAATATATACGGATCATAAAAGTCTACAACATATCTTTGATCAGAAGATGTTAAATATGAGGCAGAGAAAATGGGTAGAATTATTAAGTGATTACGACTGTGAAATCAAGTATCATCCTGGTAAAGCAAATGTAGTTGCTGATGCTCTAAGTAGAAAAGAAAGAATTAAGCCATTACGAGTACGTGCTATGAGAATGGAATTACGTTCAGATTTGTTAAATCAAATTCGGGAAGCACAACAAGAGGATATGTTGAAACTAAAGGGACAATTAAAAGATATGAAAGAAGAAACAGATGGAATTCTGAAGTTTAAAAGAAGGATTTAGGTACCTAACAATAGCATGATTAGAACAATTGTCCTACAGGAAGCCCATAAGTCAAATATTCTATACATCCAGAAAATAATAGAATTTACAAGGATCTGAAAAGCCAATACTGGTGGCCAGGCATGAAAAGATCAGTTGGAGAATTCGTGAAAAAATGTGATATCTGTTCAAGAGTAAAAGCTGAATACCAAAAACCTTCAGGATATCTACAACAACCAGAAATTCTAGAATGGAAATGGGATCAAATTACAATGGACTT
Organism: Flaveria linearis; assembly: GCA_024085815.1. Lineage (NCBI taxonomy): Eukaryota > Viridiplantae > Streptophyta > Magnoliopsida > Asterales > Asteraceae > Flaveria > Flaveria linearis. The sequence continues at coordinate 54,300,534 of CM044011.1, read as the reverse complement.
CATAACCAAACTACCACAGACCAGAAATGGATATGACATAATTTGGGTTATAGTAGATAGATTGACTAAGTCAGCTCACTTCCTACCCATACGAGAAGATTATAAGATTGAAATACTAGCAAGAATTTACATAAAAGAAATTATGTCTAGACATGGAATACCTGTATCCATCATATCAGATAGAGATAGTAGATTTACTTCTAGATTTTGGCAGACATTACAAAAAGCTTTAGGAACCCAAGTGAACTTAAGTACAGCCTATCATCCACAGACTGATGGACAAAGCGAAAAAATAGTACAAACACTAGAAGATATGTTAAGAGCTTGTGCTATAGATTTTGGTGGAAATTGGGATAGCCACTTACCAATAATAGAATTTTCATAAATAACAGTTACCACTCTAGTATTGGGTTAGCTCCATTTAAAGCTTTGTACGGAAGGAAGTGTAGATCACCCTTATGTTGGAATGAAATAGGTGATAGACAACACCGGTCCTGAATTAATCCAAGAAACCACGGACAAGATCACTGATATTAAAATAGATTGAAAGCAGCTCGTGATCGGCAGAAAAGTTATACAGACAAACGAAGGAAACCGTTGGAATTCAAATTGGAGACAGGGTTTATCTAAAAGTATCTCCCTCAAAAGGAATCTTCCGGTTTGGAAAACCAATTAAGCTAAACCCTAGGTATGTTGGTCCATTTAAAATCATTGATAGGATTGGCCCTGTGGCATATAAGTTAGAATTACATCAAGAATTAAGTGAAGTGCATAACACCTTTCATGTGTCCAACCTCAAGAAATGTCTAACCAATGAAACCTTAAAGGTACCAATTCAAGAAGTCAAAATAGATAAAAAAAACTTCATTTTGTGGAAGAACCAGTAGCCATTGTAGACAAAGAAGTAAAGAAGTTAAGAAAGAATAAAATCCCTATAGTAAATATTAAATGGAATGCAAAGAGAGGACCAGAATACACATGGGAAAGAGAAGATGAGATCAAGAAGAAATACCCCCACTTATTCAAAGGTAACGATCAGATAAAGTTCTTCTAAATTTAAGAAATCACACTCCAAGGAATTTCAGGACGAAATTCTTTTAACAGGGGGAGAATGTGACAACCCTAAAAATAGATAGACAATTTTATATATTATGACTAAACATCTTATGAATATTATTTAATAAATTATATTATTATGCATGTCAAGTATATAATTTTTACGTATGCATGTTTACATGCATTTATATATATGTATATATATATATATCAAATATATATATGAATGGTATATGAATACATTTTTATAAGCATATGTGAGTATATCATTATGACATGTATGTATATTTTGTGTACATTACACGAATGTAAGTTTATGTGTATGAACTTTTGGATGCACGAACACGTTTAAAGCATACGATTAAGTCTTGTAACTAACTATATAACTATATATATGGGTTATAAGCAAGCATGCTTGCATGCAAGCAAATGTTCATGTATGCATGTTTGCATGTATAAAGGTTTTGCATGCATACACCTTATGTATGCATGTAATAAAACGTATAAGCTTTTTGTTACTAAAACATCATTTGATCAAAAATATCTCAACGCTAGATACCAAAACTTACATCCAAAGAAATGAGAAAACAACATCCCAATATAATGGAACATCAATAGTAACATAGTATTAAAAATGAAACTAAATAAACCACAAACAACTTAAAACTTTACTAACACTGAAAACCCGGTTCGTTACCAACTCTATTAAACACTTAACATTGCAATTATGATATTGGTGACTCACAATCTCCCTTGCTCGACACCTAGCACCAAAGAGAGGCTCCATAAATCTGCCACCTAGCCATCTAAAGCTCAAATAAGCAAGGCTATAATAGCCTAGTCACCATCCTAAAACCGAAAGTCAATCATGACCAAATGCATCTATATCTACCACCTCTCGGCCGATGCATTACCCACAAACATAATTCTCTTTTCAAAACTACACACCACTCCTTTATTTCAAGAAACTCTCGATCACCACATCTCCCACCTCTCGGGTTCTACACAACCTCCGATAACCGCGACCACCACCTTGCTCCTCTATCTCCCAAGCACGACCATCACCCCCCGTAGCCATCATCACCATCACCACCCGTAGCCATCATTAACATCACCACCCGTAGCCATCATCACATCACCACCCATAGCCATCATCACCATCACCACATGAGAGAGAAAGAGTTCAACCAATATTTGGCGGTGCTGCTCTTCGCTGACGTGTCCCAGCACACTGTGGGTTGCAGCCACTTTCTTTCTATGTAAACCCAAGAAGAGATAGAGAGAGAGAGAGAGACCAAGAGAAAGATTGGTGGAGAGGAATGTGCCATCATCGTCTACCTCATTGATGCTTCAGGTTTTTTTCTGCCAATTTTATGTATACTAGTATGTTTTTCTATTTATGTTAGTGGTTATATAGTTTACAAAAAGAGGGTGTTTTGTTTATGGTGGTGAATATGATATGATATTTGATGGTGAACACTTTGAATGGAATTGCCTCCTTGCCGTTGTTATGGTAAGTTACTTCTGTTACATATTCGATGTTGTTTGTTCGATGATATGATCTATTTTTTATTGATGGTATTGCTCCGGTGGTGTCAAATTCTTAGAAGATATATATAAAAATGATGATAAGGAGACCAAAGATGAGAAAACTGGCTCCAATGAAATGGATTTTGAAGATGATAAAGACGTTGAAGATGATAAAGACGTAAAGATGAGGCAATCTCTCTTTTCGTTTGATTTCTTTTATGTAGCACATCTAATATGATTTCCTATTAATGTTGGTAATATTTCGTAATATGTGATACAAGTACATGAGTTTAGTGTGTTTTCTTTATAGCTTTAGTACATAATTAATTGTAGTTCAAAGGTTCAATTACATGTATTTCGTTAATCTTAGATCGAGGTTAGCTTCTGATTTTATAAAACTATTAGAGTTTAGGATTTAGAGTTTAATGTTTAGGTCGATGGTGTCGGGCTTTCATTCACTTGCACACCACCGCAGCCCCCATCACCACCGCAGCCCCCCATCACCACCGCAGTCCCCCATCACCACCGTAGCCCCCCATCTCCACCGCAGCCCCTATCTCCACCATCGCGACCCCTATCACCACCACCGCAACCCTAATCTTATCTAGATCTGTGATTTCACATCGATGGTGGTTCTAGACTACCGATCACACACGCTCATGGAAAAAGAGAAAGAGAGAAAAAAAGAGAAGAAATAGGGGTGGTAGTGGTTGTGGTCATAGAGGTGGTGGTAGCGGTGGCAGTGGTGTTGTGGTGGTAGACTAAAAGACATAGAAAGGAAAGGGGGAGGGAGGGAGGGAGAGAGAGAGAGAGAGAGAAGGGGTAGGGGTGAAGATGAGGGGTATGTGATTTAATAAATAAGGGTAATTTTATCATTTTACAAAAGTTAACAGAAAAATCTAACGTCGTTAGTGTTTAGACTCAAATGAAGATAAAAGGAACCGTTAGGGGCAGATTGTAATTTTAAACCTATAGGGATGTAAACGGTTAAAATGGAAAAACATTATGGATGCAATGGTAATTTACTCTAACTTTTACGTACGGTATTAATTTATTTATAAAAATACACCATAAAACGGGTGTTTTTTATCTTTTAAATTAAGTACAGTATTGCTAATATAAAAAGATAAAAAAAATCTATGTTTTTAAACTCATATCTCGTAATTGTGTATTTAGTGTAGTTTATTATGTCTTTTTGTTAGTTGTTGTATTAATTTAAATATTATTGTGTTTTTCTAAAATGAAAAATTTTAAAACTTATTGTTGGATCATGATAAGGCTGGTGCAACCAAAATCACTTCATAGTCATCTTTTGGTACTACATTCAAAGGCTTCCGAAGCTGAGAAGAGATCTTCCGAGAGTCTGAAGGACAGCTTCCGAAGACAAAGTCTGAAAGAGCTTCCGAAGACAAAGTCTGAAAGAGCTTCCGAAGACAAAGTCTGAAAGAGCTTCCGAAGACAAAGTCTGAAAGAGCTTGCGAAGACAAAGTCTGATGAAAGAGCTGAAGACAAAGTCTGAAAGCCTCCGAAGACAAAGTCTGATGAAAGAGCTGAAGACAAAGTCTGAAAGCTTCCAGAGACAAAGTCTGATGAAAGAGCTGAAGACAAAGTCTGAAAGCTTCCGAAGACAGAGTCTGATGAAAGAGCTGAAACAAAGTCTGCTTCCGAAGACAAAGAAGACTCCAAGCTTCGGAAGAAGCAGTTTTCCGAAGTACAAGTGCCTTCGGAAGAAGTTATTCTTCCGAAGTACTTTATCCTTCGGAAGACATTGCTATGTCCAGCAGATAAAAGTATGGTCCCTGACAGTCCGCTGCAGACCTCTGATACAGCATGGCATCTTCCTAAAGAGCCATGTTGTTGACCATACTTTATTCTACTGTTCACCTTTTTATGATAGTACATGTTACCAACTTTAGTTGGTGACAAAAGGTAAGTCAGGGACATGTCCTGACTACCAACTCTCAGGCAAAATGTCTGAAAGACCTCACCTAGAGTCTTGTAGTATAGATGTAAGGTTAGAGGTGTCCAGCTGGAATCAAAGTATTCCTGGCTGAAGGTAGTATTATATATATCTTCTCCCTGTAACTCTTTATGTAAGCGATTTAAGTCCAAGTGTCTTGTAATCCTTTGAGTTGAGAAGCAATATATAAAAGTACCTTGAAAATTTACCTGCTGTGTTAAATTTTCTTACTGCTTGTTACTTGTTATATTGTGATCAACTCTTCATAGACTGCTTGCCGAGTGTTAATTCACAGTGAGTTGAGAGAAAAACCACCCGAAATCCGATCCTGCAATTGGTATCAGAGCCCCAGGCTCTTGATTGTGAGATCTTACCATCCTAATCAACCTGTTTTTCACTCCTCACCACAATCCACTCACTCAAATGGCTACTCTCTCCAAGGCTGATATGGAAACTGGTACCTTGACCAAGTCCCCTATGATCACCCCTGAAGACTTTGACACATGGTGTATCAGGATGGAAGGCTTCATCAAGTGTCAAGACTCAAGGATGTGGGACTCCATTGTCAATGGTCCTTTCATACCAAGCACTACATCTGCCACTGGTAATCACATCATTCCAAAAGATGTTGATGATTACTCAGAGGAAGATAGGAAGAGAATAGAGCTAGATCAAAGGGCTATGACTTGTCTCCAAACTGCTCTCCCCAACTCCGTCTACAGACGCTTCAAGAAGTGCAAGACTGCTAAAGATTTATGGGAAGCTTTGAAGCTGATGTATGAGGGATCCAAGGAAACTCAAGAGAACAAGAAAGATCTCTTGAAGCAGCAGTTTGAGAACTTCACTTTCAAGGCTGGTGAGACCTTGACTCAACAATACTTCAGGTATGTTGAGCTAGTAGATACTCTGGCGGATATTGGAGTAGCTCTTGAGAACAGAGACATAGTTAGGAAGTTCATGTCTTCTCTTCCTAAACTATGGACTCACTACTGTGTTGTCATCAAGAGAACTTCGGACCTTAAGACTCTTTCTCTCACAGAGTTGTATGGTATCCTAAGTGCATTTCAGATGGAGATGAACATGCAGAACTCCTCTGACCACTCCAATAACCAACAGAGTTCAGCCCTTCATGTGGTTGAAAGGGAAAGCATGGAACCACAACATCAGTTGCTATGCTACCCTGACAACTCACATACTGGTCCCTTCATCACTCTACCTGAGACTCCAAAGTCTCAAAAGGTTCAACACAACTCCTTTCAGGATAGTTGTGCCTTTGTCTCTGTAAGTGGACACTCTGGTGATTTTCAATACTGCTTTGATGATCTTGAGTGCTTCAGTCCAGATGATGTGGAGTATATGGACATTGTCCAGCAGATGGCTCTTTTAACTTACAGAGCGAAGAAGTTCTTCAAGAGAACTGGAAGGCAATTCCCTCAAAACCCAGTCAACAGCAAGTTTGGGTTTGATAAGAGCAAAGCAAGGTGCTATAACTACAACCAACTTGGTCACTTTGCTAGGGAATGCAAGGCTCCCAAGAACAACCCGGGAACCCCACAGGCCTCCACACATCCCACTGCTCCCAAGCATGAAGAAAAATCAACTGAAACAGTTGCTGTTGCTCAGGAAGTTGACTGGAGCTTCATGGTACAGGATGTGACTCCCGCTCAAGCACTCATGGCCGGAACAGATGATGATCAGGTATATGAACATCTTTGTACTGCTGCCTGTATTGCTAAAGTTAAATTGTATAAGGATTACATTTCGGAAATCAGATCTGAGGTTGAGTCTTTAAATGTGCTAAAATCTGACTTTAAAAGAGCTGAATCTGACTATCAAAGGAAAATTGATGAGTTAGAGAAAACTGTGTCTCTTTTGAAACATGAAAAGACTAACTACAAGACTCAAATCAAAGATCTGATCTCCAAACTTTCTGAAGTTCAAGCCCAGTTAGTCACAGCTGAGGCTCAGGCCAGGAAGCAAGCTATTGCTGAGCAAAGCTTACAAACTATTCTTGCATCAACCTCTCATTCCAAAATGTTTTATCAAAACAAAGAAGGGTTGGGAACCAGTGAAATAGCTCCACCACACTCTTATGAGTCTATTAGACTACCTAGATGTGGTACTGAAGAGCAAGAGGTTCCAACTGCTGACCCTTCTCCATTGGAACTAGAGGATGAAGCAAAAATAGTGGCCTCCACAGGGGAGAAACAGGAGGATACACCCATCTCCACCTGTGATGACCAAATCCTGACCACCAAGGCAAGAAGAAGCAGAGCTAAAGCTGCTAGAAGGACTGCTAAGAAGGTTGCAGAGTCCAAGCTTAAGTTTGACCCTAAGCAAAAGGGTGTCTTCATTTCTGCCGGATTTCAAGTGGTAGGTACTCCTGATTCAGGAAGGGAGTGTAGTACCAGCACTCCTGTCCTACTGAAGGATCAGAAGTCGAAAGGGAAAGTTGCTGATGAAGAGAAGAAACCCAAGAAACAGCAACCTGCAAGTTCCCAGAAGACTAACATTGCATGCATAATGTGTGGTCTGCACAACCACATGGCTAAAGATTGTTACTACAATCCAGCAAGCACACATTATGCAAATAATGTTAGAAAAGAATACACAGAGAAGGTTTCTCAGTTGGACCACTTCAAAAGGTCCAAATGATGAAAAAGGGAAAGTTGGTCTCGGAAGCCAAGTTGCTTTCGGAAGAAACTGCTTCTTCCGAAGGGAAAATGGCTTCGGAAGCCAAACCTTCTAAGGTTCGGAAGAACAAGAAGGCTCCCTTGAAACCATCTCAGAAGAAGACTACTTCGGAAGAAAAGGTGGTGAAGGCTTCTTCCGAAAAGAGAGAAGCTTCGGAAGAAGACCATGCTGCAAAAGCTTCAACAAGCTCATCCTCAAAGATCAACCAAAGGATGGATTGGAAGATCAAGGAAGATGCTGCAGCCCAAACCTCTTCTTCAACAATGACCTCTATTGAACCCCATTGCATATCTTTTGGTTCAATTATGTCAGTATCTTTGGAAGAGCCCGAGACATGCAAGGCTTGGGCTTCCAAACAAAACTAACCATCTCATCTTATGTGCAGGGACATCCATTTGACAAGAACAACAATATCTGGATTGTAGATAGTGGATGCTCCAGGCACATGACAGGGAACAGATCTCTCCTTCAACAATTCCAGAACTTTGATGGAGGGCCTGTCCAATTTGGAGGTGAGGCCGGAGGATATATTACTGGTAGAGGAAGTATATCCAATGGCAGAATAAACATTGACAAAGTTCACTTTGTCAAACAGCTTGAACACAATCTGTTAAGTGTTTCTCAATTCTGTGACCAGAAGCATCAGATGCTTTTCACAGAACATGAGTGCATTATCCTCAGACCAGGGATGACAATTCCTCTGGAATTGGTGCTTCTCAGATCTCCCAGGAAAGGGGATATGTACAAGCTAGATATGAACAATGCTTCTCCTATGGGTGAAGTATCATGCTTTCTTTCCAAAGCTGATAGTGATGAGTCAACACTATGGCATAAACGCATGTGTCATGTGAATTTTAAAACAATGAATAAATTGGCTAAAAATAACTTGGTACATGGTTTGCCTAAAAAGGAATTTTTCTGCAAAGATAACTGTGTTGCATGCCTAAAAGGGAAACAACACAGATCATCTCATAAATCCAAATGTGTTAACTCTATCACTACTCCATTACACTTATTGCACATGGATCTCTTTGGTCCCACAAGTATAATGAGCATTGGAAGGAAATCATACTGCCTTGTGATCGTTGATGATTTTACAAGATTTACATGGGTATTCTTTTTAAGAAGTAAAGATGAAACTGCTGAAACTTTAAAATCTTTTATTCTTAAAATAGAGAATCAAATTGATCACAAGGTTAAGATTATTAGAAGTGATCAAGGGACTGAGTTTAAGAACTTCGTTCTTGACTCATTCTGTGACTCAAAAGGGATTGCCAGACAATATAGTGCTCCCAGAACTCCTCAACAAAACGGTGTTGCTGAGAGGAGGAACAGGACACTTATTGAGGCTGCTCGGACCATGTTAGCTGATTCAAAGCTACCTCTAACATTCTGGGCAGAGGCAGTCAGCACTGCATGCTATGTGCAGAACAGGGTTCTTGTAGTGAAGCCCCATGGAAAAACCCCTTATGAGTTATGGAACAAGAGGCCACCGTTCATTGGCTTTCTAAGGTCCTTTGGCTGCAGGTGTACCATACTTAACACAAAGGACAACTTGGCAAAGTTTGCTGAGAAGTCGGATGATGCTATCTTTATTGGATACTCTTCTAGCTCTAAAGCTTATAGAGTATACAATATCAAGAATCAACAATTTGAGGAGTCATCCAACATAGTTGTTAATGAGCACACTCCTTGTGTTAGGGGGAATGGACCTGAGTATATCTTTGATTTAGAATTGTTTCCAAACTATTCTAAACCATCTTGTGATAATATTTCAGCTAGAACAGGTGCTCAAAGTGATGCTGATGCTGATGCAGGTCAACTATATGAGCTTCCCAGACCTATTCCAAATTCTCCAAGAGCTGAAGGGCAACAAGCTTCAACTATTCACAGATCTGACAGTGTAACTATCTCCAGAAATAGTGAAGCTTCAACAAGTGAATCACTTGATCAACCTCAAAGTTCCTCAGGTGATCCACTACAACACCAGGTTGAGGGAAGTGGTATTCTGAAGGAACAGGCAACTGTTGATACTACTTCACAACCAACCATTGATGATGTTTCTCAATCATTCAATCAGTCCTCATTGAATGACTCTAAAGCAGCAGTTGGACAGAGTGTTCCAGTTCCTGATCAGAACATGTCTAACCTAGACCTATCTCTGCAACTGGAAGTGATTCCTCGTCTTAGGATTCACAACACTCATCCAACTGAGAACATCATAGGGAATGTCTCTGAGGGTGTGAGAACAAGAGGACAAACTCATCATGGGAATGTTTGCTTGTACTCATGCTTCCTGTCTCAGATGGAACCAAAGAAGGTAGAAGATGCCTTAAAGGATAGTAGTTGGGTTGAATCGATGCAGGAGGAGCTGCTTCAATTCAGAAGACAAAAGGTCTGGAATCTATGCCCACTACCATCTGGTCAAGTACCCATAGGCAAAAATGGGTATTCAGGAACAAGAAAGATGATAGAGGCTTGATTATCAAGAACAAGGCAAGACTAGTAGTTCAAGGGTACACCCAGGAGGAAGGAATTGATTATACTGATGTCTTTACACCTGTTGCAAGACTTGAGGCAGTTAGAATCTTCCTTGCTTATGCTGCATCCAAGAACTTTACAGTCTACCAACTTGATGTCAAGTGTGCTTTTCTATATGGGGATATAGACAGGGAAATCTATGTGTGTCAACCTCCAGGATTCGAAGACTCACAGCACCCCAATTATGTGTGCAAGCTGGATAAAGCTCTATATGGGCTGCACCAAGCACCTAGGCTGTGGTATGAGACCTTGTCTCAGTTTCTCCTGAAGAATGGATACACTAGAGGTACCATTGACAAGACTCTTTTCATCAGAAAGAGTGGAAAAGACATTTTGCTTGTACAAGTCTATGTTGATGACATCATATTTGGTTCTTCAAACGACCAAATGTGCAAGGACTTTGAAAGCATTATGAAGCAGAAGTTTGAGATGAGTTCCATGGGAAAAATGGACTTTTTCCTTGGAATCCAGGTGAAACAGATAAAGGAAGGGTTCTTCATAAGTCAATCTAAGTATGTCTCAGACATCTTAGAAAGATTTGAAATGAAGAACTGTAAACCAGCCAAGACACCCATACCCAGAAACCATAATCTTTGCCCTGACCTTGAGGGGGAGGATACTGATCAACATCAGTATAGAGCAATTATTGGTTCTCTGATGTATCTCACTGCAAGTAGACCAGATATCATGTTTGTCACATGCATTTGTGCAAGATATCAGGCTGCTCCAAAGGTGTCTCACCTAGCTGCTGCAAAGAGAATCCTCAGATACCTCAAAGGAGCACCTAAACTAGGTCTCTGGTATCCAAGAAATAGTGATTTCAATCTCTATGGATACTCTGACAGTGACTATGGTGGCTACAACATTGACAAGAAATCAACATCAGGAGGATGTCAATTTCTTGGTGGAAGGATTATCTCATGGCAATGCAAGAAACAATCCTGTGTCTCTACATCAACTGCCGAAGCTGAATACATTGCTGCTGCTAGCTGCTGTGCTCAACTGCTATGGATTCAAAATCCGATGTTAGACTATGGGTTCAACTTCATGACTACTCCTATCCATATTGACAACAACAGTGCTATCTCCATTACTGAGAATCCGGTGAAGCACTCCAAGACAAACACATTGATATCAGGTATCATTTCATTAGAGACATTCATGAGAAACAGCTGATAAAGTTAATCAAAGTTGACTCAAATGAACAATATGCTGATTTGTTCACAAAGGCATTTGATAAAAGATTTAAGTATCTCATATCAGCAATTGGGATGATAAACATTGAATAACTACCTCTTTTGAAGACCTTTTTTAAATGAGTAATGTCTTGTGTCAATACAATTTAAGCCCTGTTACAAAAGATCTTTAAATTATTCCAAGTGTAAATTCCTTCCGAAGAGGAATTAACTCTCGGAAGATATTCTTGAATATCTTCCGAAGCCAAAATTCCTCATTGGAAATTTTCTTCTCGGAAGAGTTTTTGGTCTCGGAAGAAGCGATTGATTTTGTATCAGATCTACTTCCGAAACTTATACAACTCTCCATTCGGAAAGATAACTTTACCTTCGGAAGCAATGCCTGGCTTCGGAAGATAAAGTGCCTTCAAAGGACAATTTTACCATCGGAAGCAATATCATGCTTCGGAAGAGAAATTGCCTTCGGAAGAAAATTACCTTCGGAAATGTTTTACCCTCGGAAGTAAAGGTTTTTATATGTAACGGATATCTTTTGGGCCACACTCTGTAAAAAGTAAAGATTTTGTTGATCATGTCAGATTATTTAAAATTATCCTTGCCGCCAACATCATTTCTCCGCCGTAAACCACCATACCACCCACATTAACCCCAAAACAGTTACCCTATTACCACCACTCCCACTATTCACCCCTTTTAAATAATCTTGACTTATCAATTTCATCTTCTTTTACCACTTTACAGCCCTAACTGTTCCCTTCACTGTCAAACCCTCAAATTCACCCAAAATTTAAAGCTTACCTTTTCTCCAATGGCGCTAAACCCTCAGCACAACCAAGTCGCATTACTTGACTCGTCAAGGGATGCCGACTTCACCCAAATCATCACCTTTCTCACCGAATCCACCTACCTCACTGCACTCACAGTTAACCCAACCGTATACTCCAACCATATGTCAGAATTTTGGAGCAACGGTGAAACTACAGTGATGAATGGGGTTCGAGTCCTGAAAACCAGAGTTTGTGGCCAAGAGTTGGTCATCAATGAACAGATCATCAGGGAGCATCTCGAGCTTCACGATGATGGGGCTCCTACTGAGTTCCCCAAGGAAGACTTGGAAGGCACCTATATCCTCATGGGATATGGAGGCGATGTCAGCAAGTCTACAGTGTACAAGTTCAACTTCTCTTACCATTGGAAGTTCCTGCTGCACATTGTTCTACATTGCCTCTCCAACAAATCAGGGGGTTGGGATCAAATCCCATATGAACTAGGATGCCTAGTTCATGGGTTGGTGAGAGGCCTCAGATTCAACTACTCACGATTTGTGTTGAACAACCTAATCGCCAATCTCAGCAGGGATACATTCTTCATGTATCCCCGATTTCTTCAACACATAATCAACTGTGAGATGGAACCAAGCAAGCTTGTCTGCGCAGCTGCTCTTCCTGTTCCACACATGAGGCCTACCATCTTCAAGACACTGAAGAAGATGTCCACCAACTTCACTGGACGGTACACTCCATTACCTCCAGAAATGACTGAGCGCATAGCTCCTGGTGACATCCCTGTTCTCCCCACAGTGATGAACCCACACCAGCAACATCCACCACAATACCAAAAGCCTCTTTACCCATCAAAGCTACATATCAGAGACGCCCCAAACGAACCCTTGTTCAATCTACTCTGATTCAACAAGCTCCTCCTGTTCACACCGAAAGGACTAGAGTGGAATCATGGGCTCCCACTCAGTCCGAGGTCACACCATCCTTCACATTTGACCTCAATGTGGGTTTTGAGTCTCCTCAGTCTCAAACCCCTGAGCCCGAACCCCAAGCCTTTAGCCCACAGGGTGAGTCTCTACACTCCCCTGTGCAGCTTTCTAGGGACAGCCCCACCATAGGCTCAATGCCTGTAGACATTGATCAAGGTCCCGGGTCAGTAGGACTAGCCACCCTCTCTTTCACTGACCTTTTACTCCGAACTGATGAAGAGATTACATCTCTCCATGGCCATGAAGTTGATCTACAACACCCACTGAGAGATCAACAGAGCCAAGAGGGATCCCTTGTCTCTAGCCCCCATCAGAAGCCTGCTACTGAGGTGAGTCCCACTGATGTGGAGGGGACTCATGTAGACTCAGCTGCCACTACTCAGAGTCTCTCATTGAGCCCTCAGGACAGTGGTAACGTCATTAGGACTGAGTCTACGGCAACTTTGCCCATTGACATCTCTGAAAGAGATGACTCTGAGCAAAGGAAACCAGGGTGCCAAGAAACCACATCTGGTGGTGAGAGTGAGCATACTAGGTATGTTATCTCATCTCCCCATGATTCTTCTCATGAAGATGAGGGAAGTATGCAACTAACACTTCAGTACTTGCTTTCTAAGTTCTCCAACCTGGAATCACAGGTGAAGATCTTAGAATCAAGGACTGCCACTCAGCAACTTGAGATTAACTCTCTCAAGGCTAAACTAGCTGAGAAACAGACGGAGAGGTCTGTTAGGCATGTACTAATCCAGGTCTCAATGACTTCTTCCTCTAGCTCATCTAGCTCTCAAGATGATGCTACCAAAAAGGGGGAGAAAGTTCAGAGACAAACACCACAGGAACCACAGACCCAACTCATTTCTTCCCAAATCATTACACTACCTGAGTCATCTCAATCCTTTCTGGAGATTGACTCAAGGATGCTTCAAGATCTCTACAGACTTTTCACAAAGTTTGTATTGAGATCATCCCTAGAACAGCCCAGCCCCGACACCACACTTGCATACTTTGGGGCTGAGGAGCTTCAAAGACTGACTGCACCTTCTACCACTGTGGAGGAAGTTGGTCAACCTAAGGTCTTCATGGAACCTGAGATTAGCTTCGAAGGGGAAATGGGGACTGATGGCCCAGCAACTGAAACAGATGGGACAGAATCTGCAGCAGTCTCATCTTCTGAAGCTCTAGCTAAAGCTTCCGAAGCTTACATGGAAGCCTCGGAAGAACAAGACAAGTCTTCCGAGGCCGAAATAGAAGCTGCGGAAGGCTTATTTCAGATGTCCGAGGAACTGACCATCACAGATGTCATTGCTGAAATTGCATCTGAGGTGAGCAGGGAGGACATTTCTGAAATTCCTCCAACCCAAGCACCAGCTGAACTTCTCTCTCAATCACAACCCTCCATCCAAGAACCACCACAGTCAAGCACAATCAAAGACAAAGGAAAAAGAAAATTGACTGCGGAAGAGCTTCAGGAGGAGGAGAAGATTGAGAAGGCTAAAAAGAAAGGTCGGTCTCCTACTGAGAAGCTGCTAGCTGCTAGTTCTAAGGTAGCTGTAGCCAATCAGGAAGAAATCAACCAGAGGAGAAGAACAGCACTCATTGACTAGCTCATCAATCTAGGAGCTGCCAATGAGGAAATACTCCTGCTACCATTAGAGGAGTTGGTGACTTTGGAGAGGTCAACCAGGCTACAACAAGAAAGGGAAGCCAGGTTGGCCTTGGAGAAGGAAGAACAAGAGCAGAGGGAGGCAGCCCTGAAGCTGAGAGAGGCTAGGATCAAGTTCCTCCTCTCAAGAGGCTTCAGTCTTCCCGAACTGTCTCCACATGATGATGACATGATCCTGCTGCTCCACAACAAAGAGCAGGATCAAATGGAGAAGGAAAGGAAGAAGGCTGCTAGGGAGAAGTTGAAGGTGAAGAGGAAGAGGGAGGAAGAGAAGGAGGTCACTGCTGCCAAGAAGTCAACTGACAAAGCCTGGATGAAGGACTACCTCCGGGCTCATGGCTTCTCTGGTAGGCAGGTGGGACCTATGTCCGAAAGGACACTCCAGCGGATAGTCAGTGAAATTAAAGCTGACATCCGTTTGGGGAAAAGGAAGGAGATGTACAGGAGGATGAAAGGAATGGTCTTCACCCCAGCCACTCAACCACAGCCACAACCCACACCAGAACCAACCCCTTTTCCCATTAAACCTGAACCCACTGATGAAACCTTCACCCCTCAACCCACAACTCTACCCAAACCTACCACATCACCTTAACCACCCAAACTACCCATCCTAAAACCCAAGACTCAACCCAAAACCACTAAACCTAAGCCTACCCAACAACAACCAAAACCATCCCCTCAGCCTCCTAAACATCTCTCCTTTGAGGAAATAAAGGAGTTCAAGACGAGGCTCATCAACTGCACTACCTTGAGCAGCATCTCCTGTGAGGGAGAAGTTATCAACATCACCTATGTTGATAACTCTTCAAGCTCCCTCACCCTAGGCCAATTTCTTGAATTGCCTAGAGACATTTTGGGCCAGGCTGCAAGACTTCTTGGTCTCAACTCCGATACCCTCAATGCTGAGGAGAAGAGGCTAAGAAGAAGACTGGTGACTCTGCTGGATACCAGGAAAGAGGACAGGATTTCTGGTCAATCTCCTGGACCTAGAAATGCAATAATCCAGTGGAGGTTCGATGAACCTTCTCACAACTTTGTTGTGGAAAGGGAGAATGGTGAAACCAACAGGCTCAATGCCACTTCTCTACTGCATCTCAGCAGATTTGATCTTGCTGAGCTTGCAGAGAAGCCATTCTCCAATCCCTCCAACTCTGAGACTGCTGCACACATCAGAAACCATATCAGTGGTCTTCACTTGGCTGAACGAATAGAAGAGCCAAGATTGAAGAAGAGTTGAAGCTGAAAAGAGTGGAAGACAAGGAAAGACCAACCACCAAAGGCACAGCCTTTCTACAGATGGTGGAAGGTCCTGAATTGGAACCAATAGTTCGATGGGAATATGACTATACTTCCCATCAACTAACTCTTTTCAGAGGGCCACAACAGTGGGTACATATAATCCAAGGTGACAGAGTAGAGGTTCTGTCCACCAAGGATCTGTACAAGATTCTCAGCACCACAGCAGGAAAGAATGAAGACACCGATAAACACCTGCTTTCCTTGGTGCTGAGAGCTTTGAGAAGAAGAGAGAAGTGAAGTTTTGGTAGCATCAGCCTAGGGGGAGTTTGTTGGATCATGATAAGGCTGGTGCAACCAAAATCACTTCATAGTCATCTTTTGGTACTACATTCAAAGGCTTCCGAAGCTGAGAAGAGATCTTCCGAGAGTCTGAAGGACAGCTTCCGAAGACAAAGTCTGAAAGAGCTTCCGAAGACAAAGTCTGAAAGAGCTTCCGAAGACAAAGTCTGAAAGAGCTTCCGAAGACAAAGTCTGAAAGAGCTTCCGAAGACAAAGTCTGATGAAAGAGCTGAAGACAAAGTCTGAAAGCCTCCGAAGACAAAGTCTGATGAAAGAGCTGAAGACAAAGTCTGAAAGCTTCCGAAGACAAAGTCTGATGAAAGAGCTGAAGACAAAGTCTGAAAGCTTCCGAAGACAAAGTCTGATGAAAGAGCTGAAGACAAAGTCTGCTTCCGAAGACAAAGAAGACTCCAAGCTTCGGAAGAAGCAGTTTTCCGAAGTACAAGTGCCTTCGGAAGAAGTTATTCTTCCGAAGTACTTTATCCTTCGGAAGACATTGCTATGTCCAGCAGATAAAAGTATGGTCCCTGACAGTCCGCTGCAGACCTCTGATACAGCATGGCATCTTCCTAAAGAGCCATGTTGTTGACCATACTTTATTCTACTGTTCACCTTTTTATGATAGTACATGTTACCAACTTTAGTTGGTGACAAAAGGTAAGTCAGGGACATGTCCTGACTACCAACTCTCAGGCAAAATGTCTGAAAGACCTCACCTAGAGTCTTGTAGTATAGATGTAAGGTTAGAGGTGTCCAGCTGGAATCAAAGTATTCCCGGCTGTAGGTAGTATTATATATATCTTCTCCCTGTAACTCTTTATGTAAGCGATTTGAGTCCAAGTGTCTTGTAATCCTTTGAGTTGAGAAGCAATATATAAAAGTACCTTGAAAATTTACCTGCTGTGTTAAATTTTCTTACTGCTTGTTACTTGTTATATTGTGATCAACTCTTCATAGACTGCTTGCCGAGTGTTAATTCACAGTGAGTTGAGAGAAAAACCACCCGAAATCCGATCCTGCACTTATAATAACAGAATAAAATTGTTATATATCTCTAATATGCAAAATATAATAATAAAATTAATAACTTATTGATCTAATAGATTAAAAACAATAACAAAATAACACAATGACAAATTAAAAAATGTAAAATTGTGTCGTTAATCGTCATTATGTTATATTGAATACTATGATTTTTGAAAAATAAATTTGTGAAATAACATTATTGTAGTTATATTGAATACTATAAGTTCTGAAAAATAAATTTGTGAAATAACATTCTTGTATACTTTTAATGGTAAAACACAATGATTAATAACAAGTTTATCTACTTATTTAAAAATAATGACAAAAACAACACATTATGTTATCTTAAACACTATGAGTTTTAAAATTATATCGGTGAAAGTATATCATTGTGTCTTCTATTTGTAAAACACAATGATAGATAATAAATTTATAATCTATAGAACAATGACAAAAATAACATAGATGATCTAAAATGTAAAACACAATAATTAATACACATAACAGATGATGTAAAATATATAACATAATAAACTGATATTTGACACAATGAACGTAAAATACACTACTAGCTGACGTATTTGACACAAAGACCAAAATGTCATACTCTTTAAAATAATGAATGGACACGTGTCAAGCCCACAATCATTTTTAGGTATTATATATTCTTACCCTAATTATAAATGCATTTCGATTTAGGTTATTATATATTCTTTTTCTTTTTGACCTCTATATGTTACCCTATATATATGCTTCACCTAATCGATATCATATCAAATTTATACCAACGCGTATAGACGTCTATATGTTACCGTATATGTATGTATGTTTATTGTTTCTGGTTTAAACATAAATACATGCTTATTTGAGTTATTGAGTGAGTTTCGGTTTGAATTTTTTATAAAAATCTATTTTTCAATTAACTCGATTAAAAACATGTTTTTATAGTTCCTGATTTAGGTTCTTATATAAATATTTTGGTTAAAAATGATCCTCAACCACTTAGGTTGATATGAATTACCCGACTTCATTATTACAGGAGGACATTTTTAGGTTAAAGTCCCATTTATGACAAAAGAATAGGAGTTTTAGGTTGGGTCAAAGGATTTTCTCACTTAAGGTAGGTTTTCTCCTGAGTGATCTCGGATTTGGCACTGATTTTGACGGACTAATATACGATCTTTTTCTCAAGGTCGTTCTAGTCTAGTGTCCCAAGTTTTTGTACTCGAGTAATAGAGATGATCGGGTGGTGTCAATGGCTCATTATCAGTCTTAACTCGAGTAATGGAGATGATCCGGTGGGGGTTAATAATATAAATAACCTGGTCATTGTAAGTATCTAATTGTTTATTGGGGTGTTCATTGAATCGGCACGAATTCTAGTTAAGCAAATTGAATTAGTAGAATTTTAAAATTTTGAAAAGGATTCAAATTTTAAAAATTTTTGTCGAACTCAAATCGAATCAACTTGAAACCTTTAATCGAATTCGATTCGTATTAAAAAAATCAAATCAAATTTGAATTTATTCGATACGTAATTGGTAAAAGAATTAATTAATCGAATACTATTTTCAAAATTCTTTCGACATATTCAATTTCAAATGCTCAAATTAAATAAACAAGCATTACATACAAAATATTAAAATTCTTTAGGAATTAAAATTTTAGATTATATATTTTTAAACATTAAATTCTTAATTTATCATACGCATAATTCTAAGTTATTATATAAAAATAAATAAATGTAAGTGTGTTTATTTCTAGTTTGAATTTTAAATTGAATTGGAAATCACAAATTCGCAATTCGATTCTAATTAATAATTAGACTTTGAGTCAAAATTTGGAAGTTTGAATCAAATTCGGAATTAGTGATTTTTTACTCGAATCGATTTCGAGTTTTCCAAATCCGATTTAAATATTAAACATCCCTATAATTAATTTGCCATTTAACCAAATTATAATGTTACAGAAAGAAAATAACACGACAAGCAATTATTTACCATCATCATTTTTAGATTAACAACAAAAACAACTAAAATTATTAATATAAATAATAGTAAAACAGACTAACAAGCTAAGCAGAATATTATTTTATAAGATTTTCCTTTATCTACTCATAACTATTAAACATATAATTACCAACAAACATCTTTTCAAAACTATATACTAAAATAAACCTCAAAGAAGATGTCTCTGCGAATGAATTTTTTATTTAAAAGACTAAGTAATTAATAAAGTTTTATTTGTGGAGGATACGTATAGAAAGCAAATATGGTAATGAAACAAAGATCACAAACCGCAAGCGTTTCTTATTATAGATATGTATTCACTGTATTTCGGCAAGTACCAAGTCAATGGATACTTTGGCTGCATGCAATGTTACGTCAATTACTCACTTTTTTTATACATATTTAATTTGTAGACAAATTCTTAGAGTGCATATATATTGTTTGTGTTAATATCATCTAAAATCATTCTAATATAATTGAATTTATTTTAATATTAAAAGAAAATTAAAATATACATTAATATTAGATAATAGGTGTACACTACACTAGAGGTTAAAAAAACCGTTTCGAAAAATAACCGAACCTGTTCGGAAAAAAACCGGTTTGAGCCAAACCGGTTTCCTAGCCGATCCGAACCGTCGGTTTGTATACCGGTTTGGTAGCCCCACACTCAAAACCGGTTTGTAAACCTGTTTAAAAATTAAAAACCGGTTAAACCGGTAAAAACGGTTTATTAAAAAAAAAGGGTTTCGAACCGGTTCAAATTGGCTTGACAGGTTCCAGTATTCAGTGAGGCAAACCGGTTTGAACCCGAACCGGTTTGAAAAATAAACCGGTTTGTACACCTCTACACTACACACAATCATGACTATTGTTATTTCATCACCATCTAGCTAGTAGTGATAAGCACTAACTGAAAGTTGCCTGAAATCAATCATCAGAAAGAACTAATTGTCGATATTAATTTGCTACTAATCATCATTGGTAACTGTGATATTAACAACTTAACTTTGAGTAGCAATCAGGGATTAGTGACACTTTTCCATCAATGGCAACTTGGCCAACGGTAAATCAACAACTTGACCGTCATTATCAATTAATTAAGATAAGCCATTCTGATGTTGAACAACAAACCATTGGTAGTAATTTAGTTACTACTGATAGAGTTTAACTGGTTTTTCACTAATGTAATTGTACAAATGTTGACACTTATAACTATCAACTACAACCTCCATCTATAACGTTGTGATGATTCATCCTTTATATAAAAATATATTGGGTCTAATCAATTTAGATACGTTATTTTCATAACATCTTTAGTCTAATTAAATTTAAGAGTTAACTTCGGTTTTCCCCCATGAGGTTTGATCAAAATAACTATTTTTCTTTAAAATATTAGAAAAATCAATTTACCTCCAAAAATCTCATAACTTGTTTTAATTTCAGTCCAAAAGTTTCACTACTTGTTCCAATTTACTCAAAATAATGAAGCTTTTTTATTAAACTTGAAACAAGTTATAAAACTTTTGAAACTAAATTGATATTTCTAATCTTTTGGAGGAAATTAGTTACTTTTGTCAAATCTTGGAGAGTAAAATTGAAATTAACTCTAAATTTAAATACGTTGTTCTCATAACAGATTTAACATATTGATTCTTGTTTTCTGTGTGAGTTATGATCTTAATATTTTCATGAGTTGCAATGAAACATTTCAATTGAAAAGTGGGCTTAGTATGATTCACAAGAAATATTCATAAAATTAGACCATTATGAATTAAAAAACCTACCGTTTGTGCATATTATGTAACACAACATATATAATTTGCTTTTGCTTCTAATGGACAATACTTTTAGATTCAGACCAAGTGTGTTTGAATTGTTCTCATTTGACCTGGTTGGACCTTTTGAACATGTTAATCTAAACGCGTGGCCACAAATTACTCTTAATATATTTTATATTATTTAATGTAATATTTACTCTCTGATCTATTTGTGTAGTGCTTTGAGCATGCTATTTTATTTATTTAAGCTTTTATATTTTATTAAATTTGTATATCTACACTAAAAATATATCATAGTTTCGTATTTTGTATTAAATTTGTCATATCTATGTTGTTTGAGGTTTTAGAGCATTTATAACGTCATTCGATTTTGAAACTGTCTCAACTAATGGCCGGACCGAAAAGGTCTCAAGTTCAATAGTCAGTCCAGTTATGATAATATTATAAATGAACCCACCCTTTTACATCCTTGCACAAAGACAAAGCTGTTAAAATCTTCAAAAATAAAAGCGGGCAATATGAAGATTGTTCTTGGTGTGTTTGTGGCATCATCGATGATCATCATATTACCATGCATCCCCATAATGGGCGTCTACAAGATGATGATTACGTACATTGTATTTTATTAGTGATAAAACAACTAAACATGAATGATGAAATTAATTAATACCATACTAAAATAAACCTTCGTGCTGAGTCATAACTTATGATCATATCTAAAAAAGTAAGACACTAAGATACGGTATGCGTGTAATTAACTTCATTTTTTATAACTTATTTTTTTACAAAGAAACAAAGAAGTAAATGACAACTCCAAAGCCATTTACAACAATATTCAATTAGTTCGCGTGCCGTAGTCTTGTGAAATGAAATAAAATGGATAACTTAATTGTTTGGGCTACACGTCAAGGAAAGTAATAAAAACGTGCGTATTAGTAACTTATTATCAATGTTTTCGAGAATCAGGGGGTCGAACCAGTTCGCATCAACTCGTATTGGAGGGGTTCGACCGGCTTATTTGTTTCGAATCGGTGGTCGGACCGGGAACCGGACTGGGGGTCGAACCAGATTTTGTGTTTTGTTTTTTTTTTATTTTGATTTTAGTGGGTAAAAATGAAGTGTTGAACAATAAACTAGTGTGTTGAATATAAGATTATTGTTAAGTTTTGTATATAACTATAAAATACACACATAAATTATTTATATTGAATTAGATGTATAGTTATAACTACATATATAATATACTATATATATAATTATGACGTTATCTGGTTCTTAAATTCGGCCCGACCGGTTCGACACCATCAAACCCGTAAGGCGTTTGATTCAACGTCCAATTTGGTTATAAAAACATTGCTTATTATTCAATTATTATATATGGAATTAAAGTTCAGTTTGAAAAATCTCCAATAACAAATAAAGCAGCCAGATTGGGCGTATTTTGATATACACTTGAGGATCGTCTAAAAGAGGAAAGAAAACATGTTTATATTTCATTGTATCTAATTTGAAATAGAAAACATCTTGAATGGTAGAGTCGAAATTTCTTGGGGATGACTTAGATTGCTCGTGATTTGTCGAGTGCTCTCAAATGTTTCGATCGGTTGCCCAAGTATGACCACTTAATAGAACATGTGCTTGAGTGTGAAAAAAGAAACGTCGAGTGATCTCAATTGTTTAAATCTAAAGCGTTACAATTTCTAGATTTATTTATAGTTATAAGGAGAAGATTATTGGTGTACACATAAATTTTTAAAAAGCAATATGTCATGTCTTGAGTGTGGGAATAGAAACTCTAAAATATATGTTTGTGTTACACCCTAACATGAGAAGTACTGATATCCCACGATTGTATAATTTAGATGATAAACACAATATCGTAAATAACTCAAATGTCTCATAATTCTACTATTGAAATTAAATATCTTATCCAGTTATATCTACTTTAATAATCTATTTTAAAAAAGTAAAACAACTATATTCACATGATCACACTTTTTAATATGTTCAAAGTCATCAATATTTACTTAATAACTCTCATTTACTAATTTTACTCTAGAAAAATTAATATTTTATTAAAAATACTTTAATAAAACTTAATTTTGTTCAAATATAGTTTAATTTGTAGTTAATCATTGTTTAACCTAAAATATTTTAAAAAGATATATAAAAAGTTTATGTATATTTATAAATAATAAAATATTTTTCTTTTTATACTATTATTTAAACCTTAAATATGTTTGTTACATATAATAATTTTATCGATATATTATCCATAACATATATTATATACCCTATTATATATTTTTATTGCAACCCGTAACACATAGGTATCTAACCTAGTTTACTCTAGTAAATCAACTAATTATTAGCCACATTTTTATTTTCTAACATGTTCAGGTCATCGATACCTACGATTGTCTATATGTCACCATCACAATAATTACGATTTTGTTAAAAATCTTGACTTCAAAAAAGTTACTTTAATAAGTATTATTTTATACCATACTAATCAAGATAATTTCTTTATACTAATAAATAACATTTTATTAAAAGACTTTAACTAAACTTGATTTATTAAAATATAGTTTAATTTGTAGCTAATCAATGTTAAAATTAAAATACTTTAAAAAATATATAAAAAGGTTTATGAATATTTATGAATAATAGAATCTTTTTATACTATTATTTATTACTTAAAATATGTTCGGAGAAATGTTCAAATAAAAACGTTACTAAAACTAAAATGTATAATAAGTAATTTCAACAATCAATTTGTTTAATCAATTGTTGAAATCAATTTGTAAAAAATAAAGTTGTTATAGAGTTATTTTAATAATAGTCATTTTTGTGGACTTTTTGTAAGTTTTTTCATTTTTCTAAATTTTCATAACTTTTATGTAAAATATTATTTTTTATAAAAATTATACCATAAAAACGAGTGTTTTCCTATCTTTAAAACGGGTATAATATTGTTATATAAAAAATAATTTATCATTGTACGCTTTTTAAGTCCATGTCTCATCAAAATGTATTTAGTGCAGTTCATTGTGTTTTTTTGTTATTTATTATGTTTTTCTGAATAATAATGTGTTTTTCTAAAATAATAAATTATAAAAAAATACAATGGTAGATTAACATTATTGTATATCTCTAATATATAAAACATAGTAATGAAGTAACAAATAATTAATCTAATATATTAAAAATAATGACAAAATAACACAATGTCTAATTGTGTTTTTTAATCGTCATTGTATTATCTTTAACATTATATGTATGAAAAACAAATCGGTGAAATAATATTATTGTATACTTTTAATTATAAAACACAATGATAGATAACAAGTTTATATAATTTATAAAGAACATGACAAAAATAACACATTGTGTTATCTTCAACACCATAAGTTTTATAAAAATATATTGATGAAAGTATATTATTGTGTGTTTCTAATTGTAAAACATAATGATAGATAACAAATTTATACAATTTATAGAAACGATAACAAAAATAACATAAAATGATATAAAACGTAAAATGCAATGACAAATACACATAACAAATGATGTATATATTAGACAATGAACTGGTATTTGGTATAATTAACGTATAAAACATAATGAGTTGACGTAATTAACACAATGACCAAAATACCATAATTTTTAAAACAATAGAAGCACACGTGTCAAAATTCCGATCCTTTTTAGGATTTTTAGTTTAAACACACTTTTTCAATATGAACCTACCCATATATTTTTTATATATAAATAAATTTTATTGAAATGTTATCTATAACAGATATTAGATTACACATATATATAATCGATTATATAATTTTTTATTTTAAACCGTGTAACACACGGATATCCTGAACAAAGCAAAAATGCTTCTGTATGTTTTCTATATATTTTGAAAGTGGTTACAGGAAGGAGCCTTAATAGGAAGAAGAAAATACAAATAATGGAAAGACAATATTCTAGGTGCTAAAAATGTGGACAGCTCATAATCAACCGTATATAAGAAGGAACCAACTAATAAAGGTGATTGGGAGGAAAATAAGGAGAGTAAATCAAGTAATTTAATACCCCCCCCCCCCCAAGATGGAGCGTGTAGATTTCGCATGCCCAGCTTGACAAGTAAGAACTCGAGTTGTTTTGATCCCAATGCTTTAGTAAAAAGGTCGGCCACCTGCATTTTAGTATCGACATGAAATGGTTTGACCTCTTGTGACTCGCTCCTTGACAAAGTAACAGTCCATTTTCACATGTTTCGTCCGTTCATGGAAGACGGGATTATTTGCAATGTGTCGAGCCGCTTGGTTGTCACGGTAAAGAGCTGTAGGACCATTCTGTTCAGCTTCAAGATGCTTCAGTAGCCATCGCATCCATAATATTTCACTTGTGGTAGTTGCCATAGCTCGGTATTCTGCTTCGGCGGAAGACCGGGAAACAACTGACTGTTTCTTAGATTTCCAAGAGATATGCGCTTCCCCAAGAGTAAGAGATACCCGGTTCGTGACCTTCTTGTAGTGGGACATCCTAGCCAATCCGCATCGCAGTATGTGACCAAGTTTGTTCCTCCTTCTTTAGGGAAGAAGATGCCTGCCCCGGTATGGCTTTTAGGTACCGAAGGACTCTCATGACAGCATCCTAATGTCTTTGCCTTGGGTTTGAGACAAATTAACTCAAGATGTTAACCGAGTATGCGAGATCGGGTCTAGTGGCTTGGAGGTATAATAACCTCCCAACAAGTCTCCTGTATTTGCTAGCATCCACACAAGTTTCTCCATTGCCTTGCTCTAGTTTTTGATTCGGCTCCATAAGAAAAGAACATGGTTTACACCCTAACATTCCACTATCTTCCAAGATATCTAGGGTGTACTTTCGTTGACTAAGGACCATCGCATCCTTCGTTCGCGCAGCTTCAATTCCAATGAAGTATTTTAGAGGACCAAGATCCTTGATACTGAATTTGTTATCAAGATAGCCCTTTGTTTCTTGTATTTTGTCTTGGTTGTTTCCCACTATGATCACGTCATCGACATATATGAGAGCGGCAATAAAAATATCTCCCTTCTTATAGATAAAAAGCGAGTGATCTGCATAGGACTGTTTAAAGCCAAGATCGAGTAAGGCCGATGTAAACTTTTGGTACCAATTTCTCGAGGCTTGTTTCAAACCATACAATGATTTTCTCAATCTACACACTTTCGTTTCTCCCCCTTTGTCGTAACCGGGTGGAATTCGCATATATACCTCTTCACTTAAGTCACCATGCAAGAATGCATTATTCACATCTAGTTGGTGAATAGTCCATTCTTTCTTGATGGCAATAGCGAGTAGGCTTCTGACCGTGACCAACTTGGCCACCGGCGTGAACGTGTCGTGGTAGTCAACACCCTCCATTTGTGTGTAGCCCTTTGCAACTAGCCTCGCCTTGTACCTCTTTATTTCGCCATTGGGCTTATATTTTATTTTATAGACCCATTTTGAGTCTATAGGTCGTTTCCTATTGGGCAAATCTTCTATGGTCCAAGTTCCATTTTCTTCAAGAGCCTTTATTTGCTTCTGCATAGCATCTCTCCACTCTTGAATCTGCACAGCTTGTTTGTAATCTTTTGGCTCATCATTGGAAGTGATGGCCGACAAAAAAGCTTTGTGTGAGTCAGAGAATTTATCATAAGTAACAAAGTTAGCAAGGGGAATACCATTAAGGATCGTTGACCGGAGCTGGGCTGTGCATGGTCTATAGACGGGGGAAGTTGGACATCATAGTCGTTGAGGCGAGCTGGTTTTGACTTATTTCGTGCTTCCCTGGTCGGTGCAACATTTTCATTGTGGACCCCAATCCCTTCATTTAAATTTTCGATTCTGTCACTAGGCCCAGTGTCCTTTGAAATATGTGGGCCTTCAAGATTTGCTTGTTGCTCAATTGGGCCATTAAAGCCCAATTCTTTTACCTCTATTTGTTCAAGTCTGTCGAGGTTATTTGCTTGTTTATTTGGGCCTAAATCTTCTTGCCCAATTTGTTCTTTGCTTATTTCAATAGCCCTATCATTGTTGGGCTCGGTTCCATCATCAAGTGGGAATCGAAAAATGTCTTCCTCTTCAAGTTCATTACCCTTAATTTTTATGGAAAAAGGGAACATTTTTTCTGCAAATATTACATCTCTGGATATGATAATTTTGTCACTATTTGGGTCATAAATTTTGTAACCCTTTGTGCCACTAGGATAGCCCATAAAAACTCCCGGTTTTCCTCTCATTTCAAACTTGTCACCTTTGGCCTCAATGTTTCGATAATAAGCCATGCAACCGAAGACTCTCATGTGATCATAGTTTGGTTTCTCACCATACAATAACTCATATGGGGTCTTGTTTTCTATGACTTCGGAAGGTAGCCTATTGATGATATAAGTCGCGGTTAAAACGCACTCTCCCCAAAACCTTATTGGGACATTAGCTTCAATTTTGAGTGCTCGAGCTGTTTCGAGCAAGTGCCGGTGCTTACATTCCACCACTCCATTTTGTTGTGGAATGTGTGGACATGAATTTTCCAGAATGATTCCTTGTTCGGCATAAAAGTTTAACATTTGATTAGAAACAAACTCCCCACCATTGTCGCATCTTATCCTTTTGACGCTTCTTTCAAATTGGGTCTTAATTAATTTGTAAAAATTAATTAGACACGTGCTCGCCTCATACTTGTGTTTGAGGAGAAATACCCAAACGGCCCTACTATAGTCATCGACTATCGTTAAAAAATAGTTTGCCTTCGAAAAAGTAGGCGTTCGGTATTTTCCCCATATGTCGCAATGTAATAGCTCAAAACAAGCATTTGTTTGGTGGTGCTAATTGGAAAAGGTTTTCTTCTCAATTTTGATTTAATGCAAGAATCACAAATGTATTCACTATTCCTAAAAGAAAAGCTACTAAGATCGTTTATTTTAGACAATTTTTCATCATCGGCATGCCCAAGTCTCTTGTGCCATATACTCTTTGTCACCATCATCGCTTTCCTTCCCTTTCCAATCAGTCCCATTTGATATAGACCGCCTTTGCACTTACCCGCTCCAATCAACCTCCTCGAACGCAACCCCTGCATTACAAAGAATTCGGGGAAAAAGGTTATAGCACATTTTAAATCCTTTGAGAGTTTGCTGACAGAAAGGAGATTATAATTAAAATTTGGGACGTGCAAAACTTCTTGAATCCTTATTCCGTTTCGCAACAAGTGACTGCCTCTTCCTTCAACAGGCACGGTATCTCCATTTGGGATAGTGACAGGTGTCTCATTGCTAGAGACGGTTCTTCCTTCAAGGATGTCGATTCTGTGTGTTATGTGTTCCGTACACCCTGAATCAACAATGCATTCATCGTTAAGATAAGTTTTACCTGCCATGTTTGCTGACCGTGGTGCATCATTCTGTATTGCCTTATTCTCGGGAGCAAAATGCTTTAGAAACTGCTCATATTGCTCCTTGGTCAAGCCTGCGACTGGACTATTTTCGACTTCTGCGCACGCTGCCTTCGGTCTTCCTTTCTCACGTTTGTTCTTCCCTGGCCACCATTCCGGATAGCCGATTCGTTTGAAGCAGCCATCTCGTGTATGTCCGTCCCTACCACAAAAATCACAGTGACCAGTAGGTTTCTCATCCTTCTGCACGACTTTGTTTGGTCCTGTGTTTCGTTTCACGGAAGCTTGAAAAGCTGCTGCCTCGTTAAGTATTTTCTTCCCACCAGTTATTGACCTTTGTTGCTCATCCTCAGCGACCAAGTGATAGGCATTTCCCAGGGACGGGATAGGTTTCGTGGCAAGAATTTGAGTCCTAATAATTGAGAACTCGCCATCTAATCCCATAAGAAACTCGTAGAGTTGCTCCTTTTCACGTAGCTCCATGAGCGATTTTCCAAGGCTGCAGGTGCAGCCATTACACGAGCACTTTGGGGTAGGAAGGAAGGACTGCATCTCATCCCACAACCCACGAAGTTTTGTGTAATAAGCTGAAACCGTCATCCCATCTTGCCTTGTGTTTGAAATTGATTGTTTTAGTTCATATGCACGGGGTGCACTCTCCTTGCCAAACCTCTCTCGGAGGTCCGACCAGATTTCCGCAGCGGAGTTGGCATATTTGACGCTTCCTCGAATCTCCTTGTCCATGGCCGTGGTGAGCCATCCCTTGATCATGGCATCACATCGCTTCCAGGCCATGTGATTCGAACCTGTCTCTTCCGGCTTTTTCATGGTCCCGTTGATGAATCCTATCTTGTTTTTAGCAAACAAGAAATTCTCCATCTCTTGGACCCAGTCAAGATAGTTGTTATTAGTTAATGCATCATTGGCATGCATTTGTCTTGGGTAATCGGATGGGTGTAGGTAATAGGGAGAGTTGTGATCAGAAGAACTCCCATTTGTTTGGGGTTCGGTTTTGTTTGTGTCATCGCCAGCCATGGTGGCTTTGGGTTATGGCGATTAGGATTGGCTGATATGGATAGAGCGTGATAAACACCACTCTGATACCATGAACAAAGCAAAAATGCTTCTGTATGTTTTCTATATATTTTGAAAGTGGTTACAGGAAGGAGCCTTAATAGGAAGAAGAAAATACAAATAATGAAAAGACAATATTCTAGGTGCTAAAAATGTGGACAGCTCATAATCAACCGTAAATAAGAAGGAACCAACTAATAAAGATGATTGGGAGGAAAATAAGGAGAGTAAATCAAGTAATTTAATATAGAGACTAAAAAGAATGTTAAGCATTGTTCATTGTTCATTTTCCAATATGTTTCTTTATGATTGTTCATTTTTATTATAAAAAATAAAAAAGAATGTTAGCAAGAGACTAAAAAACATTGTTCATTGTTTACAAATGGTTAAGCATCGCGTACAACCTGTGGCATGTTTTAGCGTATTTTCCAATATGTTTCTTTATGATTGAAAATATAGAGAACCAACTTAAACCAAAGATAGAGCTCTGGTGTCGTAGTCAGGGTGGGAAAGGCCTCATTTGTCGGTTCTTTTTGTTTTTCACTTTCTTGTATGTATCTAATTGTGGACTAAACTTTGATATGGGCCAAAGTTTAATATGAGCCGGGCTACTTTTGATGTGATCTCTTTATAATCAACGAAAATCACAAATGTGAAAATTATAAAATGAGTTAAAGTTCCATTTTGCTCTGTCTGCTTTCATCCAATAGTTATTCTTTTTAACTTTTCTTCGTCCCCGTGTATACAATTCATCCCAATCAGCTACACAACCCTAACTCCATCCATCTTTTCCATTAAGTTTTTATGAAAAGAAGAAAAATACTCTTGATCATATGAGAACATTTATGTAATATTCTATACATAGATGTTGTTGATGTGAAATTAATAATTGCTATTGATCAATATTACTCTCAACTAACAATTTAACCAGTGACAATTTTAATTTTCATTTATATTATCGATAACAATCTCAATTTAACATATCGTTCATTTCATTTATTTTAGTGACGTGGCATATGCATGTCATGAAAACAAAAAAAAAATACCCTATAAACAAAAAATACCCTATAAACAAAAAATTATATGAAAAGCATGTTGCTAAAATATTAAAGCAATTACTAATTAGAACAAACATAGAAACAACGAAAATGATTGAAAGCTTACCTTTTAGAAAATGATTATAATTTAGAAGAAACAACATTGCTTGGAAAGATGCAATCGATTGAATAATTTGGCGGAAAACATACGACATATTATTAAATACCTTTAAAACATTCATCTTTTACTCAAATTAAATTGAAAATTTTCAAGGCATCGTCATGTAATTACCATATCACATGTCAAGTCATCAAAATAAATGAAAATTATAATTTGTTAGACTAAAACTGTTATTGATAATAAAATTATACGTTGGGATTACTATTAGTCAAATTACTAGTTTGCATTAGTATTAATCAATAGTCAATAGTGTGAATTATTAAATTATAATTTTTTATTATTTTTATATAATAAAACACAGCACCTCTCACTCTAACCCATCTAACCTTCAACGACCCCACCTCCCACCATCTACCACCATTGTGGTCGCCGCGCACCGCACTCAACTTCACCACCACAATCAAGATCTTTGCTACCATCATATTAAGACCTTTAAACGAGATCGCCACTACTCCCTCCCCACTACCACTTCCGTCAAAAATCTAGATGGAAGCAAATCTACATATGATCAACTTTACCTAGACTTCTTTAAAAATACAAATTATATAATGTTAAAATGTAGTATTTGCAAATCCCACTATAATCGTGTTTCACTTTCTACGACCAGTAAAGCTTAAGCTTGAGGTGACAGTGGCTACTCCACGTTTTGGCTTTTTATGTTCTTTTTTTATTTTTCATGTGACCTCATGTCTCATGATAAGGCTCATGGGAGAGGAGGAAGGGGCAACAACTCAAGACCTAATCTTTGGAGAGTCTAACATTTTCAAAAAAAAATATATAATATTACAAAAATCATTTATAGAATTGACCCGATGCACAATTCAAATTAGCTCATTATAGACTTTTTTTTAAGATTAAACAATCAAACAAACACACAATATCGTATATGCTCACGGTTGTAATCAAGAAAATATATTCTCAAAAAACTTAATTACTACCCTATGCTTGGCTAGGTATTTATAATGATAATCCAACTTGGTCATCAAGCAACAAAATATTAAAAAATAATACTAAAGCTTATCTAAACTGAAGTTTATCTAAAACTAGAGTTTATCTAAATTAATATTTATCTAGTTCACCTCCCTTGAGCCGACTTGCAGTCCAGCCTCTTCTACTTGGGTCACCGACTTGTGAGCCCATATTTGCAATTACCCGTTCAACAGACTTAAATCAACTTATTTGACCCAAATATGAATTGTGTTAAATCTTTTAACCCATTTAATTAACCTATTACGCATAAACAATTTATAAACCAATAAAAAGAAGAGATAAAAGAACTTTTCTCATTTGAAACCCATTTTCTAACTTGTCCCACGTCCTTAAATCCACAACACCGGGCCAGATGCGTGACATTTGACGGGCGCCGCCCGAGTTCAAGGCATAGAAAACCGGGACCCCTCAAACCCACATAAAGGTTTATGCGTTTTTTTTTAATTCAAATATCTAACATGTTTAGCCCGGTTTATCTGCCTTACAAAACAATAGTCACATTTTACTTTTACCTTTCTTATCTGCCATCTTTACTTGAATACAATTGAAGTGATTTTTTTTTTCAAATTGGTGCGTTTAATTTTATAATCAATTTATTTACTTTTGAAATTTTAGTTAAGTTAGCTGGACTCGTTATCATTTAATTATATTATATATATAATTAATAATAATATTATATATTTTATAATCAAACTTTTTAATTTTCACGTAATATATTGAAAATAAAAACGTGCGTATCTGGATTATTAAAAAGCTTTATATTTTTAAAATTTTTATAGAAAAATAAAATATGATAAAAATAATAATAACATAATAATTAAATATTTCAACAAAAGCAGCCATATCAAGAGAAGCCGCTCGTGTCATACAATATCATCTGTACAATATGCATCACTTGTGTTATGTTTGGGTTTTAAAGAATTACTAATTACCATTAATATTTTATGTAACAATTACCATTAATAGAAACACATGTTTTTTTTGAAAGGTGAGGATCAAGAACTCGCGTATGTCGGGAGATGTAGACTATGTTGTCTTAACCGGACCCACGCTACAGAGCCCCCACGCCGACCAACCGATATCAACCCCTCGATGAGAAACCTCTATCACCCAGGTAAACCCGGAGAGGAAAACTCACCCGGAAGACTCGAACCTGGGTTGCCCCTGGCCTTATCTTCCGTGGCTACCACTGGGCTATCCAGTGATAGTTATATAAAAACTGTATATATAAAACTTGTTTAAATTTGTGAGGTATCTTGAATTTGATATGTGAAACTCTGACTCAAACATTTTTCAGAATCAAACTCCTTCAAACTTGACATGGTTTAAACTTTTAACCACTCCGCGTCCTAGTAACTCATCTTAACTCATTTACAAGATATTTAAAGGGTCCTAATGGGGACACCGCATGGGTTTTTGGGGGTGGGCCGGTTCAAACGGTCACGGTTAGGTCTTGCGGTCATATTTTGGCACCTAACCGTGACCGCATGGGCTTGCTGTCACGGTTTGTGGTGGTAGTCCCCGTGACCGCATGGTCTTGCTGTCACGGTTTGGGGTGGTAGTCCCCGTGACCTCGTGACAACAAAACGACAAAATGACAAAATGGGCTGGTAAAGTTGAAAAGCGGTCACCAAACCGTCACGTGGAGGCCAAACCGTGACCTCTAGGGTACAAGGTCTCAGTTTAAGGTACGACGTAGACATGATTTTGACAAAAGGTCGGGATTCCCGGCACAAACCGTCACGTGGAGGCCAAACCGTGACGGTTTGTGCCCCAGAATTTCACCTTAAATACCTTTCAACTTAGAACAATCGACATATCCATTTCCAAACTTCCGTTTCGCAATTTCATAATCCAAATTTTCAGTTTTAATCGACCTTGGATTTTGAGCTTTCATTCATCCAACACTCGAGATTTTTCAGCCTTCGTCATTCCAAAAACGTGTTAATTCGAAAACAATGTCGGGTTCGGGAGATCATTATCAAAAGCCGAAGCTTCCAGATTTGAATGAGGTGCCACATATCAAAGATTCGAACCAGGTTGAACTAGTATATGTTTTATTATAACTTATTATTTGAAATATCTAATCATTATCTTTTTTAGGAATATTACGTATACGGGAGTCACCCTCCGTGGAGGGAGGAGGAAACCAACCCGTCGAACACATTTGCTCAAGAGGCGTACAACTTTTTATTTGGACCGACAGGTTACGGTGAAGGGTACAGATATCCCCCTTGCAATTCTTACGGGCATGCCCCGAACACGTACCACTCACAAACAGAGCTGGATTACGGACATCCCCCGTACCAGTCAGAACTACAAATTACACATGTGTCGGATACTTTTAATGGGAATGACACAGATGAGAGTGACGGTTCGGTTCACCTCAAAGAAAACCATAGGGACACCGCGGAGCATGATGGGGATGAGGATCGGATAAGAAAGGCTACGGTTTCTTATAAAACCAATCAAGTACGAAGAGTTTTTATTCTTTTATTTATTTTATTTTTTTATTTGTTTTATATATTGTTTTTTTATGTCTAGCTTTATCATTTTTTCAGTATTTTGATTCTCGTGAGGACTTGGAGAAGTGGGCTAAAACGAGAGGACGCGAGCATGGGTGCGTCATTGTGGTGGGTCGGTCACGAAAAAAGGATATGCAACTAATATGCAATCGTAGTGGTGAACCTAAATTCACTGGCACAAGTAGACGTACTGGGAGCATAAAGAAAGGATGTCCTTTTAAACTCGTAGGGAAGTACGTAGGAAAGAGTGACAGTTGGATGTTAGAGGTGAGAAACGAGACGCACAACCACGATCCTGTTGTGTACGAGGAGGGCCACGCGCATCTTAGGAAGATGACCGCCGAAGAAATTGATCTTGTCGAGAAATTACACGGGCAGCACGTGCGGCCACGACATATCCATTCAGCCGTAAGGGAGCAGTTTCCCCACAGCGTCTGTGTTGTTCAAGACATATACAATCTGACGTCAAAGTTTAGGGCTGAGGGGAGAGAAGGCATCACACCAATGCAGGAACTTGAAAACCTGCTACAATCTAAAGAGTTCGTGTATGAAACACGAACGAATGCAACTACTAAGGCCGTGGAAGATGTTTTCTTTTGTCATCCTACTTCGTATAAAATGTGGCGTGCATTCCCGCACGTGATGTTGATAGACACGACGTACAAGACCAACATGTACAACATTCCGTTTGTTCAGGTTATTGGCGTTACGTCGACGTCGAAGTCGTTTTGTATCGCGCATGCATTTATATCGAGGGAACGGCAAGACAACTTCACATGGGTACTGGAGCAGATCAGAGATATGCTCGATGGGTGTGTGGAGCCCCGCGTTATTGTCACAGACAGGGACCTGGCCCTGATGAGTGCGTGTGACACAGTGTTCCCGAGTGCTACTAAAAACCTATGCAGGTGGCACGTTCGGGAGAATATCAAAAGACGGTGGAATATCCTTTTCAAAACCGACATGTGGAAGGATTTTTCATACTGGTGGAAGACCTTGTGTTCGTCTCCCACAGAGGCAATGTACGATTACAATTGCAGAAAGATGGAAGAAAAGTTAAATGAAGATGGTAAAAGTGGTAAGAATTTCATATTTATTTTTACTCTAACAATTTATTTGTTCATTTTCTAAAATTTGTTATTTTCTTTCAGAGGTGTGGGAATATATTTGGAATAATTGGTTGGTGCCGTACAAAGAGAAAATTGTTACTTGTTGGATGTACGACCGCCTTAACTTTGGTGAATTTACAACTAATCGGGTTGAGGGCCAACATGCCAACTTCAAGAGTTACCTCACAGGGACCAACAATACGTTGCACACACTTGTCGGATATGTTTGTGACCTCGTGCGCGGCCAGGAGATTGAAATTTGTAAAACATTCGAGGTGTCCCGTGTGAAAATTAAAAAAGACCATCGCCTGTCATTGTTTTCAAGATTACATTATAAAGTATCAACTTTTTGCCTTAGCCTTCTTGAATCAGAGTTGACGAAAATGGAAATGATTCAGGAGTCTGGGGGTTCATGTGGACACCAGTTGTTCACGTCCATGGGCTTGCCATGTGCTTGTCGTTTGGAGATACACGTCCGAGAAGGTTATATTTTTCTTAATACATTTTTTTACTATTGTCACACGATTGCATATTTTTCACTAATAATTTAACCTTTAAATCCAGTCATAAGTATTCCACTCGATGCGGTAGATCCACACTGGAGGAAGCTTGATTTCGAGCCAGCGTACGTCGCGCCGCCTGAACCCGACTACGATGTGAAATTTGATGACTTGAAATAAAAGGTTATGTCGTCTCCCAATCCTCAAGTAAAGAAAAAATTGTTTAACAAAGTATTTGACTCTTTGTTTAAGAGTAAGTCAAAACTTAAAGAACCTGAGGTGCGTCATGACCGACGTGGTCATCCAAATATTAAGGAGCAATAAAGAAGAGCGGACTCCAATACATCACAGTATGAGGCTGCTAGACACAGCTCTTATACTTCCTCACAACAAACTATGCCTGACCCGGCGAGGCATAGCTCATATACCCCTCAGTTTAAAATGCCCAATGACCGTTCTAATAAGGCAAAGGCTGCTTCAAATGTACCGATTACGGGAGCTGCCCTACGGTTTCCTTTAATATTGAAACCAAAGGACGTGATAAAAGTTATGAAGTTTAAGGATCAGCTGCCCCAATGGATTCACCGGTACGTTTCGACTATAAAAGATGTGCGGCCTGATGGTAACTGTGGTTTTCGGGCGTTCGCGGTGGCTTTAGGGAGAAAGCAAAATAAATGGGAATGGGTTAGGCGTCAAATGTTGTCGGAGATGGACAGAAACATGGGGTATTGGCGGAGCAATTTGAACCGTGAGATGCCTGGCTATTATGATTCTGTTCGTAATAGCTTAAATTGGTTTGGCACGACTAAACCCGCACCCGATACCCATTGGCTAACTTTTCCGGCCCATGGACTCGTAATTGCGGAAACATTCAACTGTATTGTGCATCTTATTTCTTCATTTGGCAGCCAGATATGGTTCCCGCTGAGAACAGCCCCAGAGCCATTATTCACCTATCCAGTTGTCGCACTTGCTCATATTAACGGAGCTCACTTTATTTGCATACAATTGGAAGGGGATTACCGATGCCCAGTGTGAGCTATCATTGGCCAAGATATGCATATCAAGAAGCACTAGAATGGCAAAATATGTATGAGGATCGTTTAAATAATTACGTTAGAATAATGGATCGTTATAGAGGCACCAATGTCTCCTGTAAGTTATCATTATCTGATACTTCATCATATTAATGAAGATCCCTTTATTTGATGATGATGATGATGATGATGATGATAATAGTAATAATAATAATAATAGTAATAATAATAATAATAGTAATATTAATAATATTAGTCATAATAATAATAATGATAATAATAATAATAATAGTAATAGTAATAATAATAATAATAATAATAATAATAATAAAAAAAATAATAATAATAACAATAGTAATAATAATAATAATAATAATAATAATAATAATATAATAATAGTAATAATAATAGTAATAACAAAAAAAGCAATAAATCAAATAGGAAGATAAACTCTCACGGTTTGACCAAACCGTGAAAGTTAGGGTTACTCAACGGTCACGGTTAGGCCATACGACTCCGATCAGGTCTGGTGGCCTGCGATAGGCGACGGACCATACGGCGGTGATACGAGGTCCTCTCATATACGAGACCCTCTGTATAGATACATTCACCGACTCATCGCCACGTCCGTCGCTGGTCGTGGGGCGGGGACCGACAGGGTCAACGCCGCCGACCTTTTTTTTCTTCGGTGTGTACTCACACACCGACACTGCCACCTCGCGCACGCCCTCGCTGATTATTTTGCTAGTTATTATCATCGGGAGTCGCGAGGGGCGTTAGTGGGCGGGAACATCGTTTCCCGGATCGCTCGGGGCTTGGGGTACGCACAGGCCATGTCCCAGCTCCCGCTACCTCCGACTCCTGTGCGCGTGGCCGGCCGGAGCACCGCCACTGGGATGAGGATAGTTCGGAGGTTCCCCGACGGCACGTGGCACCTGCTCACCAGATACCAGGAGCTCGTGCCATGGGTGCCCGAGCCGTTGGTGGACCCACCCGAGCTGGCGGGTGCTGAGGTCCACCTTCAGGACGCCCACGAGGCCCTTGGCGGCGGGGAGGATCAGCCCATTCCCCCGCCGCACGACCAGGACCCGCCCCAGCATCCCCAGCGCGTGTACCACGCCGTGCGATTGCCTGCTCATGTTCTTGATATGATTCAGGACACACGAGACAGGGTCGCGAGGCTGGAGGATACGACCGCGAGGCTGCATGATACGACCGCGAGGCTGCATGATATGATGGACTGGGTCATCCAGCACATGGTCGCGGACTATACCGCCTCGGGTACGCCGTTGTTGTCACAGCCACCGAGGCGGTTAGACCATGACGGTGCTGGCCCATCTAGCGCGGGCGGGTCTGGTCAGGGCAGCGATCCAGGGATGATGGATTAGATAGATATTTTGTTTGTATTTTATTTCTTTTTGTATGTAAAAACTCGTTGTATATATATATATGTGCAGTTTCAGTTATGATGATTTGTATATTTGGTTGTGTTTGTTTGGTTGTGTTTCTTTATTTGTTTGTTTTATATTTGCAATGTTGATAATGTTAATTGTATATGTTTGATAACAACTGATTTTTACGATTAGGTTAATCATGTGATAAAATAACAACCAACTTGTTTAAAAAATAATTAAACGCAAAAATTACTTGTAATATGACCATGAATTGCAGCAGCAGGGAAACCGACCCTGCATAACCAGTTTTCCAAAGAATCTGCGCTGCGTTTTGTCTCCACAAAGATTAAAGTCAACGCGTTCTGAATCAAGATTAAAGATAACATATTACAAAGACTAATTAAACAGATTAGAAAAAAAAGATGAACTGAATCGCACGTTTGTTAATGATTAAAACCATAAAATAGTGTTTGTTAATGATTTTAAAAGTATATAAACCCGAGGATAAATCGGTGCACCACCATATGCAACAGCAACTTTCACACCGGTTTCATAGCAGAATTTCTTAGCTTCTTCAAATATATAACGAAATAATACAGATCATAAGAACAATAGTTATATTATATATTCACGAAAAGATAGAAATGATGTGACGGTGAAACTAGTAATCGATAATCAATCATCATTTGTACAGACTAATAAACCATGATGACGTCAGAAAAAGGTAGACCACACCACCGGACCATGGTGCAAGATCCTAGTGCCACAACCCTACCTCTCCCCCCAACCATCCTTCTCACACTACTTCTACTAGCTAATGACTAAGGTGAGTACGTTAATAAAACTAAAAGTAATAAAGTACCTGGATTCTAGCACGACTAACATCCGCAATCTTTTTGCTTTGAAACAAATCCCAATGTTTTCCTTTAACCGACGTATGAAACTTCCAAGCTGCTTCAGATGTTGTAAAGTTCACAAACGCATATCTGGCATTCAAACCATGCCTGTACGTATATATTAACGTCAAAACTTAGCTTATATATATATATATATATATATAGACATGTAGTATTTACACCATAAAAATTAATAATAATATTATTCAGATAGATACCAACTTGAAATCAATCGGAAGATATACGAAATCAAACTCCGATCGAACGGTGTTTCCCGCCTTTTCATTCTCAAGTTTACAGTGATAA
This sequence comes from Flaveria linearis, assembly GCA_024085815.1. Classification (NCBI taxonomy): domain Eukaryota; kingdom Viridiplantae; phylum Streptophyta; class Magnoliopsida; order Asterales; family Asteraceae; genus Flaveria; species Flaveria linearis. The sequence continues at coordinate 54,261,257 of CM044011.1, read as the reverse complement.
AATTAAAATAAAAAACAATGTTTAATGCTTAAAAAAATAAAAAAAATATAAGCAATATGTCACGGTTTGGCCAAACCGTGACATATAGCTCCCCCCCCCCCCCAGATATAACTGTCACGGTTGGGGCAAACCGTGACAGTTAGGTCTCACACCTGACCAAACGGTCACGGGGAGACCTAACCGTGACCGCTTGGGTCGGTTTTCCCCAGGAAAAGATGATGCGCCTAAAATTTCCGTATTTAAAAGAAGAATCGGAATAGCAAGTTTGTTTATCGTTAAAAAATCATAATTAAAACTTATAGAGAACTAGATGGAAAAAAAAGACAAACATCGTTTTTGCAACTCTCAAATTTAGGGATAGAGTAACTAACACTACAGCTTCGCCCTCTGTTAACATCCTTACGGCAGTTGCATTTTCCGTTTAACCGGAGAAAAGCTGCAACACTACCACCATGAAAGCACACACGGCGGCAGCAATGGTGAACTTACCCACATTCACACCCTCACCATCACGCTTCTCAATCCATCATCGTTTCTACTCAACAACCACCCCTAACCCCCAACTATCACTAACAAATTCAAACCCTAGGGTTCCACTTATCTCCTGTTGTTTGAATTCAACCACCGACGCTTCAACGATTCCGCCGTCGCAAGATGAGGCGTCGCCGCCGCAGACCTTGCCGCCGCCGGTGAAGAAGAAGCGGAAGGCGTACCGGAGGCTGCGGCCTGGGGAGGCGCAAGGGATTACTGAAGAGATGAGGTTCGTTGCTATGAAGCTCCGTGAGAAGAAGCTTAAGGTTAAGACTGAGAAGTTGGATGAGAGTGATGGTGGTAGTGACGGAGAAAATGGTGCTTCTGATGACGATGATGGTGGTACGGATGGTGAGAAATCTGATGATCAGTCGTGGGAGCCTGAATTGGATGGGTTTTTGAGGTTTTTGGTTGATAGTAAGCTCGTGTTTAGCATGATTGAACGCACTGTCGATGAATCACAAGATGTTTCTTGTAAGTTTGTGTACTTAATTACATTATACATGAATATGATTCCTTAAGTAGAATTGAAATTGTGTAAAGTTTTATACTTTGGTTTTGTTATTGCATCATGATCTTGAAGTTTGATGTTGAATTCTGCAGTTGCTTACTTTAGAAATACTGGGTTAGAAAGAGCTGAGAGTTTTGCAAAGGATATCGAATGGCTTAGCGAACAGAAGGTGACCGTTCCTGAACCTCTGTTTACAAGTAAGAAGTATGTGAAGTATTTGGAAGAACTTGCAGCACAAAGTCCTCCATTGTTCTTCTGTCATCTCTACAATATCTACTTCTCACATATAGCAGGTGGTCAAGTGATTGCAAGAAAGGTAAGGTGTGCTATCCTACTATCTATGAGAGTGTTTGTCATCAAGTTTTGAGACTCTTAGGTAATTAGCTGCAGCCAAGTTGATTCTAAGTAGTTGGAATTCGCCAATCCATTGTGGTACAAGTGATTAAGTGATGATCACTTTCAGGATGCAATGCCAAAAACCACCAAAGTGTCTGTAGAGCATGTTAAGTACAGAACCAATTGGAAATAGACAACAGTTGAAGCATCTAAACATTGCACTTATGAATGAAAGATAATCATTTATTGCGGGGAAGAGAATGAGAGGTGGTTATATAAGCATCTTGTATATCCTATTTTAGACTAATATGTATGAAGCGTATAAGCAATCTTAAAGTTTTCTACTTAAGATTGGTTTGGGATTGAATGTACCTTGGTATATACAGTCTGTTTCATTTCATAAGTTAACTCTTAGATATTGGATTTAGGTGTCTGAAAAGTTACTAGAAGGAAGAGAGCTCGAGATTTGCAAGTGGCCTGGAGACCCTGAAGAGTTAATAAAGGGCATGCGCGACAAGCTCAATGCATTGGCAGAGGTCTTGACCGAACTTAAGTTTCATTATACATGCTTCTTATTTTCTTTTATATGTTTTGATATTAATTTATGAGATCTTTCATTGCAGCATTGGTCGCGAGACGAGAAGAATAAATGTTTAAAAGAAACGAGCAAGTGTTTCATGTATATGGGGACAATAATTCGTCTGATTATCATGCGGTAAACTGAAATCAGTGATTTATTGCTTCCAAAAACTTGTAATCAACTGTAATATTTTCATATGAATGTGGTATAACTTTTGTCTTACAAGTAAACCTACAATATTGATCTAGTTCTCAGTTAGACATTGACCCATTTACTGCTGCTACCTGCAATCTGTGAGTGGGTTGAATAACAAAATGATCAACAACCCGTACAGTATTTACAGGATCTTGATGAAAAGCATTTGCCCTCCATTTGCTTGGAAACCTTCTATAATGGCTTGGTTGATGTGGTTGTTTCACCTCATTATCCCACTCGGGATCCAGTTTCCATTCCTTCGGGACCTTTTAAACCATTTTATCGACAAGTTTAGTTTAATATTTAGCATGTTTAAGATTAAAAGACGATGAAAAAGACGCACCTTGTCAACCGCCAGAGTGAAGACTTCAAGATCTCCATCCTCCTTGATGTGAAACCGTGTGAATGATTTGTAATTGGCGATTCGTAGGGAGGAAAATGCTTCATCAAAGTGTAAGTGAAGCCAGTTGATACAAATGTATAAATAGCTTCCAAATACAAGTGAAACCACAGGTGTTGATAACACCCAGAAATAAAGAAACACAGATGCATAGTATATGGTTGCACCGCCTCGTGAGAGAGATGTCATCCCGTTTTTGCATATATTGCTCCGTGTCACAGCCATCACCTCTGGAACATCAAAAGCTGACATCAGATACTTGATGCAAGCGGGATAAAGGCCGAAAGTCCATTGCTCTATACGAGCCCGAAGGCCCGTCGGGTCAGGAAAATGCTCGCTTTCCACTGATCTGTACCATTCGTATAATGTGTGGTAACCAGAAGTTGCCAAAAGGTTGTGTTGAACACATATCTCAACGCCTAATTCCATCAATAACATAAGAACTAAAGCAGCAGAAAGATGAGCCAAAACATGCAGAAGCCCAATTACGAATCTTCTTTTTCGTGACACTTTTGAAGGAACGAATGATACTGCAGCCATTAATAACAATAGGGCACCCATAGACGATACATAAGATTGCCCGAGCATGTACATAAAAGCATCCCATATGGTGCTGAGAAAGCTCCTTACATGGCCCGAAAATGTGTCATCCTTTTGTAAAATATGGCCAAGGTTGCACTGAAAAATCAAACATCACATATTATTCTAATGAAATATAATAAGGGTTGGATTACATGACGAGTCATACGAACCTGTGGAAACATAGAAAATGTTAATATGAAGTAGATGAACCCGCCAATGAAATCGAACTGCCAGTTTTTCTTCCGGAACTTCAAGATATTCCCAAGAGCAATCTGTGTAACATGAACAAAGTCGTATAGTTTAATGATTCAGTAATAAGCCACACATATTGCTTAATCAGATGACCAAATACATACCCGGCTTGAATCTTCAACTTCTGGATAAGCAGCTTTCATCTCATAAGTTGTACCATACGCTTTACCGAAAGCACTAAACACGTGTGTAGGATGTAAAAAGGCCCCGCCACAACCGTTTACAAGTAAATGATGTATAGAGTTTGGATTTTCAGTTGGAAGACGGGAATGACGCATGTAATGATGCAAGTCACCCGCCATTCGAAGTCTACACCTACCTTTTAGATGATCTTTAACGAGATATGTAACATTCTTTCCAGTAACATCATCCCAGTACCAATCCAGAAGCCAATTCGGTTCATGCGTCATTATGATCACCGAATCATTTTCTTTAACCTGGAACAAAAAGACATTGAATATATATATATATATACGCACAAAGAGATAAGAGGTTCATTCGCTACAAATATATATAAACACCATCTACAGCTTCATCTAATCACATCTCTTTCTCGCTCCCATTAAATCTGGTCTAAGACTATATACAAGTCATTATGAAGCTCTTGCGGGTCTTTGCTTAAAATTGTTTTTTCAATAAGCGCGTCCCTACAATCATAACATAATAAATTTTTGTTTAAGGTTTTACCTTTTCTTTAATCAACTCTGCGAAGAACTTGAACTGATAAATATCAATGTCACAATGAAGAGCTAAATCAAGGCCGAAAACCCACCATCCTTTGGTAACTGCAAAGCAAAGTAGCTTTTCTTTTGAGGCATTAACCATCCACCTAACCAGCTCTTGTGACAAATATACCTCATAAAAGTTTGAAGTCCATCAAACCAATCATGGTTTCCTGGGATAAGAAAGCATTGAGGCCCTTCATATTGTTTTAACTCAGATACACCAAAGGGTAATTCAGGTTTTTCTACCGCAATATGCACATCTTTATACCATGGTGGAGATTGCAGAGCATACTCAAAAGGACGAAAAAAACGCTTTTCATAAGTAAATGCTGATGGATTAGGATACCTGAAAGAAAACCAATCATAATTACATCACCTCATGTCCTGAAACCTACATATATGAAGGAATGATGAATGTGTGTGACATTAACTTACGCAAGATCACCACCGATGATAAGGAGATCTCCACGAGGTAACTGTTGTAAACGATTATTATCAAAAGCATATAGTGAAGGTTGTGCAAGAAGTCGAGCAACAGAGTAAGATGAATTTCCACCATCTCCTGTGTCGGCCATGAAATCAAACCAAAGTTGATCTTTTTCGCTAAGATGATCGTATAAAAAGTCCTCTTTTTTTGCCCCTTCGTGGACCCTGCTCATTGCCGCCTTTAGAAGGAACAAAACAATGTCATCAAAACACTTAATAGTTTATACATATATAGATTCATTACAATTTGTAAAGTATTAAGTAAATAGGCAAAAGAAAGATATTGAACCTGCATCATTCGCATATCAAATCTTCCAACAAATACAGTCACAGATACAAGGAGGTCAAATACGGTCTTGAATAAATCAGCCGATGTCCTGCGTCATACATACATAAATATAGATAAATATGCATTCATGATATAGGTCATGAGAAATGCAAATGCACATATATAAGAACGAATAAAAGAAATTATACCCTGAATACCAAGGAACCATATCCAAAAAATTAGGCTTCATCTGCTTGTTCTTCAACTTCTCAGTTTTTTCAACCGATAGAGGATGAGTGAGAGCCCATCTGATGATTAAAATCGTTAATTATAAACCCTCTAATTTTTAATTTTTTGTCGTAAAATTAGAAGCAAGCTATTTACCCTGTTGATCTTTCCACCACATAATTAGCCATATAAAGCCCTATAAATGTTGCCCATAATGAATAAATTGGAGAAATTTCATCTGATGACTCACATGGGCCACTACAAGAAAACTGAAATGAAAAAAATAACAAACAAATAAGTTGACAAATGATTAAAAATATAATTACAAACTGAATAAAATGATAGTCATAAAGCTTACTTCTCCATATATAACCCACTTAGAAAGAAGTGGATAATCGCCAGCAGACCCAACTGGAGCAAACCATGATTTGCAGATTTCATCTTTTAATTCATACATTTTAAGGAATTTTGACAGCCATATGCTCGGTTCACCCTTCTTCCAAAGTGAAAACAGGCCCGAATCTCTACGGCCCAATCGTTTTTCATTCAATGCCTGATTGCCACAGTGGCTATAGAAAACACAACACGCCACACTTAATACCTACACAAATAGTCACACTGTGAGAAGTAAGACTATCAATGACATAAAATGGGTCAATTTGGGTTGTCTTTTACATCTAACAGGTCAAATGGGTATAACTGGAAAAAATACTTAGCTAAAAACAAACACATCGAGTAATAAATTACTTTTTCTAAAGAATATATTAACATTATATAATAAATATATTTAATGATACACAATCTAGTTGTGGCTAAACTAATGTAACAGAAAGTGTTTCCGGTCAACCCTTCTTGACAACACCAAAGTTACATGTTTTACCCAAATAAGTTATTTAACCTGCCATTTTGTAACTAAAGTTCAGCTTATGAGACGTACCGCACAATTTTGGAGAATGGTCAATATCGCGGGTCTCCTCCCTGCCACACGAGAAACAAGACCCACATACCAAAGGCCCAAAAAGATCAAGTGGAAAACAGTGAGTACAAAAATGGATGAAATGTATATTGTCAAAAACAATGAAAGATTCATCCTCATATCCACTCCCATTGATTGAAAACTGGGAAGATGGTATACAGCAGCCACTAATATCCATGCTATATACCTGCAAAATAGAAAATATAAACGCTCAAAATAAAGATTTTACGCGCTTTGACAAAGCAAATGATATAAAAAGACACAACTTACCATCGACTGAAATTTGAATAACTAGGTTTAATTGTCTTCCCTACAAAAGGAGATGAAAAGAAATAGAAAAACCCGAATAAGCAGGCATACATTGACCACCATTTTATGTTGTTGTCTAACTTTTGGACGAGTGTATGCATGTTGTCTGATGAAATAAAAAACAGACAACCAATCGCAACTGCGATTATGGCGTGTCGGGAGTGCTCATGTGGGTAAGGATACGTATGTGTTAAAATTGTTCTGACTTTCTCCATGTTAATGGAATCTAGCAGACCCCTATGATCCTTATATGACCGGCCCAATTCTTGAAACCAAAGGCAGTATGATTTATTATAGTTTCATATAATGGATTAAAATCCAAACCAATGTTCTCCAAGATCCTGAATACAGTCCAGAATTTCAAAATCAGATCAAAAAGTTGATTCTTGATTATCTTATTATTTGATTCTACACCTTAAACAGATGACAGACATACATAATCCACAATAATGATATGTTTGCATACACCAGCGGGTTGATTATGCATTAACTAGAGCTAGATATCAAAAGCTTATAACTGTTAAAGCTGTTGATCAAGGTATAAAGATAACGCATTTCCTCACCTAAAAAATGATAACAACGAAGAAGATAATGGCTACACTAGAAAGCACAAAATTAGGGTTTCAAGAACGAAACCCAGATACAGAATTTCAAAATTCAGGCTAAAAAACAGGGGAATTGTAGAATCAAAACGTATAACAGTTAAAGCTGCTGATCAAGGCATAAAGATTACGCATTTCGTCGTCAAAATGATCAGAACCATGATAAAGATCATGAAAACACTAGAAAGTAGAAAGTTAGGGTTTCAAGAACGAAACCCAGGTACAAAATTTCGAAATTCAAGCAAAAAACAGGGGAATAAACAGAATCAAAACGTACCCATTACACTGAATATCAATTCAAATTAAGCAATCGTCTCTAGTAATACATATTACGAACAAATTAAGGAAGAAACAGTACCTTGATGAGTAAAGAAACAGAGAAAGAAGGTGGTATCTGTTTGTTATATGTATGTATACTATTAATATAAACCTACAGAAATTGGGAGCCCTAACCGTGACCCCCAAAACTTCACCGACCCACTTTCTCTCTGAATTTGTTCGAACTAGACACTTTGATCCTCTTATTTTTTAGGGTATACTGAATTTGGGGGTCACTGCTTATTTTTTAGGGTATACTGATTCAAGCGGTCACGGTTAGGGCTCCCCGTGATCGTTCAGTCGGGTGTGAGACCTAACTGTCACGGTGAGGCCTAACCATGACAGTTAGAGCCCAGACTAATCTGGGGATCTATTGCAATTATTGCCCAGTAATTGGGTATGTAATTAATGGGGAATTGATTGTGCGCAGTTAGGGTTTTGGGGGCTATATGTCACGGTTTGGCCAAACCTTGACATATTGCATATATTTTCTATATTTTTTTAATCATAATAGTTTGTTTTTATTTTAATTTTATCACACGTTTAACCTAATCGTAACTCACAAGTTTGTGTTTTGTGTTTATTAATAATTTATCATATTACAAGTATTTATTTTTATTAATGTGACGGTTTTGTGTTTAATTTGTTTACGAGTTTGTAAAAATCGGTTGTCATTATACAGACATATTGTATATATTTTCTAAACTTGAGTAATCATACTAGTTTGTTTTTATTTTTATTTTATCACACGGTTAACCTAATCGTAACATATGAGTTTGTCCTTTGTGTTTATTATTAATTTATCATATTATAAGTAATTTTTGTGTTTAATTATTTATTAAACAAATTGGTTGTTATTTTATCACATGGTTAACCTAATCGTAAAAATCAGTTGTTATCAAACATATACAATTAACATTATCAACATTACAAATATAAAACAAACAAACAAAAAAACACAACCAAGCAAACACAACCAAATATACAAGCCATCATAACTGAAACTGCATATATATATACAACGAGTTTTTACATAAAAAAAGAAATAAAATACAAACAAAATACCTATCTAATCTGTCATCTCTGGATCACTGCCCTAACCAGACCCGCCCACGCCAGATGGGCCAGCACCATCATGGCCTAACCGCCTCGGTGGCTGTGACAACAACGGCGTACCCGAGGCGGCATAGTCCGCGACCATATGCTGGATGACCCAGTCCAGCATATCCTCCATCCTCGTGCCCCTGGCTCGCGTGTCCTCAAGCATATCCTCCAGCCTTATGACCCTGGCTCGCGTGTCCTGAAGCATATCAATAACATGAGCAGGCAATCGCACGGCGTGGTACACGCGCTGAGGATGCTGGGGCGGGTCCTGGTCGTGCGGCGGAGGAATGGGCTGATCCTCCCCGCCACCAAGCGGCTCGTGGGCAGCCTGAACGTGGACCTCAGCCCCCGCCAACTCGGGTGGGTCCACCAACGGCTCGGGCACCCATGCCACTAGCTCATGGTATCTACTGAGCAGGTGCCACGTGTCGTCGGGGAACCTCCGAACGATCCTCATCCCCGTGGCGGTGGACCGGCTGGCCACGCGCACAGGAATCGGAGGTAGCGGGAGCTGGGACATGGCATGCGCGTACCCCAGGCCCCGAGCGATCCGGGAAACGATGTTCCCGCCCACCAACGCCCCTCGCGACTGCCTGGTTGTGGTGGTGTGAAATGGGGGTGTGGGAACGGTTGAAGGAGAAACCAGTAACCACGAGGTCACGGTTTGGCCTCCACGTGACCTCTTAGACCCACGGTAGGTGAGGTAATCGAGGGGAAATCAGAGATTCAATGAGTAAAGTGTGACGGTTTGGCCAAACCGTCAACCTTCGGATAGGGAAAGTGCACGGTTTGGCCTCCACGTTACCTTTTGCTTTTCTTTTGTATTATTATTATTGTTATTATTATTATTATTATTATTATTATTATATTATTATTATTATTATTATTATTATTATTATTATTATTATTATTTCTATTATTATTATTAATATTTCTTTATATTAGAGTATATTATTATTATTATTATTATTATTATTATTATTATTATTTATTATTACTATTGTTAATATTATTATTATTATTTATCATTATTATTATTAATATTTCTTTATATTAGAGTATAATATTATTAACCGTAACCTTTTAGTTTCTGGATACACAAAATAATACTATTATTATTATTATTAACTTTAAAATTATTATTATTAAACTTTTTATTTATATTAGAGTATATTATTATTATTATTGTTATTATTAATATTTATCATTATTGTTATTATTATTAGAGTTTATTATGTAGTTTCTGGATACACAAAATAATACTATTATTATTATTATTATTATCAACTTTAAAATTATTACTATTAAATTTTTTATTTATATTAGAGTATTATTATTATTATTATTATTGTTATTATTATTATTTATCATTATTGTTATTATTATTAGAATTTATTATGTATGTTTGAACATTGGTTTACAAAATATAAGGTGTATATATGTTGATATGTTCACGATAAGATTGTTTAGGTTATCATTAAAACGTCACGGTTTGTTCACGTACGCATGTTTGTATGTACGTTTACGAAGTGTATTTGTTCTTATTGTATATATATGTTGATGTGTGTGCATGTTCATGAAAAAATATTCGATTCGATATACGTAAATGATCATAAACGGTTAATGTGTGGGTTTAGGGAACCCCAAAAGGTCACGGTTAGACCAAACCGTGACCTCTTTTATCAACAAAGTGTGACATTTAGGTCACCACGTGACACTTTGTGTCATCAAACTGTGACAGCTTCATTCCACAACGCCACATCTGAACAAAGGGGTCACGGTTTGCCCAAACCGTGACCTGGGCAAACCGTGACCTTTTGGTCCAGTTTAGTTTAAAAGAATTTGTTTTCTATACCTTTCAGCGAACCACTCCCGTAACGACCGGTTAAGACTGTAAGGCAACAGGGGAGTGGTGTGGGCTCGAAACCCACTACCACCGGTTCATGGATGTATTTTTTATAAAATTATTTGCTTAGCAAAATTTTAAAAAATTAGGCAAAAGGTCAGGTTCGCCCAAACCGTGACCTTTTGCCTTATTTTTAAAAATTTTGCTAAGTAAATACTTTTATAAAAAATACCTCCATGAACCGGTGGTAGTGGGTTTCGAACCCACACTACTCCCCTGTTGCCCTACCGTTTTAACCGGTCGGGACGGGAGTGGTTCGCTGAAATGTATTGAAAACAAATTCTTTTAAACTAATCTGGACCAAAAGATCAAGGTTTGGGCAAACCGTGACCTCTTTGTTACTTTGTCAGAAACCGTAACCCTAACCGTGACGTTAAGGCCTAACCGTCACGGTTTGGGCTCCTAACCGTGACCTTTAAGGCAAACCGTGACATTTAGGTTTTTATTGTTACTATTGTTTCTATATATTATTATTATTTCAATTATTATTATTATTATTATTATTATCATTATTATTATTATTATTATTATTATTATTACTTTATTATTATTATTATTATATTATTATTATTATTATTATTATTATTATTATTTCTATTATTACTATTATTATTATTATTATTATTTCTATTATTACTATTATTGTTATTATTACTATTATTATTATTATTATTATTATTATTATTATTATTATTATTATTTTTATTACTATTATTATTATTATTGTACTATTATTTGTAGTATTATTATTATTATTTCTATTATTTCTATTATTTGTACTATTATTTTTATCATCATCATCATCATCATCATCATCATCATCATCATCATCATCATCAAATAAAGGGATCTTAATTAATATGATAAAGTATCGGAGGATGATAACTTACAGGAGACATTAGTGCCTCTTTGACGATCCATTATTCTAACGTAATTGTTTATACGATCCTGATACATATTTTGTCATTCTAGTTGTTGATATGTCTCGTCCAATGATAGCTCACACTGGGCATTGGGTAATCCTCTTCTAATTGTATGCAAATAAAGTGATCTTGGTTAATATAAGCAAGTGCAACAACTGGATAGGTGAATAATGGCTCTGGGGCTAAGGCAAAAAATGGATACTTTATAATGTAATTTTAAAAACAATGACAGTAGATGGTCTTTTTTAATTTTCACACGAGAGACCTCGAATGTTTTACAAATTTCAATCTCCTGGCCATGTATGAGGTCACAAACATATCCGACAAGTGTGTGCAACGTATTATTGGTCCCTATGAGGTAACTCTTGAAGTTGGCATGTAACAATTTTCACCAAAGTTAAGGTGGTCGTACATCCAACAAGTAATAATTTTCTCTTTGTACGGCACCAACCAATTATTCCAAACATATTCCCATACCTCTAAAAGAAATAACAAATTTTATAAAATGAATAAATAAATTATTAGAGTAACAATAACTATGAAATTCTTACCATATTTACCATCTTCATTTAACTTTTCTTCCATCTTCCTGCAATTGTAATCGTACAATGCCTCTGTGGAAGACGAACACAAGGTCTTCCACCAGTATGAAAAATCCTTCCACATATCGGTTTTGAAAAGGATATTCCACCGTCTTTTGATATTCTCCCTAACGTGCCACCTGCATAGGTTTTTAGTAGCACTCAGGAACACTATGTCACACGCGCTCATCAGGGCCAGGTCCCTGTCTGTGACAATAACGCGGGGCTCCACACACCCATCGAGCATATCTCTGATCCGCTCCAATACCTATGTGAAGTTGTCCTGCCGTTCCCTCGATATAAATGCATGCGCAATACAAAACGACTTCGACGTCGACGTAACGCCAATAACCTGAACAAACGGAATGTTGTACATGTTGCTCTTGTACGTCGTGTCTATCAACATCACGTGCGGGAATGCGCGCCACATTTTATACGAAGTAGGATGACAAAAGAAAACATCTTCCACGGCCTTAGTAGTTGCATTCGTTCGTGTTTCATACACGAACTCTTTAGATTGTAGCAGGTTTTCAAGTTCCTGCATTGGTGTCATGCCTTTTCTCCCCTCAGCCCTAAACTTCGATGTCAGATTGTATATGTCTTTAACAACACAGACGCTGTGGGGAAAATGCTCCCTTACGGCTGAATGGATATGTCGTGGCCGCACGTACTGCCTGTGTAGCTTCTCGACAAGATCAATTTCTTCGGCGGTCATCTTCCTAAGATGCGCGTGGCCCTCCTCGTACATAACAGGATCGTGGTTGTGCGTCTCGTTTCTCACCTCTAACATCCAACTGTCACTCTTTCCTACGTACTTCTCTACGAGTTTAAAGGGACATCCTTTTTTTATGCTCCCAGTACGCCTACTTATGCCAGTGAATTTAGGTTCACCACTACGATTGCATAATAGTTCCACATCCTTTTTTCGTGACCGACCCACCACAATGACGCACCCATGCTCGCGTCCTCTCATTTTAGCCCACTTCTCCAAGTCCTCACGAGAATCAAAATACTAAAAAAATTATAAAGCTAGACATAAAAATAATATATAAAACAAATAAAAAATTAAAATAAACAAAAGAAAAAAAACTCTTCGTACTTTATCGGTTTTATAAGAAATCGTAGCCTTTCTTATCCGATTCTCATCCCCATCATGCTCCACGGTGTCCCCATGGTTTTCTTTGAGGTGAACCGAACCGTCACTCTCATCTGTGTCATTCCCATTAAAAGTATCCGACACATGTATAATTTCTAGTTCTGACTGGTACGGGGGATGTCCGTAATCCGGCTCTGTTTGTGAGTGGTACGTGTTCGGGGCATGCCCGTAAGAATTGCAAGGGGGATATCTGTACCCTTCACCGTAACCTGTCGGTCCAAATAAAGAGTTGTACGCCTCTTGAGCAAATGTGTTCGACGGGTTGGTTTCCTCCTCCCCCCACGAAGGGTGACTCCCGTATATGTAATATTCCTGAAAAAGATAATGGTTAGATATTTCAAATAATAAGTTATAATAAAACATATACTACTTCAACCTGGTTCGAATCTTCAATATGTGGCACCTCATTCAAATCTGGAAGCTTCGGCTTTTGATAATGATCTCCCAAACACGACATTGTTTTCGAATTAACGTGTTTTGGAATGACGAAGACTGAAAAATCTCGAGTGTTGGATGAATGAATGCTCGAAGGTATTTTTGATGAAAATATGGTGCACAAACCGTCACGGTCTGGCCAAGGTTTGGCCAAACCGTGACGGTTCGGAGCACGATTCCCGGCTCTTTTGTCAACATCACAGTCTACGTCGTACCTTAAACTGAACCTCGTACCCTAGAGGTCACGGTTAGGCCAAACCGTGACGGTTTGGTGATCGATTTTCAACTTTATCAGGCCATTTGTCGTTTTGTTGTCACGGGGTGTCAGAAGACAGACACAGAAACCGTGACCGCAAGCCCTTGCGGTCATGGTTAGGTACAAAAACGTGACCTTTAGCCCTAACCGTGACCTTTTGGTCCGGCCTACCCCCAAAAAACCCAGCGGTGTCCCCATTAGGACCCTATAAAAATCAAGAAAAATGTGATTAATGACGAGGGAGATGAATTGCTTAATTATGACTTGTATAGGCGACCAAAAAGATTGCATGGTCGACTTCATTAACGATGGTGAAGGAGCAATCACGTGAGGTTGCACTCAAGGAGCAATCAGATGGTTTCTTATGAATTTTTGTTAACATCCAGGAGAATAAATTTTTTCATATATGTTTTTTTAACGGTAAATATGTGACTATGATTCGAATGATAGTTATTATTTTTATCATGTTTATCTATTCGCGTCCAGCTATGACCGCACTCTCAACCTCCTCAGAAGAAAACTTATTATCGAGAAAACACTTGGTTCATATATAAGCTATTACTCAGAGTGAGACTTGAAATTATAATATCTCGTATATTGACTAATCTTAACATGTTAGAAAGAAGTAAAAAGAAACTAAAAATATAAATATATGTGTTATTGAGTTTTCCTAATTGATCAAAATATAAAATAAAAGAACTACTTTTAATAATTGTATCTACTAGTTTTTCTTTCATAATGAAAAAGGAATTTTTTAATAATTTTATTAGTTATACATTTTACCCCTCCACTTCTTGCTATAAAAATGTAAGCGTAAATTACAAAATTTATCCTTTAAGTATATTTAAAATTATATATCTTGTCCTTAAATTTAGATAATTACACTGAGCGCCATTTACTTAAAAACTTATTATATCTCATTTCTACTAACAAAAGTTAACTTTTTCAGTTAGTGTTTTGTAAAAAATCATTTTGCTCTTACACCTTAAAGGAAAAAATCTGTAATTTTTATTAATTTTTTATTTTTCTTCTTTTTTAATTTTATTTTATTACTTTACTTTTGTATAAACTTTTTTCTCTTTTCTAAACATTTTTATTTTTATAACTTTATTTTTTTTAAATTATCACTTTACGCTTAACCTTTAAAGTGACGAAATATATATCTCTTTCTTTCTTTTTGTTTTTTTATTTTATTTTATTTACTTTTGTTTATTTTTAGCCACTTTTGTTTAAAAATTATCATAAATATTAGTAATAATTTAGTTTTATTTTTATAAAATATAGTTTTATTTATAGATTTTTATTTTTCTATAAATTATTTTTATTTGTTCACTTTATTTATTACCTTTGTAATAAAACTAATGGAAATTAGACAACCTGATTTTTAACTTTTTTGATACAAGATTTTTTAGTCTTTTTAAATTTTAGTTTAGGGTTTAAATTTAAAACCGGTTGGAGAAAGTAAGATTTTGGTTTATGATATGAATTCTTAATTTTTCTTATTCAATCAAATGGTTTGTTTTTAAATATAAATATAATGTGATAGCTCGTAACTTTAACTTAAAATAAAATATACTAAAAGGTTTCTAAACAACTACTCGGAGTTTTTAGATAAACAAATCATTCAAATTTTCTTTAATTAAATGTACTTTTATTCAGTGTATTATTTAAACTGTTAATAATGATTTTTTATCAATGAAAATAAAAACCAAACCATTTAAAATTAAAACGAAACTACCAAACAATTATTAAGGGTTTTGGTTTGGTTTGGTTTTTATGATTAAGTTTATTGAACATTTATAGCAAAAACACTTAAATATTTCATGTATTAATCAAAGTTTAATTATACGCAAAAACACTTAAATATTTCATGTATTAATCAAAGTTTAATTATACGTATATCTCAACTTAGAATAATTATAACCAAGCAAAATATAAAAAGTCAAATATCAAAATCATACGGTCTGTAATAAGTTTCTAATATAAACAGAAAGCCAAACTGTTTAACATGGATGAAAATTCTTATACCAAAAAAGGTAATAAAAAAGCGACAATGAAACAAAATCGATTACTAGTTTAAATTTTATAACATAGAAAAACATATTTTGAGCTCTCTAATTTGTTCTCGTACGACTAGAAATGTAGATAAATAATTTTTGAAATAAAAAAATAAAATAAATTAAAAAACCTATAGATAAAAGTATATTTTATAAAAAAGATTAAAATAATTAAGTAATAATATTTTAAGATAAGTTTGTAAATAAAAAGTGATTAAAAGTTAAAGTAAATAAAGTAAAACAAAATGAAAAAAGTAAAAGATTAATGAAAATTGCATATTCGTCCTTTAAAGGGTAAGAGCAAAATGGTCTATTCCTACAAAACTTGTAACATCCGGGAAAAAGTCAAAACGAGCCAATTAATAATAATGGACTTAGTTGGAGGTTATGTAATATAAACAAGAGGAAAATGGATTATGGACCAAACTAACCTTACGGGTAATGTGTTAGACGAGTTTAAAGTCCTATGAACACCCGGTATATAAACACAAATCAGCCATTTACCTCTCATTTGCAACTCAAACAACTAAATTTCTAGAGAGAGTGTGTAGAGAGAGTGTGTGTATAGAGAGAAAGTAAAGAAAACTGAAGATTTAAGGCTTTATTGATAAAAGGATTGAAGATATGTGTTTTTGGGCATCAAACAATAAGAAAAGAGCAAGAATCCGAGTAAGAATCAGCATCCAAACACCTCTTTAGATCATACCCGGATTCTAGGATTTTGAGGTTTTGAAAAGTGGCAAAGAATCATACAAAAGTTACATTTTTATGGATGAAATCATGTCAAAAGCTTAAATATAAGTTCATGGATAAAAAACAAAGGATCTGGATGTAAAAGTTGAAGTTTTGGGTTAAAAATGGGCTGGAATGTCATTTTTATTCGTCCAGCGAAACTGTGAGTTCATCCAGCGAAACTGGCAGTTCTTCCAGCGAAAATATGGATTCTTTCAATGGTAATTTCGCCGCCATGGAATTCCAGTGAAAGTTAGGCGAAACTAACAGCGAAACTGCATGCGAAACTGTGTAGAAAATGACATATTTGTGTGTTAACTTATATACAAACTGTCTACTGTGATCATAGCTTAGATAACCTAAGTGTGAAGTTACTTGTAGAGATTAGGTGAGTTCTAGATTCCCTTATTTATAAGTTTTTCTATGTTTTGGTAATTTTATGCATACTAAATATACGTTTTTTTATGGCAAAGAACTCAAGAGATTTTAACAGGAAGATAGAATTTTCTATAACAAATTGTACTATATAAATGCTTCAGGGGCTGCCGCCCCCTAGAACCCCATTGTCAGGGGCTGCCACCCCTAAACCCCTGCTATCCCACGAAGGGTCATATATTATTGTTATTCATTTTGATGAGAAGGTGAATGTATGGACTATGGGTGAATTCGTTCTATATAAAAGGGGGTTTTTACGATGTTTCTTTCTTGGTGTGATATATACTAATTAAGAATAAGTATTATATAATAAAGTGAAAGTTAATGTTAATGAAAGTGAAACCTAGTAAATGAATGAAAGTCTTGCAAGTAAATGAATGAAGGTTCACACCCATTGGGTTGTTCGCTCAACTGTGTGCGGTTTAACTAACCCATAAAGATGCACAAAAGGGTCAACCTTTGTGATTGACTAATACGTACGAAACGGGACCCGTGTCGCTTGCCCCGGTACTGGAGTCAGTTTCGTACACAATGTTAGGGGTCTACTTATAGACTTCGGCCCAGTACCAGCTTCGTGCATAATGTTTCGGTATTGCATATGATATTGGTCTAGACGAAAGTGAAGATAACAATGAAAGTTCGAAATGTACGAAATGAACAAAACGAATGATTAAAAAATAAATTTGATGATATGTATGTAATGATGAATGATCACGCACTAAATGCAAAGGTATGAAATGTATGAAAAAGTATTTTATTATTAAACTAGAACTCACTTAGCGTCGCTGATTTTTGTATGCATAATAGTTGGCAGGTAATCGATAATGCTGAGGAGATGCATGCATGGACGTTGGAGCTACTAGGATAGTTCAAGTCCGACATCTATATATTTGGGAATATAATTGTATTGATAAATTTTTTGGTGTGTAAATTGAATGATATGATACTCGCCACGGGTTTTAATTATTAATGAAAAGATATATTTCCCCTGCAAAATGATGCGTTTTAAATGTTTTACGCTATGAATGATCAACTGTAAGTGTTTCGGGAACGGAGCCTTACAAAACTAACAAAAAAATTAACTTCAGTTAGTAGAAATGGCATAAAACGTGATAAATTTTCAAATAAAAAACGCTCAGCGTACTTATCAAGTTTAAGGACAAAATCTATAATTTTAGATATACTTAAAGGACACAATTTGTAATTTAGTCAAAATGTGATTTTTGTACAAAACGTACCAAGGCGTAGAGGTGCACAAAAGAACCGGGTTCAAAACCCGAACCGCCGAACCGACCCGGACCCGAACCGGTTCGGAACCGGTATGCCCCCAACCCGGTTCCAACCCGAAAAAACCCGCCGGTTTTGAACCGGTTTTGAAGTTTCCAGCCCAAACCGGTTTGGACCCGGTTTTTCCCCGAACCGGTTTCGAACCCGGTCCAAAAGAACCGGTTTGGAACCGGTTTCGACCGTTTTTTTTGACCGTTAGAAAACGGCTATTTGACCGTTTGAGGCTATTTTGTGACCGTTTTTTGGACTTTTTTTGGACCATTTTGCCCTTATATGATAGTATAAATAGGTAGTGGGTGTTATGGTTTAGTCACAACACTCAAAACTTCCAAAACGCTCAAAAACGTGCTTAAAAACGCAAAAACGCTCCTCACTCTCAACTTTCTATTCTCTCAATCTTTGAATTATGGCTTCTGAATCTTCCGTTCCAACCGGTGGATCCACAAGTGCCGCTACCGTTGTTAGAATTCTTTCAACAACGCGAAACCAAGAGATTTGGTGTAATTTCGACTTATGCGAAATGTCGAATGGTCAACATAAAGCTCGATGCAAGGCTTGTGGTTCGTTTTTCAAGTCGGATTCAAACTCGACTTTGAGAAATCATATGACCAAATGGTGCAAGTCTTTGAAAAGTACACCGAGTCAAGGGCAAACATCAATCGGAAACGATGGTGGTTTATGGAACTTCAACGTCGATATGGTTCGAGATAGAATGACAAAGTTTGTAATTCAAGAAGGATTACCGTTCGATCACTTCGACAACCCTCGGTTAACAAAATTGATTCAAGAAACTCTTCAACCACGCTACACTCACGTAAGTCGCACCACTCTTAGACGTGATTGTTTAAATCTTTGGAAACAAGCAAAAAATGATTTAAAGGTTTTATTTGAAAATTTACAAACCGGTGTGAACTTAACTACCGACGTTTGGTCCGCCCCACACGGTTTACCGGAATCGTACCTTTGCGTCACGGCCCATTGGATAGATCCAAGTTCGTGGCAAATGATGAAACGTACGATTGCGTTTGAATTATTTGGATATCCGCATACCGGTGAAAATCTTTTTCAAATTTTAGACTATGTAATCAAAACGTATAAATTAGAAAACAAAATTTTTTCAATGTCATTTGATAACGCCTCGAACAACACATCCGCCGTTGAAAAATTGAAAATAAAATATAAACCGGTTTGTGACGGCGTATTTTTTCATTCACGATGTGTTGCACATATTATTAATTTAGTTGTGCAAGATGGTCTTGGCGTTCCTGAAGTGGAAGATTTTAAAACGTCTTTCAAAAACATGTTACGTGACGTTTTTAAAACTAGTAGAAAAAGGTATGTTAATTATAGAAAAATGTGTCACGATACGAATTCCATTTGTTTAGGACCAAATTGGGATGTCCCGACTAGATGGAATTCGACTTGGAAAATGTTTAATAGTGCTTTACGTCAAAAAGAAACGCTTCATGTTTTCCACGATGGTCTTGCGATGCGGGGTCGGGTTGTTCCGTTTCCGTTAGAGGGTTGGGAATATATTCAAGAAATAACTCAATTTTTAGAGATTTTTAAAAACGCAACTACAAAATTGTCGGGGGTTTATTATCCGACAAGTTGTCTAACGCTTCATCAAATTTATTTAATGACCCATAAATTAAGTGAATATGAAGAAAGAAACGAAATATTTTCGGCAATGGTAGCGCCGATGAAAAAAAATTTAAAAATATTTCATTGAACTACCCCCGGTTTTTACGTGTTCCGCCGCACTCGACCCGTGTTTAAATGTTTCGGGGGTAGAAACTTTAATAGATGAGATAACTTATGATTTAGATTTACATGATTATGATCCATTTTTTAATGTTAATACAAAACAAATATTTAATGAAACTTTTAAAAAATTGTTTAATGTTTATGTTGAAAAATATGGTGCAACATCAAACATCCACCGACCATTGAACGTGGAATCGAGTTCGTCGAGCTCAAGTAGAGACCCGATGATTAGTTTATACAACACTTTGAGAAATGAAAACAGTAAACGTCAAAGGGGTAACACCCCAAGTAGCGAACTCGGGAGATATATGGGAACCGATTTTTTAGCCACTATGTCTCCCGATGAATTTTTGAAATTTGATATTCTGACATGGTGGAAAGGAAAGGAATCACAATTTCCGGTCCTATCCGCCATGGCACGTGATTTACTAACCGTCCAAGCTTCCACGGTAGCTTCGGAGTCTGCATTTTCTGTTAGTGGCAGGGTTTTATCGATTAGAAGAACAAGGTTAACTCCAACATCGCTAGAGATGTGTATTTGTTTAAAGGACCACTTAGATGCGGCCGAACGAAGACAACACATATCAAACCTTGAAGAAGAAACACCGATTGAAGAAGAAATACACGAGCACGAGGTACAAACCGGACGATCCTCACCGCTATCCGACGAAGAACTCGCTTATGATTTGTCTCAACGCATTGGCACACAAACCGACGAAGACGATTAGATTAGACAAACTTGTATTCGTAATATGTATATTTTGTTTTCTTTGGTTTAATTTTAATGTAATTTTTATTGTTTATTTTTCGTAATGAATTAATTATTTACTTTTATAAATTAATGTAATTTTTATTGTTTTCTTTAGAAAAACTCGAGTATGATTTTTAATTGTTTACTTATTAAAATGAAAATAAAAACGTTGAGACAATCGTATATAATTAATCTACTCTAATAAAATAAAAACGAAAATAAAACGCGTACAATCGTATATAATTGTTTGTATAAAACTCGTATTAATTGTTTACTTATTAAAATGAAAATAAAAACGCGTCCAATCGTATATAATTAATCTACTCTAATAATTTTTAATTAATCAAAATTTGTAATTAATTTGTATATAATTTAATTAGAAGGTAAAAAAAAAAAAAAAAAAAACCGGGTTTTCCAAACCGGGTCTTAGACCCGACCCGGTTCGGTTCCAACCCGAACCGGTTCCAACCGGGTTGGGTTTGATGGGGTTGAAAACCGGTTCCGACCCGAACCGGTTCTTGGTCAAAAACCGGGCTCAATCGTTGACCGAACCCGAACCGGGTCCAACCCGACCCGGGTTCAAAAAAAAAACCGGTTTGTGCACCTCTACCAAGGCGCAAGAACATTACAAGTGTATAAGGGCCGGCCCATCTACTTGATTTGTGACTAATTGGGCTTGGAGCCCTAAAAACAAATGCCTCATTTTTACTTAAAAAGAATTTTTATTGATCTTTAGAGATTTTCTAGGCCCGTGCAATCTAGTATTTGAGTGGCTAACAAGAGTCTTAATTAGAAAAAGCCCACCAGCAATTGAAGACGCACAAACATACCACCCGCATTTAATAAATCCTACCCGCGTTTAATAAATCCTACCCGCAATTGAATGAAATTTTGATCCGTTTTGTTTTGAACGGCTAACATCTACAATATGCATTAATTCCGTGATTCGTATTACGATAAGTTGCTTATAAGTTTATCACCTTGTATTTCACTCGCCACCGCCATCTTGAATGAAATCATTGAAAGTCAGTCGATCTCTCTTTTTTTCTTTTTTCTTTTAAAAATCAATTATCAAGGTTGACATATAAGATGTATATTTGATTTACTGCTTTTCTTCAAAGAACTAGGGGTAAAGATTTAGGTATTTTAACCTTTTTGACTTGTGTTCAATTGTTCAAATAGTCACGAATCATATTATCAATTGAAATAGGCTACTTCTTGAATCACTTTGCTGTGTTGGGTTAATCTTGATTGGGTCAAGTTGGGTCATAGGTCGAACGGGTCAACTAGTTTTAAGTAGTTTAAAGTGACAAAGTCATGTGTTAGTTGTGTAATTTGGTAATATATATATTAAAGATATAACGCTTAGCTACAGTATCTACAGTAAGTCGGTGGCTACAACCTCACACCTCAAATAAAACCCTAATCCCCTTTTCTTCACACCCAATTTCTTCACACCCAATTTCTTCACACCGATTTCTTCTTCATTCTGCAACTCCACCTTCAAAGATGGAGCTATAGATGCAGCATCATCATCATCAGCAACATCTTCTTCATCTTCTTCATCTTCATCTTCTTCATTCTGCAACTCCACCTTTAAAGCACAGGGTTGTCGCGATGGCGATGGTGGTGGTGGAATTCGGGGGCCGACGAGGCCGATGGCGATGATGGTGGTCGATGGTGGTCGCGATGTGGTGTTGGTGGTGCAGGGCCGCAACAGGTACGTTCGCGACGAGACTCCGCCGATTACGAAAGCGGATCATAGACCCTGTTGTCTACTGATCATTTCTTGGTTTATTTTGGAAGTGTTTAAGTTGACTGAATTGAGTGTCGCTGCAGAATCAAATACTGCAATTGATGAAGAAGATGATGATGATGAGCACGAAGAAGAGGATTTTGATGAAGACCCAGATCCTCAGGACCTTGAATATGTCTCCCAAATCAAAAGAGTGAGGTTTCATTACTCAAAATCCCCAATTTTATGATTGTTCGATTTAGGTTTTTTTATGGTTTCATGGATAAATAGATAATGCTTTGGTAGTGTAGGTTTTGGAGCTTATGAATCCTCCAGGTGGGTCTTATAATCTAATTTGCTGATTACGTTTGTTTTCTGTTGGAATTTATGATTGAATTGTTGTTCATGTGTGGATTTAAACTGAAAAGGCTTGTTGAGTTTAATAATTGGTTGTTTGATACAATTGTTATAGGAGTTTATTTAGTCTATGTGTTGGATTTAGTGATTAAAAGAGTATGTAAGTGTGAATAACTTTTGGTCAAGAGCAATTGTGAGGAGTTAGAGCTGATATAGGGATTAGCAATGACAAGACGTTTTCTGGTACAGTGTGTTATTGATCGATGTCTTGGTGAAAACCATTGGAAGGCTGACCATTACTTCCACAACTTTTTTCGGTATG
Organism: Flaveria linearis; assembly: GCA_024085815.1. Taxonomy (NCBI): domain Eukaryota; kingdom Viridiplantae; phylum Streptophyta; class Magnoliopsida; order Asterales; family Asteraceae; genus Flaveria; species Flaveria linearis. Next base: position 54,238,154 of record CM044011.1, on the reverse strand, counting down.
GAAACATTTTGCCTAGCTCCCTTCATTATCCGTTTAACTAAGAATAACTTTAGTGGAAAAGGAGTTTACTTTCTATGATCCAAAATGACTCCTGAATTCTCGAAACAAAAAGAAATCTCTTCCAGTTCCCATGCTAAACAATTTGTGCCAATGTTCGTTTTTAGTAGGCTTGTATTATGTAGTCTACTTTCCCTTTTATGGGTACTCAAATCGTGATTTGTCGGCAGCAGAACATGCTTGCAACTGAGTGCTTCTTGCCCTTTACATGCCAAGGTATCACAATCTTTTCAACTACACTATTTGGTTTTAATTTTTTTGCATCTGTTACTGTGTATGATGGTTCTATAGTAGTTAAAAAAGTTTAGAACTGTGGAACACAAATTAGAATGTATTGTCATCAAGACCTTTTGGAAGTCTCATGTTACTAAATATGATTCTCCACGATTGGTGCGTGGAATATTTTGACACAAGGCCACTATTATTCAGGATTGCATGAGGTAAGCTGCTTTGTATAATCATGATCTACGAGTTCCATATTCTTGTATTTATTTTTCATTCAGGTTATCTGTTCAGCTGGTGTGCCTATGCTGCCATCTCTAATTGCTTGTAATATTTGGGTAAACATTGTTTATTATTTTTGTAACATATATGATTTATTTTGTTGAATGTGTTAAACAGAAGAATTTTACGGATGTAATCCTACTTTAACTCATCTAACAGGCTTGCATAGTTTTTGTCTCATTTATGTAGGAATTCTCCGGTATGCACCTCCTACATATCCACAAATGCTTCGACCCCCATACCCTCAAAGGCCACCTGGAGCAGCAGGAGTCATTCCAACATTACAACGCCCGCCAATTATGGCTATGCGGCCTCCTGTGATCCCTACAATTGTTAGGCCACCTATAAATTTAGCCATAGCTCAAACTGAAAAACCAATGACCACGATTTATGTTGGCAAGATCGCATCAACAGTGGACAATGATTTCATGCTCTCCCTTTTGCAAGTAATTTTGTCTCTCCTTGCTTTTCATTAAGGATAATGTGTGTGGAGGCCACCCATATGTTCAAACTACTTTATTGGCACCCAACTATGTATGTGTTTTTTCTAATATCAAATTCATCTGAAAATATGTCAAAGAATGAAATAGCCTTTAAAATTCAGAACATTCAAAAATACCCTTGTATTGGTGTATCAAAAAAGCGACAATTCGATGTAGAAAACTATGGAAGTTTTGTCGTTTTAAAATATTTCGGCCTGTTTTTGGCCGGGGTTGGAATAAATGGAACTGGATACATAGTTACATAGTCAGTGACTTAAAAAGTAGTTTCAATGTAAAAGGTAAAATACTTGGTTCAATTCACATATTTTCATTTTTTAGTTGCAAACATATTCTAGTGTTCATGTGCTTACACATTTAAATATTTCTGAAGCTTTGTGGGCCTGTTAAAAGTTGGAAACGTGTTCCAGACCCCACTACTGGAGCGTTGAAAGGATTTGGCTTTTGTGAATTTGAATCTGTGGAAGGAGTTCTACGTGCTTTAAGGCTGCTGAGTAAATTAAGTATCGATGGTCAGGAGCTAATGGTATGATTAAGTCTTTTTTAATCCTCATTAATTATTTATATATTCTTCTATGTGGTTGATATTATATGGAGTTTATGGATCTTTTTAGAGACAGGTCGATTTTATCTTATTCATTTATCTTTCAGTTTTTTCTTCTTTAAACAAAGGGCTTTGATTTCTTAACATATAAGCTGCCAGTTAAATTATATTAAAGGTGGCAAAATGGTTGGAATGGGTAGCCGCTATAATCAGGTCGGATAGAGCCGGAAACGTTTCTATAAATATACTTGATGAATAATTAATCTGCCAAATATGATCAGAAAGGTTATATTATTTGATTGTTAATTTATATTTTGGATGAAAGGTTCTAGGAGGTTTATGGGTTAATTATACCCTTTGGGCAAGTTTTGACCTGCTTTATATTTTTGTTAGTACATCTTTTGATTTTGACCAGTGAGATATAAAATGTAACATTGATTTGCTCTTTTTGTTTGTTAATGTGTGTCACCTTAATATGCATGCTCTATCCATGGCCAGAGAAATCATTCGGTTCTCCATCTCTTCTATTATTATACATGTGCATTTGCTTTGTCTAAGTGTTATCTTTTTGTGTTATATTTCTGCACCTTGCATCCATGTTCTACTTGATGTTTACTTTACATGTTTCTTGATTTTGAATTTACAGTTAAATTTTGACAAAGCAACTAAAGAGTATCTTAAGCGTTTTGTTCAGAAGAAAAAAGAGAATTCAAAAAATCTAAAGGCCACAGATACTGAAGGTTCTGGTAAAGAGGGAAAAACCACATCTCCAAAGCCTTCTATAGATGATTCTAAGGAAGATGGTAATGATAACAATGAAGCAAACAAAGAAAATGATGACTATGCTACTTTTGGACTTGTGACTAATGAAGATAAAGAAGCTGATAAAGAAGCTAGTGAAAAGCTTTCAGAAATGATTGAAGAGAGGATAAAGAACAAGCCTCTACCGCCCCCGCCGACCCCACCGCAGACCGTTGATGTTGGTGGAAATTCAACTTCTGAACACCCAGCAAAGTCGAGAGATGGTGGCGATTTTGACGATTTAGCCAAAGCAGGTAACTACAGCTTCTATAAGCATATATACAATATTGAGTATTGCCTTTAGATGTGTGTGTTTTGACATGTTTACTTATTTTTGTGTTGATTTGGGTTGTTTATTTCAAATTGGGTGAAATCAAAATTTTAGCTTATGGAGACGGGATTAAATGAGTCAGAATGGGATGAAAGTTGCTCAAATTAAAATTTGATGCATGAAACTTTCTACTCATTTTTTTGAACATCTAGATTCTTATTGTAATAATTTGTTATTGTGTAGTTTTTATATTTAGTTCTGTTTAGTACAGTGGTTTAGCCAAGTTGTAGTAGCTTTCTTTCACTATTAATCTCATTATGTTGGATTAATAGAGTTGTTAATTTTGAATATACAAACAACAAATCCCGCGGCATCGCGCGGGTATGTTTGCTAGTTAAAAAAACATGAGATAGTAGCAAGAAGATAGGAGTCAAGTTGTTCCCATGATTTAGTCCACATTATGCATGTAGTTTATATATATGTATGCTGAGTTTTGAATGAAAACAAGTAGAAAGAGTTGAGTAGTAATCTTTTAGTGTGTGTTTTTAGTGTATGTTTCTTGGACCTGAACCAACATGCTGAATTATTTTTTATTGCCTAGCTGCCTTTTGATTTAGGATGCTTTTGGATATTTGAAAATTTAGATTTAGGCTATTCTTAATTAGTAGTTTGGTGTTTAGGCATGAGATATATAGGCAAATTAGAATTATATGGGCTATAATTTATTATTGTTGGTCTCAAACCCTGATAAAAGAGTGATTTAATCATGTTTTTTAGAAGAGCCCTATTTTTAGTTTGATTTGGACCCCAAAAAACATTAAGCTAACCTTACGTGTATTTCGATGGAGGGGCAATTCCATCCACGCCATAACTACGCATAAAAGATATATAGTTACACAAATTATATTCATAATTACGCAAGTTATATTTATTGTTACGCAAAGTAAAATCATCAACATTATAAAAAATAATTATACAAGTTATATATATAATTACGCAAGTTATATGATACTTAAACAAATTATGTTAATAATTACACAAGTTAAATGCACAAAACATGGATGTTATTTAAAAAATGACTTTAAAAAAAGTATAACAACACTAATACTTAAATTAAGAAGAATAAAATGCATGATTATATGGTGTGATATTTTAAAAAAAATAATGTATTATAAAAAAGTTATATGAATTTAAAAAAACTGGAAGAATTCAAGAAAAGTTAACAATTGTAAGCTATTTACAAATCTACCCTTCTAGACCCTTTGCTTGCGTGATTATTTGATCTTTAATCTAAACTGTATATTTTTTTAGATCAGTGATTGTTAGAAAAGTTAACAATTGTAAGCTATTTACAAATCTATCACTCTAGACCCTTTGTTTGCGTGATTATTTGATCTTTAATCTGAACTGTATATTTTTTAGATCAATGATTGTTATTACTTTGTATACTTCTCACAAAAAGAACATTTTTTGCTGTAAACTTTCTCTTCTTTTCTATGCATTTATCTCATGAACACATAAAATATTAACTTTTTTTTCCATTGAATTTTGTAAATGAAATTATTATTTCTCTTTCTATCTTCTGTTTTTTCTTAATTTCTTTTCTCTTTTATTTAATTATTGGTATGATTATAGTAAAAATATATATAATTTTAAAAGCCTATGAAAAACTGTGAGCTTCACAATTGTCCTTTTATTGTTTTAAAGTGGAGGACATTTTGGTCACTGTGTCAATTAATTCAGTCATTACGTCTAATACGTTCATTATGTCAAATATCAGTTCATTGTATCATATATGTTTTATTATTTTTTATATGTATTCGTCATTTTGTTTTACGTTTTATATCATCTTGTGTTATTACTATCACTGTTTTTATAAATTATATAAACTTGTTTATATATCATTGTGTTTTGCAATTAGAAGTACACAATGATTTTTTTACGAATGTATTTTATAAAACTCATAGTGTTTAAAATAACACAATGTGTTATTTTTATCATTGTTTTAACAAAATATATAAATTTATTGTTATCTATCATTATGTTTTACAATTAAAGTATATAGTAATGTTATTTCACCAATGCAATTCTTTAAAACTTATTGACAATAATATTATTTCACCAGTGTATATTTAAAAACTTATTGTGTTTAAAATAACACAATGTGTTATTTTTGTTATTATTTTTTAAATTATATAAACTTGTTAATAATTATTATGTTTTACAATTAGAGTATACAATCATGTTATTCATCAATGTATTTTTTAAAACTTATAGTGTTCAAGATAACACAATGACGATAAAAAAATAATTAGACACTTTAGCATTGTGTTTAATGTTCTATATCATTTTGTGCTATTTTATTATTGTTTTTAATGTATTAAATTAATTACTTGTTGATTTATCACTAACTTTTACATACTAGAAATACATAACAATATTATTTTACCACTGTTTTTTTAGAATTCATCACTTAAAAAAACACAATAAGTAACAAAAAAAAATGAACTGCACTAAAGATATAAGGACAAACAAAAATCATATGAGTTTAACATAAAAAAATATTATCTGTTTATATAGTGATACTGTACTCGTTTTAAAGATTAAATAACCTCGTTGTAGTTTATATAAATTAGTGATGTCATATATAAAAGTTGTGAACGTCTAAAAAATGGGGGAACTAAATAAAGTTAACAAAAGTGGCTATTGTTAAAGTAACAATCTAACAAACTTTTTTTTACTATTTGATCTCAACCATTGATTAAAAAACTTAATGATTGAAATTACTTTTTACACTTTTTAAATTTAAAATATTTTTATTTGAGACCTAACCTTATTTATTAAGCTTGGGAAGACAATGCAATCAGTTAACACACATGTATACTCATAAACTTAAATACACTTTGATCTTTATTTTGATTGTTTATTGTTTCTATAAACTTTAAATTTAGGTAATAAAATTTTTATGGTGCTTGTTTCGAAATTTTATAAACATCATCTCAGATTATATATGATTTATATGTTATAACGCTAGATGATATATCTTCCAAGTAATTGATACTTTTTTTATGATACATGTGATACATCTTATGCTTTTACAAATGATAATTTCACATAATGTTATTATGGTATTAGTTACACCATGGTGAGTTCAAGCCACATCATTGTTAGATACATGTTCAACGAGTATAGATGCTACTATGGTAAGAAACGCACCAATTTAGAAAACCCGGTTTAATAAGAAAAGCCCAGAACTCATAATGGGCATGGCTTTGTTGACCATCTTTGGCCCTAAAGTTCAATTAGGGTCCATATAATTTGTAACAGCCTAAAATTCTTATGAGACTCAAAAGGTAGGGCTTGCTCACATCTATATCTATCTATAGTATCTAATAAAACAAGGTTTTCTTTGTCACTTGTTCTTCTTTTATCCCATTTTTTTGCCACTTGTTATTTTTCTAGACATTCACATATCAATTTTCCCTCCAAAAAGGTATTATAGTAATTTAAATACTCAAATAAATTTCTCTCTTATTAAAAATGAATGTTATTAATTGCTATATTTCTCTCTCTTATCTGAATTTTTTTAAAATAAATTATTTTTTTAACATAGATAAGGAAATTAGAAATCAAATCTTTCAATTAAAATCTAAACAATAAAAAAACTAAAATTTTATATAATATGAAATTTTCTAAAACACTAAACATTTTCAAATAAAATATTTTAAATTGTTTTGTTTTTAAAAAGTTATAAACTGGTGAATATTTTTAAAAAATGTCTTAATAAAACAACCAGAATCATTACAAACAAGCGTTTTTAAAAATATTTTTATAAAAAAATCTTAAAACGAATGTTTAAAATTAAAACTATTTAGATAAAAAAGTTAAAAATAGTATAATTGTTTTATTTCTTGAAATATTACGTATATATAACTTTAATTATATTTTATATTAAAATATATATTGTAACTTTTCGTGTTTATTACTAACTATAATATGTTTAATTAATGGTTTTTAGTCTATCCATATATCTATAAAAAACTAAAATAAGCGTGAAACAATTATAAGACTTATTATATTTAGTTTCTTATTTCTCTATATTGTTAATAATAATATTGAATACTACTAATATTACTCATACCATATTCAAATTAAAATATATAATTTAATAAATTAAAAACCTATTTTTAATTAAAAACATACTTTTTAAAAACAAAAATTTTATAAAATATAGAATACGAGAACTTTTTTTTATCATTTTTCTTAAAACAAAATATTTAAAAATCATAATTTTTGATAAAATAAAAGTTTAAGAAACATACATAATTGTTATTTACTTAAAATAACTATTTATTTTATCTTCAAGCATGATTTTATAATACATAAATTTTTAGTACTAATTATTTAATATTTTATTTATGTAATCCGTGTAACACACGAGGACTAACATGGTGTTATAAGCACGATCCACACAATTTTATAGTTATCATGTTGGAACTAGCTTTATTTTTCTTTCTACGTGAAAGAGTTTGCTATTGTATATTTTAAAATTTAATATAACGGGAGTGTAAAATTTTATAACTTAAAAATAGATGAAAAATAACAATGTTTTACAATACATATCGATCGCGCAAAAGGCTCATTGATTAGTCTTCAAGAGGCTTAAAAAAGCGTTAAAATCTCAAATTTTGAACAAATGAAGAAATTTTATTACCACTCAACTATGTGTTACATGACAAATATATATACAAAAACAAATAAACTTCTAACTTTCTAAATAACTTTTAAATAACAACTAACTAACTAGAACAACTCGTAGAAAACACGTGACTAGCAACGAAAGGAGTTAACAACCCCCCTCAAGTTGGAGGTTCTGAAAGGCCCAACTTGGAAACACGTTGATGCAATGACATGGCTAGACTTTTTATTAAAACATCAGCAAGTTGAGCTTTCGTGCCAATATGTGTTAAGTTAATGAGACCTTCCTGAGGCTTTTCCTGCACATAATGACAATCAATTTCAATATGCTTAGTGCGCTCGTGAAACACAGGATTTTTGGCAATATAAATGGCGGCTTGGCTATCATATTTAACTACGATGGGAAAAAGATTCGGAACATGTAATTCAGTAAGTAACCGAGTTAACCAAGCAAGCTCATCAGTAACACGACGAAGAGATCGATATTCAGCTTTGGCGGAGCCGAGAGAAACAGTGTTTTGTTTCTTGGATTTCAACGATGGTGGACAACCCCCTAAAGAAATGAAATACCCACTAACAGAGAGTCGGGTATTAAGACATGAAGCCCAATCGGAATCATAATATGTTGCTAAATAAATGAGGAAGTGTTGTTAAACAATAGACCTTGAGAAACGAAATGTTTGATATAACCAAGAGTATGCATTGCTGCATTCCAATGAGAAGTGTGTGGAGCATTCATGAATTGACTAAGAAATTGGACAACAAAAGCCAAATCAGGTCGAGTATGAGTCAAGTAATTCATTTTCCCAATTAACCGTCGATATGTCAAAGGGTCAAGAAGTAAATCTCAATCATCAAGTTTGAGTTGGATATTAGTAGGGAGAGGGGAGTGATGAATAGAAATAGAATCAGATACAAATTCCTTAAGCATGTCAGTGGCAAATTTTCATTGAGTCATAAGAACACCAGTGGAGTCTTATAAAACCTCTATGCCCAAAAAATATTTCAAAGAACCAAGATCTTTGATCTTAAAGGTGAGGTCATGAGAGGACTTGAGAGCATTTATTTCAACAACATTATTTCCTGCAATGAGAATATCATCAACATAAATAGCAAGATACACAATAGAAGACCCCATAGTCTTTGTGTAGAGAGAATGATCATTATGTGATCGTAGATAACCCCTGTCCTTTAAAAAAGTTGACAATTTACCATACCACTGACGTGATGCCTGTTTCAAACCATAAAGAGATTTCTGCAATTTTAGAGCTTGATGAGATGGTAAAGACATTCCAGGAGGGGGAGGCATATATATATCTTCATCAAGATCTCCATGTACAAATGCATTACTAACATCCAATTGAAACATAGGCCAATGTTGTTTTATGGCAGCACTGATCAAACTCCTAATAGTGGTCATCTTAATCACCGGAGAAAAAGTTTCAAAATAGTCAATACCTTCTCTCTGGGTATCTCCTCTTACCATTAAACGAGCTTTACACCACTTAAGAGTTCCTTCAGCTTTAAGTTTGATCTTTTAAACCCATTTACACTTAATTTCCTTCTTCCCTGGAGGTAAATCAATAATAGACCAAGTATTGGTGCTTTCAAGAGCTGCAAACTCTTTTTGCATAGCCCCCTCCTACGCAGGATATTGAGCAGCCTCAGAATAAGAATGTGTTTCAGAGAGGTTGTCAAGAGTGGTAAGAAGAGTTTGAGTAGGAAAAGTTAAACAAGAAGAATCAAGATTAGCACTAGCAAAACAATTATTAGTAATGGTATGAGGATAATAAGAAGGATGATCATGATTACAAACATAATCATGAAGATAAGAAGGAGGGTAAACATGTCTAGAAGATCTTCTAACAGGAGCGGAAGGAACAACAGGAGGTGTAGGGGAAGAAGGAGAAGAAATAGATTGAAAATCATCAAAAATTTGATCAAAATGATCAATAGCAGGAAAAAGCTATCGAGAAGAAGAAAAAGAAGAGATAGAAGGAAAAATATGTTCAAGAAACATAACATCTCTTGAAACTAGAACACTTTTAGTATCAAGATTGAACAAATTATAACCCTTCTTTCCCATAGGATAGCCAATGAATATACAAGAAACTGCTCTTGGTTAGAATTTTTCCCTTCCATGTTTGAGGGTGGATATATAACATAAATAACCAAAACTCCTCAAATGATCATAGGAAGAAGATTTATTGAACAATGTTTCAAAAGGTGTTTTACCATTAAGAACCAGAGTAGAAAACAAGTTAATAAGGTAAGTAGTAGTAAGTACATAGCCACCCTAAAATAATTAGAGGTTTAGATTGAAACAAAAGGGCTCTGGCAGTCTCTAAGAGATGCTTATGTTTTCTTTCAACAATTCCATGCTTATGTTTTCTTTCAACAATTCCATTTTGTTGAGGTACACCAACATAACATGTTTGATGTAAAATACCTTTACTCAAAAAATAAGCAGCCTGTTTGCTACCTGTGCCTAGTTCAAATGCATTATCAGATTGAGTGCATTTAATTTTTGAATCAAATTGAGTAGAAACCATTTCAACAAAACCCTAAAGTACTTCAAAAGCATTAGATTTAGTAGTGAGTAAATAAGTCCATGTTCTACTAAAATCATCCATAATGGTAAGAAAATATCTAAAACCATTTTATGTAGTAGAATTATATGATCCCCATACATCAAATATGAAAGAGATCAAATGGTTTTGCAGCATTGGTATGACTGTCAGGGAAAGGAAGACAATGTTGCCTAGCTTTAGGACAAATGTTACAAGATTAAAGAGAGTCATTAGTTTAATGAGTAATAGATGGTAATTGTTTCAATCTATAAAGGGGCAAATGACCAAGCCTACAATGCCAAGTTTCAGTATCAATGAAATTATTACATGAAACAACAGAATTAAGAAATGATGAAGATGATGGATTCTTCTTGGAGGTGTGCAACATATAAAGTCCATGCAAAAGTTTACCAAGAACCACTGGCCTCTTTAGAGAAGGGGCCTGTAATAGACAAGATGTTACAGAAAATAAATCAGTCCATTTGTATCATGACATAACCTTGGAACTGATAACAAATTATGTTTAAACTCAGGCAACAAAAGAACATGTGAAAGAGAGATTTTCATTGAGTTTGATATTACCAATCTTGGTGATTCTAAGAAAATGTCCATTTGGAAGAAAATTGAAATTGGTTTAGCAATACCATGAATATCAGACAATAATGTTGCATCAAAACACATATGGTTACTAGCACCTATATCAATTATCCATTTGGAGTTTGGATTCAAAGAATTACATCTCATAATACCTACAAAATTTGTATAGTTGATGGTATTGGATGTATGAGAAGATGGTCTTGAATTGTCATTAACTCCAACATTCTTTGCAACAATTGAAGCAGATCATGATACTCTGATGTTGTCAAGGTATGATTGGAAGAGATGGGAGAGACTCAATAGATTCACCAGATTCATGTTGTGTAGTAAACACATTAGCAACCATTTTCTTAGGTTTGGTGAACTTAAAATCTTCAGAAAATCTAATGAGTCTATAGCATTTAGTAGCTACATGACCTGATTTATTACAATGAGTACAAACAATGGTTTTGTTTCCATTGTATTTATTATGTGAATTTACATTCATTGCAGCAGTGTTATGAACGAATGGAGTGCTAGCATGTATTTCTCTTTGTTTTTCATCTTGAATTAATAATGCATAAGCTTCATTAATGGAAGGAAGATGTTTCATCATTAAGATCTTAACTCTAACAGCATCATAAGTAGAATTAAGTCCCATTAAGAACTAAACAAGTCTTTGACCAACTTCTTTTTTCAACAAAACAACAGAAGATCCACAAGTACAAGGAACAACGCTATTCAAAATGTTCAATTCTTCCCAATTTCATTTGAGTTTGGTGAAGTATGAAGCAATATCATCAGTTCCTTGAACCAATTAACAAATATCCTTCTGTAACTGATACAACTTTGCATCATTAGATTATCCATACCGATTATTTAGCTCATTCCAAAGATCAGAAGCGGTATCTGTATACAAAACGCTTTCACTGATATCTCGAGACTAAATATTAAGAATCCATGAGATAACCATGTCATTGCATCGTTTCCAAACATGCACCAAAATCCATCAAATGATTTGGAAACTAGAACCATCCTGGATGATCGGATGGATGCAGGTAAAGAGGATTTGATGAATCAATTGATGTACTCGAAGAAAAATGTTGATGATGATGATGATGAAGATGACATCAAAGAAGAATTTGACATCGGAAGAAAAGAAATTTAAACAAAACAGAGAAAGATGATGATCGATATAAGAATTGAAATGATGATGATGATCGATGTTAGAATTAAAATGGATCAGAGCTATGTCATGGCTCTGATACCATAAGATTTTGAACACATGAAGAAATTTTATTACCACTCAACTATGTGTTACATGACAAATATATACAAAAACAAACAAACTTCTAACTTTCTAACTAACTTTTAAATAACAACTAACTAACTAGAACAACTTATGAAAGACACGTGACTAGCAGCATAAGGAGTTAACAAAATCATGCTCATGAGCATACAAATTTAGATAACTTAAAAAAACACAGCTAGGTTGAAGAAAACAAAACTAAAAACTAGGAAAAAATAACATAAAGGAATTTAAAATAAATAAATAGAAACATCAAAAAGGCCAAAAGAAATTTAAAAGGAAACCCTTCCTAAATCAGGTGGATAGGAGGAGGGAGGGGTAGCAAGGGAGGACATGTATTGGTGACACTGTAGTCACCAAAATATAGTTAATTTTCATGAGTATATAGAAATATACATACGGGTATTTGGAGTGATTTTTTAGACAGTGATGTTGCTACAAAGGAGTCAGGTAAGGTAGCCGAATGAGCCTTGCCTGGTAAGAAGAAACAAGGAAATAACGTTAGGCTCACCACAGGAGAGGTTCTCCTATGATCCACCTCCGGTGTGAGAATTAGTTAAGGGTTCTTAGACTTTAATCAACAAGTGGAGTATTTGGATTTTGAGTGCTTACCTTTGAATAAGACTTTCCTATTTATAATCCCCCAGGGTCGATCCTAGGGAGTCCTCCTTTTCCTTTTAAGGTAAGGATCTTTTCCTCCTTTTCTATATCCTTCCTTGGTATTGGGTTTTATCCCTTTTTGGTATAAGCTGTTGACTTCTCCTTTTTAGCTGACTTTCTTTCATAGTTCCCCATGTTTGATGTGCCTTACAGTGATGGGTCCATCAGGGTTCTATTTTGGCGCCTCTTCTTTCTCGGGAACGCCTTGCTGCTTTTTCCTGCCCTGGCTTTCGATCATTGTATCCAGGCCAACCCCAGGCTTAATATACTTACAACATCAGCCCCCAATCGGGTGTGGTTATAATATGCAAAGTAACTATCGCCCGACTCCCTGTCTTCTCCTAGCCAACCATTTTCCGTCATTACTAAGTCTTTTCTTTTCCTTATGATGGTATCTCTACCTAAGGACGGCTGATGTGACCATGTCTGCTTTGATGTAACTTATTCCTTGATTTTTGCTTCCCTCTTCTTAAATATTAACTCCCTTTCATTTTTTATTTTCCTTCTTCCTCTTTACAACTTCTTCCTAGCGGTTTCTCCTCCCCCCATTCAGGTTAGTTTTTCTTATTTCTTTCATCATTTCTTCATGGCTAATCGTTTTTATATGCTTTGTTGCAAGGGTAAGACGAGCAAGGCTGATTTTGCTTCATTCTGTTCTTAATTCAAAATTGAGCCTGAGTTCATGCCCACCCTTCCGAAACCTACAGACAACATTCGGGATTGTCCCCCTGGATTCATCACCCTATATGCCCGATTCTTTGAATTCTCCAACCTTCAACTTTCCCTTTCTCACTTTTGTTTGTATTTACTTGAGTTTTATCAGTTAAATCTCAATCAACTGCCCTTTTGGTGTCAGTAAAATTACTCATTTCGAGATGGTTTGTAAGGCTTTGGGAATTCCTCCTACGATCTGTTTGTTCCTTAAATACTTTCATCTTTCCAAGAATGGTGATTGGCTTGCCATTCATAGGAAGAAAGAGCCTACGCTTTAGTGTGTTCATCCCTCTAACTCGATGATCAATGGCTAGAAAAATAGGTCTTTTTGGGTTACTAATTCCTTAGTTCCTTTTAATCTTGTTTGGAGGGATTTAAAAGATGATGTTAATGATCCCCCTTTGACCTTGCCTCCTCCTGATAGCCATCATGACAATCTTTTATTTGATAACATTACATATATTCTCCTTTATGTTGAGGGTGCTTTAGTTTGGTTGGTTTGAATGGTGATTGGGGTTTAGTCGATTTCCTTACTTCTTTTAAGCAATCTGGTGTTGGTATGTGTATTTATTTTGTGTTGTTTGTGAATGGTGTTTTCATTTTGCAAAGATGAGCATGTTGACTTTGATGTAGTTGGAGTCTGATTCGGATATTAACGTGGTGTCCCGTCCCCTAAAGGAAGGAGAAGATAATGCCTAGACGTTGCACGAGAAGACCACGTATTCTGGTGGTGAGTATGTTAGTTTGGCCCAGAACCTTGTTCAAGAGGTGGTTGTTGTTCCTGCCTTGACTAAGGCAACCTCTTGTAATCAAACTACGAAGTGCAAGGGTAAGGACATTGATCATTCTCAAGCCAAGGGCAAACATCCTTGTACTCGTTCTGGGAAGGGCAAGTTAGTTATTCTAGGTCCTGTTATTGTACTGAAAAAGGCAACTTGCCAACGCTTCCTTCCTGTCCCAATTGTCTTCCATGAACCCTAACCCTATTGTTGAAGTTGGCGGTAGCCAAGATAAGGTGTCTTCTACCAACCTTCTTGATAAAGATGTTGTTTCTATGAATCCTGAATTAGCTGAAATGGCCTTTCGACCTGAATGGGAATACTTAATGGTAATGTGTTTGTGAATTCAGTGATTAGTAAGAAACTGGTTGATGGTGTGGCCACTCCTGGGCAAAAGCTAGTGACTTGTCTAATGGATGACCTGGAACTTGCAGGGAAGAGGTGTACATCCTGGGCTAAACTTGGAAGCTTCCTTGTTAAGGTTAAGTCTTGTTGGAGGGCTTATGTGCCGGTGTTTGAACAAAACATGAAGAAGATCTCAATCTTGTTGAAAAGGGTGGATGAGGATGGTTTAGCTATGTCTAAGTTGGATGAGAAAGTAAAGGAATTGAATAAAGAGAACCAGGTACTTGTGCAGCATGTTGGGGAGTTGCAGCTGCAATATGCAAACAAGGAAAGAGAGTTGGTGGAATCTTTGTCATTTGCCTAGTTGGAAGTAGAGGAAGGTAAGGCTGCTCTTGAGCAAGGTCAGGCTGCCCTTGAGGGAGAGAGGAAAAAAATTAAAGGTAGAGGAGGTGAAACGGAATGAGGGATAATCGATCGATTATTAGAAGCCAATTAGGGGGTTCATCGAAGTTTGGATGTGGTCACATTGGAGAAGAGGTGGTTGATTAGCAAGGGTTTTGAGCACGTTGTGGGTTTGTTACAATGGAGTGAATAACTTTTATGCCAATGGCTAAGGTTCAAAATTCTGCTCATCGGCTTGGTCTTTTTATTGAGTTGAATGCAGGCTATCAGGGTTGCCAACAGGGAAAAGTGTTGGACTCCTGTCCTATTTCATCTGAACGCCAAACAGTTTCTTTCTGAAGTAGTCTCTAGTTTTGAGTAGACCAAGTATCCCTTTCTGAAACCCTGGCAGGATGTGTTGATGGGCCGCTGAGTGTTCTACAATCTCTAGAACCTCCTGGCATGGTGGAGAAGAAAAGAGGGCGGCTTGTTGGCTAGGTGTCAAGTGGTCAAGCCAGCCATACTCGCTTTCGCTTAGGAATAACTTCATATGGTCAGCCATCCTCCAAGGCTGGCAGTTCTACCCCTTTTGATATTCCCTCATAAAGCCCAAGTTGCCAGGCTCCCACCTCTCAAGTTCCTGATCCTGCTGACCAAACCGCTTTTGGCTAGAAAACTCAAGGCTGAATGGGTTTTATGAATTTCTTTTGTTTATGTAGTGACATTATAATGCTTTCTCGTTTATCTGTTTAACTACGTTGGTGACATTTAGATGTGTTAGGGGTTATGATTATGTTTGTGGTTTCTTTAAGTTTCTATCATATGTGTGACATTTATCGTGAATGGTTATGTTTTTTGACCCCATGCTAACTGCTGTCAAGACTATATGCCTGTTTGATTGTGGTGCAATTGTGTTTGTGATTTAAGAAGTTATGTTGAAAACACATTGCTTCTTCTTTCTTTGTACACGATTAAGTGTGATGAATTGCGCAATGTGACATGAGTAGGTCAAGGCCGGATCTCATGAAGCGTTATTAGTCTAGGAGCTCACCCTTTTTATGGGAAGGTCAATGCCGGAACCCATGGAGCCTTGTCATACGATTTCACATTCATTTTATAGATATGTCTTGCCTAGATATCTTTAACAAAACAAAAATATTTCATTCCATTGAGTGAACCTGGTAGGTTACATAGTGGGATACAACTAAAGCAAACACAGGATTTGAAAATGAAGGCATCCTTGATCCTTCCAAAGGCCTATTACTGCGACCACATATCGACCGTGATTAGAATTTTCATAAATAGAACCTTCACAGGTTCATGGTATTCCAACGGCATGGAATAGCCTTACCATCCATATCCTTGAGTTTGTAAGAACCTCCTTTGTGTGCCTCTGTCACTTTGAAGGGTCCCTCCCATTTGGGGCTCATTTTCCTACCTGATGTTACCTGCTTGCTCCATTTTTCCTTAGCACCAAGTCTCCTGGCTTGAAGCTCATATGTTTGACTCTAGTGCTGTAGTATTTTTTCAATTTGTTGCTTGTACTTTGCATCTCTTATCCTTGCCTGCTCTCGTGCTTCTTCGAGGAGGCCAAGGTTAAGAGATATTTCTGACTCGTTTGGTTGTTCTTGAAATGAGCTTCTCCTATACGAATTTACTCCAACTTCTGCTGGTATCATGGCCTCGGATCTGAAGGTCAGGCTAAAAGCGGTCCTGTCGTGACTTGTTTTTTAAGTGGGTCGAATTGCCCATAGTATGTTGGAAGTTCTTCGATCCACGCCTTTTCATAGCTTCCTAGCCTTGTCTTTAATCCTTATATGATGCTTTTATTCATGCATTCGACCTGTCCATTTACCTGTAGGTGGGCTAAAGAGGTTAATGTATGTTTGATATGAAGCTCCTTGCACCATCCCTTGAATTGTTCCTCCGCAAATTGCTTTCTGTTATTTGTTATGATTTCTCCTGGCAAGCCAAACCTGCATATTATGTTTTCCCAAAGGAGCTTTATCACTTGCTTGCCTATTATTGACGCACAGGACTTGACTTCCAGCTGTTTTGGAAACAGTCCACTTCTACCAAGAGGAACTTAACCCTTCCTAGGCTTTCAAGGAATGGTCCTACGATATCCATACCCAATTTGTAGAAAAGCCATGCTGATGAGATTGTTAGCAGGTCGTGCTTGGGGATAACATGTATTGGTGCATGTATCGGGCAGGACCTGTACTTCCTTATCTCTGCGACTGCATCATTATGCATGGAAGGCCAGTAATATCCTAAATTCATTATTATGGCTACTAGTGACGTAGGCACTACTTGGGCTTCGCATATCCCCATGTGCAGCTCTCTGATGATGAAGTTGCTCTCAACTAGTCCTATACATCGAAGTAACAGAGCCAGGTACAACTTTTTGTACAACTTTCCGTGTTCCATAACATACTTGGTGCATTTGATCTGCAGTCTCCTTACATCTTTTTTGTCTTCTGGTAGAACGTTCATGGTTAGGTATTCTCTAATCGGTGTTGTCCATATGGGTTCTTTTTCCTGGATTGCATCATCTACCTCTTTCTTTTTGATTGACTTTTCTTCTAATGCTCTCTCTAACACTTTCTTTGTTAGGTGTGCGAATACCAAGGAATCTAGTTTGCTTAGGGCATCTGCCTTCTTATTCTGGCTTCTTGATATTTGTTTGATGCTGCACACTTTGAACGTTGCTTCTAGATGCCTGGCTTGCTTTAGGTACAGCTTCATCGAATGTTCCTTTGCTTCGTAATCCCCATTGATTTGGATAGCTACTAGTAGAACGTCCACGGATACTTTTAGGTACTCCATATGATATTCTTTAACCAAGCCTAGTCCTTCCAACAGGGCTTCAAACTCAGTTTCATTGTTACTACTTGTAAATTGAGTTTAATTGCATATGTGAGTTCATCACTGTCGGGGCTGGTTGTTGGACCAAAAGAACTAATGAGACAGATCAGAAAAACCTTTAAGTCCCACAGACATCACAACAACTGCTGAAGACTTCAGCAGCTGATGATGATAAAGACTGAAGACATCAGCTGAAGCATAAAGACTGAAGACTTCATCAACTGAAGGACAAAGACTGAAGACTTCATCAGCTGAAGTACAAAGACTGAAGACATCAGCTGAAGTACAAAGTCTAAAGACATCAGTTGAAGTACAAAGACTGAAGACAACAACTGAAGACATCAGCTGATGACAATAACTGAAGACATCAGCTGATGACAACAACTGAAGTTCAAGTCTGAAGTCAAGTACTGAAGCCTTCAGAGTTTGTCACAACAGCTGAAGAAGTATTCTTCAGTTGTTGTGATGGCTTCCTTTCAGTCTTTTCTTTTCAGTAGTTTCTTTCTGTTTCAGTACTTTGTAAAATGTCTGAAGAGCATGTTCTTCAGATGTTGTAGTTTCAGTAGTTTTATTTCAGTAGTTGTAGTGTTAGTTAACACTTGTCTTTTGTAAGAAGAAGTCAGTTGTTAGACATCTTCAGTAGTTGTGTTTCTTTCAGTAGTTTGTTGTAATAACGGTTTGATGTCACTGTCAAGTGACATCAGCTGACGTCATCTTTCCTATAAAAGGAAAGATGACCTAATTGTAAAACTTGCCGAAGCGTGTGATTGAATGTAATACACCTTTTTGCAGAAATTCTCTCTCTCTCTATAACCTTACTGTTTCATTGCTAAATCTCGTGTGTTCTTGTTATAATTTGTTCTAATTCGTGTACTAATTCAGCTGCAAATCCAATCTGATTAATCAAACTAGATGCTGAGATCCTTTCACTGGTGAAGACCAGGTCCACACCTGATCCTTCTGAACTTAAGGCTCCATCTGTGTGAAGGGTCCATTCCTATATATTAATTGTCTCTTCCTTTGGAGTTATCTTGTTGACTCGTTTCTTATCATCTTCTATTTCTAGGACAAAATCAGCCAAGACTTGTCCTTTGATTGCTATTCTCAGAATATTGTAGCCCATGCTCTTCTAATTCCATGGCCCACTTGGCCATTCTTCTTGATACTTCAGGTCATGACAACACTTCTCTGATTAGGAGGTTGGTCAGGACCTATACATGACGTGCCTGGAAGTATCTTCGTACTTGCAATATGGACTAAGGTTAATGCCAACTTTTCGATTCCTGAGTACCTTGTCTCTGCTTCT
This sequence comes from Flaveria linearis, assembly GCA_024085815.1. Taxonomy (NCBI): domain Eukaryota; kingdom Viridiplantae; phylum Streptophyta; class Magnoliopsida; order Asterales; family Asteraceae; genus Flaveria; species Flaveria linearis. The sequence goes on along the minus strand of CM044011.1, from coordinate 54,219,271 downwards.
TTCAAAGCTCAACTTCTGAAGTAGACCGGGAATTGGCATCATTGTCTTTCTAATATCAGAATGACATAAACAGCTTCTTTCCCTACCACTAAGTATAATTGCAACATTTCTCCTTGTATGGACGTGACCATGGCAGGGATACTTGGTATGTAAGCCTTCATGTCTTGGAATGCCTGCTCCGCCTCCGTCGTCCATGTAAATTCATCATTGGCTGAGCTTTACTTTAGTGTTTTGAATAAAGGGAGAGAGCGCTCTGCCGACAAGGATAAGAACCGGTGGAGTGCTACTAGTTTTCTGTTAAGGCTCTTTACATCCTTCCTGGTCTTTGGTGATTTTAACTTCATAACAACAGCTACCATGTCTGGATTTGCCTTAATGTCCCTTTTGCTAACCACATGACCCATGAATCTTCCCTCCTCGAAATCAAACAAACACCTTATTGGGTTAAGTTTCATGTTAATCCCCCTCAGATTCTTGAATGTCTCCTTAATGTCATCGAACATCTGTTCTTCATTATGGCTCTTGATGACCAGGTCATCCATATAAGCTTCCATATTTCTCCCTAGCTAGTCTATAAAGGCTTTTTCTATCAGCCTTGGGTATGTTGCTCCTACGTTCTTAAGGCCAAAGGGCATTTTCCTATAGAAAAATATACCTTAGGCTATGTGAAAAGCCGTTTTCTCTTCGCCTTCCTTACTCATTCGTACCTTATGGTAACCCTTATAGGCATCTAGGAAGCATTTTAAAGAGAACCCTGCCAAAGAGTCTACATTGAAATCTATCTCAGGCAGTGCATAACAATCCTTAGGGCAGACTTTATTAAGGTCTTTAAAGTCCACGCACATCCTCCAGCTGCCATCTGCTTTTTTCATCATAACCGGGTTAGCTATCCAGGTGTGATACTTCATTTCTATCAACATCCCTACCTCTAAAATCTTTATGACTTCCGCTAAGACAACATAATTTCATTCAAGCCCAAGGCTTCGCTTCTTTTGAGCCACCGGGAGTGCCTTTGGGGAGATGCTCAGTGAATGCTCTATTATGTATTGCACCACTCCGGAGTCATGTCATATGGGTCCTAGGCGAAGACATCCTTGCTTCTTTTCAGTAGGTCGACTAGCTTCTTTCGTCCCCCTTGGATAATCCTCCTTCTATGCTGATTACCTGGTCCGAATATTCTTTGTTTATACTTAGTTTTCCGTCACTACCTTCACCTTGTTCTGCCTTCGTGATTGTTACTAACTCATGGGCCTGGGCAGACAACACTGTCACCACCTCGTTCTTCATGGGAAACCACATCATTACATATTCGGTTGAGACTATCGCCCCAAACCCGCCAATTCCTGGCCTACCTAGGATTACATTGTACCTTGAAGGAGACTAAATCACCAAGAAAGTCAAAATTTCACTTCTTGTTAGCTCTCCTTTGCCTAGCCGAACCGCCAAGGTGTGTATGAAGTACTCAACCTTCTTCTGTTGTTTTCTACTAGCTACAGTATGCAATGTTCGTACATGATTACACTAACACCTCCTCCATCCATATATATTCTCCGAACCTCATGACCTTCGATATTGGTGCTAATGATCATAGGTGTTGTCACGGACCGTCATTCTCGGATGGCATGAAACTTGATCTCCCTTCTTGACCAACTCTAGATCGGGCCCAGATTGGCCCTTCTCTCTTGCGTTGTAGTTTGTTCCTCGGCAAACATTAGGATCTCCTATCCGTTCCTTTCTTTATCTTTATCGTGCCTTCCTTAATCGGGCTTTCTCCCTTTTATATCTATTATCAGTGGGCCAGCTCACTAGGCTTGACCACCAATTTAATTCTTTTCTTTAGTTGGAAACATATGTTGGTATGATGGCACGCGTCCCCATGGAAGTCACAGAACTTGTGAGAGACTTTTTCCCCAGCTATCTATAGATAAGCTTTGGGTCGGAAGCTAAATCACGCTTCTTCTATGGCCAAGATCTCTTGTGGGG